>OZ020269.1:87598782-88086282 GCA_963971225.1 Melieria omissa
AAACATGTCGTTGATGAACCGGGTGTTTTTAAGAGATTTCATTCAAATTGCTTTCATTAATTGTTTTTAATTGTTTCGAAAAATAGTTTGTTTTTATTTAATTTTATGTTAATTGAATTGATAAATTTAATTCTTTCATTAATAAATTGAATTCATACAAATTGCTCCATCATAGCGATGTGCACATCTCAAGAGTTTCTTTCACACTGAGGTTCGACGTAGTGTAATAGCAAAGCAATCGTTCGATGTCGGGCCCCACTGATAATAGCCCCGCGGTGTAATAGCCGCTTAAAACTTTGAAGAAAGATTGGAAGTGACCTCTCCGACCTATTCGTTACCATTCAAGGCTTCAGATCGTTTATCTGTTCAACTTCTCCATGAAGAGTATTTGGCGCAACATCGATGTCTCGCAATGACACAATCTCGTCATTGGACATATTAAGCGAGATATATCCGCTGCCTTTTTGGATATGAAAAGAGAATCTGTTAAATTCTGGATCTGGTGGTAATTGAGGGCAAGGCGAAGTACATTTATGTCGTTTAATCGCAGGGAATCGCAACAACTAAGGCCTCAAATGAAGACCGGCAGATATTTGAAGTTGTCAAGGAACTTGTCTACCTTCGCAATGCCCTTAACAGTAGCAATGATGTCAGTCTGAAAGTATAGCAAAGGTTTACTCTGGATCGAGGTTAGACAAAATTTTATGTGTTTTTTTAAACAACTTGTGGATGACAAATATGGTTCCAAATGGTATTGGGCTCAAAAGTTGTGTAGGCAAATGAAACCAACTCTTATAACAAAATCGTATGTGACCCTTTCAAAGTCAGAATGGGCAGTTGTCATGGCTCAGCGTTGAACCACAAGTCTACAGCGGCCTTCGGTGCTTCACTGTAGCTAACATCAAAGTAAATAAACACAATTTTACTTTAGGCAACTGAATGCTAAACAGAAAATAGCAAACGTCTGAGAATAAAACTACTTACGAAAAAGCTCCCACTTGCCATTCGAAATTGCCATAGATTTGTAGGAGCCTTTCATTCATGAACAAATTTGCATATACAAAAAAAGATGGTTGTGGAAAATTAGACTCTATGAGGTCTTACTACCTTATTTACCTTTTGTTATAACTCATACATTAGAAGACTATAGTCTCGTCTTCTATGTAAATATATGTGTGTCAGAGACAGTGATAATGAGCGAAAAGTACACTGCAATGTTAATTATTACAGTGGCAGATTTCCCCTAACAGCTTTGCGCATTCGAACTTCGAATTTGCTGTACGTGAGCATACATTTCTCCTATGTTTAACAGTGAATTAGTCAGCATGAACTTTTTATCGCCATAACAAACAGATTTTTTTTACTACAAATTGAACGCAATGAAACTGATGAAGAAATTTTTGATTAAAAAAAATGATTGTTTTAAATATGCATTAAAAATTAAAAAAACAACAAAATTTATACTCTCTTAGAATTCAAGTATTGAAAGCATAAAAACTTTCTCCTTTTAATTGTAAATATACATCAAAAAAGGAAAACGCCGCTATTGATTTTTGTTCGAGTTTAAATAGTTTTTAAAAGCTACAAAAAAGTATTTTAAAAAATCAAGAAAAATGGTTGAAATGTTCAGAAAAAAAGAATATTTAAAAGAAATAAAAAAGAGGTTAAAATCTTTAGAAAAGTGTTAAAAATCATTGCGTTTTTTGCTTCTATTTTATATAAGAATTAAACATAGCATTAAATATTTACAAAACTCTTACATATCATTTTAATTTTAATAATTTGTTTTGTTATTTTTTTTAATACTTTTTTGTGGCCTCAAGAAAAACTCTCATTTGAAATTTTCAAAAGGTACCAAACCAATTTTAATCATTTTTTTCTCATATTTTTTATCATTATTTTTTTAATACTTTTTCGTGGCCTCAAAAAACTGTTACATCTCATTTGAAATTTTCAAAAAGTGCCAAACCAATTTTAATAATTTGTTTTGTTATTTTTTTTAATACTTTTTTGTGGCCTCAAGAAAAACTCTCATTTGAAATTTTCAAAAGGTACCAAACCAATTTTAATAATTTTTTTCTCATATTTTTTCTAATTTTTTTTTTAATACTTTTTTGTGGCCTAAAAAAAATGTTACATCTCATTTAAAATTTTCAAAAAGTGCCAAACCAATTTAACAATTTTTTTTTCATATTTTTTTTAATACTTTTTTGTGGCCGCACAATTATTAGAGCTTAAAATGTAAAATATCTAAAAACTTACATCTCAGTTAGAAAATTTCTAAAAGTGCCAAACCATTCTTAAACATTTTTATAATTTTATAATTTAAGTAGACTTTAATATATATTTATCGTTTAGAATTTTCAAAAAATTCAAAACCAATTTTATAACATTGTTTTAATTTTTCTAAATACTTCAATGTGGCCTCAATACTAAAAATTACATGGTCATAAATTTCACATGTGGTGTACTGTGTTTTCATTGCAATTAAGCTGTGGCACTCCTTTTTCGCTATCAGAGAGTGAAAGCTTTCTCTCTTGCGCTCTCACAGCAACACACCGCAGTAGAAACTGTTAAGTGAAATGCGGCCACTGTGCCAACTGTAAGATTGGCTTCTGCAGTAAGACGCCAGCAACACTTTGATGCGGTTGCATCTATCATAAACAGCTGTCAGGCAGACAAAACAAACGGATTATCTTTAATAAGTTTTTATAAAAATTAGCTTCAAGAATTTGTTTCGTATTTAGTCTGAAAAATGAAATTGTTTTTAATAAACTCTAGTCAAGAATAAAATAAGTGGATTTCAATCAAAAAGCTTGGCAGCCTAAAAGTATGCAGTTAATATTGTGCGCATTTGTCTGCAAAATGTGAAAGATACAGGAAGCAGAGATTTGATCTAATTGAAGTGTTAGTCAAGATTAGAGAATATTTTGTGTAGTCTGTACAAATTATTTTATTCAAATTAAGTAATTTGAAAATAAACGTTATTGATTTAAATAGCCTAAAAGTAGGCAAAATAATCAACAAAATGTAAACAGATAGTTGTAGGAAACAATTTCCGTTGAGGTCTAAATGAAGTTGAAAAATTTTTATGATTTTCGAAAGATGAGAGTCTATAATTTTTAGTGGAACGTGACTTCATTTAAATGACAGTTTTGATTGATATTGAGCCAACTTAATTATTAATATGTTTCGAAATAAATGCAACTCCACGCTGGCTATTTCGCGCCAAATGTTGTCCTTGAACTGCGTAGATAAGAGTGGCTGCCCCAAGGTGGAGCACACTTAAGTCATGAAGGCGCTTTGTGATACCATAATCAATTGAACCGTAAACTGCTCACTCATTGAACTAGCTCACTCATTGAATCAGCTCACTCAATGAACCAGTTTGAGCTCCTTACAATGCCCAGAAGACAGCGAACAGTTTTATTGATTAGACAGCCTCGACTTTCAAAGAAGAAGTTTTCCAGGCGGTTTATCGTTCTTGTGGATAAAGCAGGACAATTGTATAGAATTTTAAGTGTATTTTCTTGCTCTTCCTGGTCCATACAGCTAGTACAGAAGTTATTTTAAAGCCAACACAACCTTTTTGCATGAAATCTAATTACACAGTAATCCGTCAGGACATAAATCATGATTCTAATCTGGCTGCTTTTTGAGAGAGAAAAGTTCTGTGGAACAAAAAAAGTTCAAAGGTGACCAAACTTGAACTAACGTAATCAATATTGCAAATACAACAACTCAAGAAACCTATTAAAAACGAAATATACATTCAGACAGTCAGAATATATCTTAGCATATCTTACATTAAAATTCATCCAAACTTTAGTAAAGGTGTGGATAGTTGATTCTACTAAAAAACGATCTCTTAATTAATATGCAGCCTAAAAGTATGCATTATTACTTTTGCAAGAGTTTGAAAGCATTAAATCTATGATTACAGCTATGAATAAATGTTAGCATACATTTAGGCAGCATTTTGATTTCAAACATTCAATGTGTGGCCACTCAGACAAACGGATTAGAATAGCAGAACTGCTACTCTAAAACCATTGAAGGGCCAGTTTTTTCACATAACTTTCATTCATGTACAACATTCAAACTCACACACACTCACAAAACAATTCAAACGAAAAATAATAACCGCAAACCATAAATTAATAACCAACTAATAACATAAATTCGCAATATGCATTTCATCGAATCCACTTAGAGCAACAAATCAAGCTGGTTTTCACATAATAAAAAAGTTGTATAAACTTGCCCAGCAACAACCAACATACATAAACATATATTTGACAGATGTGTATACACATACAACACATAAAACACCGCAATGATGAACTGGCGCGCAACTGGCAAAGGTGCGTTGGCCTAAAAGTAGACCTTACTTTTATGCGAATTGACATGAATGAAATTGGAAATTTATTGGAAATCCTTTTACTCATTTTTTTTTATTTTTCACTTTTTTTCGGTTATGTTTTTTGCTGCAGCGGTTAAATTTTTGCCATACAAATTGCACAATAACCCCTTTGAGCTGTTGGGCTTTGTTAGCGGCAAATGAACCAGAAAACATATTAAGGCCAATCGGCTACAACAATAACTACAACCACATCAGCAAATACAATAAAACCGAATTCAAAGTCAAAGTGCTCCACTAACCAGGTTTAACGGGGCGTATGATTAATCGACAATAAACGCAACAACAAAAAGGTAACCGAAGTGCGGCATGTCATAATTTTTTGTGCATAAATTTTTTATGATTTCTGCAACAAGTAAACGCATTTCGCGGTTATTGAAAGTGCAGTCAGCTATGCATGAGAGCTGTCAGCCAGTCTGTCAGACATTGGTGCTAAACGAAATTTCGCCATTATTTGTTATGACAGTCTTAAATTGTCAATTTGTTGGTAAAAAACGATAATTCGAGCACTTGGACACACTGTAAGCAGCTTAGCTGCTAAAGCAAAATTTATTACAATTAATCGAAGACAAAAGCTGCCGCTCTCTGTGTGGCAGATTGCATTTCGCTATTAATACGCGGGAAATGCATAGATTGCCACTGAAGCCGTTACTAAACATCGCGACATAAACTGAATTATGATGGCATAAGCCTTAACCCTTTCGTGACTACTAGTACAATATGTCCCAGTAAATTTGAAACACGCTTAACTTTGTACTGCTCGATGTATTAACAAACCTAAAGCATTGCAATGATTGGCGAAAGACTGGTTGCAGAATGGTTGCAATAATATGGCTTTTATATTTGATGGATATTCCCATGAAATTTCAACTGCTGAAATTGATAGGCTCCCAGGATAACGATCAAAGATCAAGGACTTTGCTTAAATCTTCAAACAGATTTTTTGTAATCCTGTTTCCACATTTCATTACAGTTAAAAAAACAAGCGGTTTTTGAGATTAAACTCTGTCGCGAAAGGGTTAAAGAAGAAAACGTGCGTGTGTTATGAATTAATTGTTGTTGTTGTAGACAATAGCAAAACTGGTGTGCTTGGGCTAAGTGATGTGTCGGTGTAGAGCAATGGGAATATTATGAACACTTGAACTAACAAACACCTACGAATCTGCCCATACAAACACCCATGCACATTTTTCGCTCTTTACTATCAAATTAGACTCCAAGCAATCTGTTGGGTCTTACATAGTTAAGCATTAACTGATTCACCTTAATACATTCACTGCTGAAATGTAGCTATGATTTCTACAATTTCAGTCTCAAAATTAGGATTGGAAACAGGATTAGAGACATAAAATTGGATTCAATTGCTTTTAAATAAAATTTCAACAAAATTTCACAAAAAATTCTAAGAAATTACATGAGGTTTCACTTATCTTTCAAAATGATTAAATCAAAAGTTATTTTGTTAGTAAGCTTTGAAGGCTTTGAGTTTAACTTAAAGCCTTTAGCTACTTAAATTTTTGTCTAAATATTATTGCAAATAAAATCACATATCATTTGACATGACAGAACTCTGCTTCTCATTATTCAATGCACTTGAGAGCATAGAACCTCAACAAGCTTTTTATTGGTTACAAAAATCAATAAAACGTATGCCAGCTTGGATGATTAACCTATCGTTTTCTGAGTTCTACTTCTGACTGATGGGGCTGCCATCAATCCAAGGACGAAATAATACCTTAAATACCGCCAGTGTACCTTCTCAACACTCAACAAATTTTGACGCTTCGATAAATACAAAACAGATCCACAAAACCCTGACTGTTGGCACTGTCTGACGTGCCAATCACTTTCACATCACTTTCATTCACAAAAAAGTACCCAAACAAGCCTTAATATTATTTATTCCTTATTTAAAACTAAAGAATGCATTTAATTTCCCATTTTCTAAAAACTAATTAATATAATTTTGGAACTAAGGACAGTTTGACAAGTTAGTGTATTTTTGAGTGTCCGTCGTAGTAACTTTAAATGTAATATTAACTGTTCCTCTTAGATATCATCTGTTAGTAGACTTCGGTCCAAACTTTGAGCAACTTGCTCCATACACTTGGTTTGCCTTTGGCAGCCATTGAATCCAATTAATTTCGAAGAAAATTTAACAAAAAAGTAAAAGTATAATTCCTAGTACAAGTGACGCCAAACGTTCAGGTCACTCAAAATATGTCGTCAGATTTTGTCGAAAAAATCCATAGAATGACATGAAATGTTCAGATAATGAAAGTGCATGAAGTGAAGTAACTGTAGGCATCTAAATTTAGTGCGTACATCACAAATATGAGAGACCAAGAAACAATGAAAGCAGGTTCTCCAGGTGAAAGTGCATCAAAGTGCCTCGATAGACCAGCGGGTAGTGAGCTGGCTTCCCATACGAGAGGCCCTAGGTTCAATTCCTAACTCAAGCTGGTGAAACACTCGTCTACTTCTATCGCTATCCACGTGAAACAGGTGATGATTTGACATCATAAGTGGCTTTATGTTTCAAACTGTATAATACTTTCACTGAATGAAAGAAGTTTATAAAAGCGAATTTAATACCGATCTCACTTTCTATATGTCTTGCTTGCATTAAGTTGTTGTTAAGTTGGAGCTGAATGAATAAAAAGACTGCAATAAACGAAAAACAAATTTATGTTTAGTTAATTCAAAAAAAAAATAATTTAAATTTTTGTATGACAAGTTTAATTCCTTAATCACAAAAATTATTAAAAAAAAAAATTTATTTTTTTTATTTTTAAATTTGTGTGAGAAAATATCAGTTTTTTTTTTAATATTTATATAATTTTTCCAATGAATGAAAGAAGTTTTCGAAGGCGAAATCAATACCATCTCATTTTTATATATTTTTCGCACATTAAATTGTTATTAAGTTCAATGAATAAAAATGCTGCAAGAAACGAAAAACAAATACATTTTTTTATGAGAAGTTTAATTCCTTAGTTTATGACAAAAATTATTTTTAAACACTTTTTTTAGATTTTTTATATTTTAGGAGAAAAGTTAAGCTTTTTACGGTACGTTCATTTCAGGTATCTGGCAACACTGCCACCAATAAGATAACGGCAACAGTTGTTTGGAATGCGAGCGGTGTCACTCACATCGATTAACTTAAAGAGAGTAAAACGAGCCACTGCGAAAATTATTCTGAGCCGAATTGTCCAAATTTAGGCTCCTGCGACTATTTTCTGTTTCTGAAACCAAAGAAATGGCTCTGTGGTAAAAAAAAATTGGGTCAAATGAAGAGGTCATCTCTGAAACTGAACAAAAGTTTGAAGATCTTGAAAGAAACTATTTTTTGGAAAAAATTTTATAAAAAATTTTATAAAAACTGAACTGATCAAGCTAAAAAAAGACCATGTTGGAAAGTTTTTTGCGACAAAAAAAAATATATATTTTATTCAACAAGTCACTAACTAATTAAACTGCCCACATATCGGTTAAAAATAATGTATTACAATTCTGAAAAGAATTAAAATGCTAAATATTCGAGGTAGGTGTAATAAAAAATTTAAAACAATGTTTTTTAGGATCTGAACTTTTCAAAATGGCTCCCATGATATCTCAATATCTACTAAAAACTACCGAAATCAACTAATAACAAAATATTTTGTATTTCTGCGAGTCATGAAAGTGGATAAAAGAAACAGTAAAACGAAGTTACGAAGTTACGTTGTTCAAATTCTACTACACTTAGACTTAAAATAAAACATTGTAATTTATTTGTTTCCCATACAGAGAATGGCGTCAATCATGAGAAACATAGACTTGAATCTCCGAGAATTGTTTTTTAATTATTACGTTTTAAATTCCTTTCAACTTCAAATATGCATAAAGTTCAATAAAAATATAAAACAATTTGTTTAATCCTTATAACAAAAAAATCCTTCCTCAGACCGTAGCAAGCTCACACACTCTCTCTCTCTTTCTAGACTAAAGGCTTGATTACACGTAACGAGTAGAGTGAGAAGACAGCAACTCGAACGAATACTCGTTTCGTCTAAACGGTAAGGCGAGTTCTTGATTGAGTCAGTCACCGATGAAAGTGGCGAGAGAGCCACTAGAATCACATTTTGTTTGCTAGGCCGAGCGACCACTACTTTACCGTTATATTTTTCTCTTTTCGCAGCGATTCGCTCAATCGTCACATGCGGAATCGCTCGTGACATGCGGTATGCGTCACACACCACTTTTCGCTCGGTTGAGTTTAATTGCGCGAGTTGATTAGTTCATTTTGTGCATTGTTAAACCGAACTGACTCGCCGCGTGTCGAAATACGTTTGAACAACTCGTCGCTTTTGCTCGCTATCCCAATTCTTTCGGCCTAGTACCATTTTGATGTCTCGTCACTCGACTCGTTACGTGTAATCAAGCCTTAAGCTCCATAATTTTCACACTGCATAACAAACAATTCCATGCCATTGATCTTCGCCGCATGCCAATCCAACTCCCATTCATCAAAACAACAACAACAGAAAAAGTTCAATGACTTTAAAAACATTGCAGTACCTGGTCATCGCTGCACTAAACTTCCACATCTACCGAGAAAAATACCAACTCCCATTACATATTTAAAACGCATATAAATTACAGCTACGCCTCGCAAGCCGCACATCTCGCACAAAAACTTAAGATTGCTTAACTTTTCCTCTACACACTTGCACTCTTGAGTCGACTTGCAGCACTCACTGCCAGTGTATCAGCATGTCAAGTTTGCCAGACACTGCTTAGCGCGCTTAAGTGCCAAGGAAATGCAACTACAAAGTTAAAGTGCGCTTAAGCATTGCCCCACACACACACAAACACACACACACAAACACACACACACACAACTAGACACATGCATCGAGTTGAGGCAAATTAGGCGCCCACACTCGCTCGTTCACTTTTCAACATTTCGTTCTGCTATTCAAATGTAAAACTTGCCGCCTGTGTTTTGCCGTTGCAAGACTTTCTTTAGAACGGCAAAATTTTCCATATTGTTGGTTTGCTAGAAAAGTGTGTTTATAAGCGATTTGCGGTTGTAACTTGTCGACTAGCACAATGCCAGACTTTTGTACTTCTACGCTATCAGTTTTACGCTTCGACTCAAGTCTTCAAATACTTTTCATGGCAGCTTAAAAATGGAAATTGTATGTAAGCTTGTATGTAGGCTTAGCTTTTAGTGCGGTGGATTTCATGTGTTGGAACTTGAACTTGAAAGTAAAATTAATGAAAGTCGTGAGTGGACTTCTAAGCTATCACTTTTACGCTTCGATTCAAGTCTTCAAATACTTTTCACAGCGCACAGTGATTCGACTACATACAAGCGCGAGAGAAAAAGAAGGATTGGTCAGTTCACAATCAAATTTGGTATACTATTTGAAATATTAAAACTTTCTTAAACTTTTTTAGTTTGGCAATGCCTGGGATCCTGTGCTTAAAACTCTGAGTGATTTGATTCCACAAAATCTTCAAAAACGTATTGAGGAAAGATATTAGGATTAAGAATTAAAAAGAGGAGGTGAGTATGTTCAAAAGAAAAGTTCAAAAGAGAAAATTCCTGGGGTTAGTCATAGATTTAATCCTCTAAAAGCAACTTCTGAGCAATTGTGAAGCAGTTTGTTGAATTTTCTAACACTTTTGTAAAATTTGACCTCGATAGGTCCTGTTTCCTGAATCCAGCTTTCCATTTTCGACACCTCTCACCTCTCATAAAGTGAGTAATGAGAGTCTATTATTAAGAATCTTCATGCAACACCAAATCAAATCTAATGTACAGGGCTGGCACGCTAATTAGGACACCCTACCAATATTAACGAAACGATTTGATATAACACACAAGTAAAAGTAGTAAATATTTATAAGAAACAATAATACATATTTTCATTTACTGAAATCAGCATTTAAATTTTCACCAATTCTGTTACACAAATTATAAAAAAAAATTGAGAAATTTATACAAATCAAAACTCATTGAAAAAGTACCAAACTTTGTTCAACCACTTCGATGATTCATCTGAAGGCATAAATTAATAAAGTTAGAAAGATAAAATGCAAGGATGTTGTAGTGTACTTAAGGTTTTTTCAAAAAAGCTATACGAAATTTCCAAGGATATTCAGAGGTAAAGAAATAAGGAATTAAAAGGACATTTTCAATAACTCTACGTCATTTTGAACCAATACATTCAATTTTTTGGGATTCTAAGGACTTATCTCTTTTATTTGATATTGTTATGTCCGAACGGTGGCAGCCGAGAAGAGTTGGGTACTTTGGCAGCACTAATCGAACCGATTAGCGCTGTTATGCCGGAACAGTGGCAACGACGACGAGGTGGGCACTTGGGCAGCACCATGCAAAACGGACTCGCGAAGCGACGCCGAGGGATAACGGCTTCTTTTGGTGAAGCGAGAAGAAAGAAAAGGAGAACAGAAGCAGCGATTGGCGAAGTCGAGCGGACGTATAGGAGACGTGTGATATATTTTAGAAAACAAAAAGCGAAATAAAGTTGTATTGAACAAAAAAGAGTTGGATTGAACAATATCCATATTTTTATTCTACAATGCGCTCAATTTTTTAAATAATTTTTTTAAATAAACAAGTCCTTGAAATTTCAAAGTCCTTTTAAAAAAATCCTGATGTCAGAGAGAAAAACTAAAAGCGCACTTTTACAACACTTGGCCCTTAGTTTCGCGAGTATGTCGATTTTTTGTGTGTTTTAAAATTTATTCGATTTTTGTCGCACAGTGTAATACATTTTCATTTTTTTTTCAATCAGCTTTTAATTTTTTCATTGTTCTTATTCTAAAAATAAAACAACATTTGAGAATTTCACAAGAAGAAACTAAAAATTTTTAAAAAAGTATCAAACGTTGTTCATCCAACGAACCATGATTCATCTGAAAATATAAATTAATTTTTTTTAAATAAACTGTAAGATTTGTAAGAAAATCAAATATTTACTTACTGAATATTCTTTAAAAATAAAATAAAATAAAATAAAATAAAATAAAATAAAATAAAATAAAATAAAATCAAATAAAAAGCAAATCAAATCAAATAAAATAAAATAAAATAAAATAAAATAAAATAAAATAAAATAAAATAAAATAAAACAAAATAAATAAAATAAAATAAAATAAAACAAAATAAATAAAATAAATATAACATCAAATAAAATAATTACTTCACATCTTCTTTGCATGAAGGCTACCAAGTCCACGCATTCATCTGTTGAGATATTCTACCATTCCAGCCGAATAACTTTTCAAAACTCGTTCTTAGATTTTGGTTTTAGTCCAATAATCCTTTTTTTTTTAATAATTTTCCATAAGTTTTCAATTGAATTACTGCCTGGGCTTTGTGCAGATCACTCGAACAGTGACAAATTTCGACTTCAAACCACTCTGTAACCAACTTTGACTTATGGCATGTTACGTTATCCTGCTGGAACATTGTCTTAGAATAAAGAAAGACTGGCAGTCTAAACAAGTATGATTTGACATGAGACGATTTGCAAGCAATTATCGATAGGCCAATGCGTCTAGACTGCTTTTATTTCGAACTTCTTAAAGGACCAACTCAATGAACCAAAACATTCCATACCATAACACCATCTCCACCGAACTTCACTGTTTTCTTGGTGTTCGGGGATCTAGTTCTGAGTTTAGGGTGCGACGAACATCCGGACTATACTATCATCTAGTTAAATTTCGAACCATCACTTCAAATGATGTAATTCAAAAAGACGGAGATGAATCAATGTGATCTCTGGCGAATTCTAAGCGTTTTTTCCCGTTGGTGAAGGATACTTTTGGTTTTTCCATACTCTGACATCTTCAGAGATTGTGCTCCAAAAGCCGCTGTCTAACAGTTCTGGCTACGATCATTACGCCATATTCTTGCTCAAGTAGCTAAAAGGTCCTTAAATGCCTATCGAAGAATTAGACCAATAAAAACTTAAATTGAATGCCTGATTTAGGATTTCAATAAACAATATTTCTGTAAAAAAGTGAAAATTTTTGGAACAAAAAACCATTGCATGATGAAATCGTTGGCTGTTTTAGTTCTGTTAAAAGATGTGCTAATTATTGTGCCACCACTGTACATTAGACATGATTTAGTGTTGTATGGAGATGGATGGATTCTCTATGCTCCGTAACCTCTCATATTATGCGCTTTGGTGAAAAAGTGCATGAGCCAAAAAATTTTGGGGCTGGAGTGAGGCTAAATGGCGTCGCATCAAGGTCTAAGTTTACAAAAAAGCTGGAAAGGGTTAAGATCTATGACTGACCCCCACTAGTTTATTATTATTATTATTGATGGGGATAGTGCACTGCGAACTAGTAGATCTATTGTGCCCCCTTCTTGGACCTCAAAGACTATCAGTGAGTCCAGTATCCAAGAGAAATTTTAGTATGTTTCCTAAACCTCTGGATACCCATTCCGCACCCGATATGAGGTGATCCCCCAGGTGCTTCTTTCTCTTATGCATGAGTACAGGGCATTCTCCTAGTATATGTATCGCAGTCTCGTTTTCCTGCAAGCAGAACCTGCAATACCCGTTTTCACGGATTCCTAGTTTAGTTAGATGATAGTTCAATCTACAATGCCCTATAAGCATTCCCGTGATAATCCTAAGATTATTTTTTGATAAAGCCATACAGTCCTCGAATCGTTTCCTATTATAGGATCCGATAACCAGCTTCGAATGCTCTAGACCTGGTTGATTTTCCCAGTATTGATTCCTTCTCGTTATCTCGTCCTTTCTCAGTAAAATGGAGGAAGCTCCTTTTCCCAACCCACAAAAAGGTTCCGGGCCGACGAAGGGTGTGGAAGCTCCCCTTCTTGCCAGCTCGTCAGCCCGTTCGTTCCCTTCAATGCCGGTGTGGCCCGGAACCCAAAGTACCCAGACCTTATTGTATCGGCCAAGTTCATTCAGCTTCTCAAGGCACTCCAATACCAGTTTCGAGGACACCTGATAGGATCTAAGAGCCTTGATAGCCGCTTGGCTGTCAGAAAGGATGGCAATCTTTCGGTTCCGGTAGTTCTTCACCAGATTGAAGTGAGCACACCTTTCAATGGCGTATATTTCCGCCTGGAAGATAGTGGTGTGCTTTCCCATCGGCTCCGAGTATCTTATCCTCGGCACATATACTCCTATCCCGGTGCCTTCCTCCGTTAAGAAGCCATCTGTGTACCAGGATATCATGTGCTTGTCTATCGAATATGTCTCCGATATACCTACCCATCTCTTTTTGTTACTAAGTTCAGTTTTGAACCGTTTGACAAAGCTGAACTTCGGTGAGATTGTGTCCCTCGGTATTGCGATTTCGGGGTGCTGATACGTATCAATCCTCTTACGACTCAGGAATCCCTCCGCCCCGATATTAACACCAATCATCCGTAGGAGAGCCCTCTTCGCCTGGGTCTGTATGTGTAAGTGAAGAGGTGTGAGTTCAAGAAGAACCTCCAAGGATGCTGTTGGACACGTTCTCATAGCCCCTGTTATGCAAACACATGCCAGTCCTTGTAGCTTACTAAGCGCCTTGAGTGGCCTAGTGGTCGACTGGCTGGTCTTGCTTGCCCAGACAGCGGAGCCATACGTTATCATGGGTCCATTCCAGAATTCCAGAAGGAGGTGAAATATCTAGGTGTTATACTAGATCAGAAACTTCTCTGGAAAGGACACTTAGAGGCAACGATAAGGAAGGCAGGTAAAAGTTGGGGTTGCACTCAACCTATACTGAGATGGATCTACACGGCGATTGTAAGACCCCACTAGTTTTCTCTACTTAACATTTCTTTCAAACATAGTTATACCCCATCTCCAACCCTTAATGGGGCTCCCATACAAAATGGCCGTTTTGATAAAATAGGCTCCCACTGCTCCCAGGTTGACCCCAGACGTAGCAAATGTATGACTGACACCCATTTATTTTATCTTCTGAATGTTTCTTCCAAACATATCTACTCGCTATCTCCAAGTCTTAAGGGAGCTACCATACAAAACTGCCTATTTTCTATGCAATTGGGTCCCCACTTGTAAATGTAGTAGTAAGGTAAGCGAGAAAACACTGTATCTCGGAAACTCCTAAACCGATTCAAATGGTTTAGAAATTCAGCGATCGGCAACATTCTTGAGTACAAAAAATACAAAATTAATGAAAGTTCAGAAATTCACCAACAGAAATCGAAAAATCGTGCACTAAATCATGTCTACAGTACATATATATACTGCTGTACAAATTTGTAATTTTGTACGAGAACTTTCAGCTGCCAGCTTTTTAACTTCTAAGAGCAACTTCGAAGAAGCTATGAAGCTATTTTTCCAATTGTCGAAGTATGATAGGTTTTACAATGGAAAAATATGTAATTTCGTACCTTTTATAATACTTGAAATCACCCAGTTCCAATAGACTCAAGCAGAGTTCAAAGCTTGAATCAAGTGCTTCAAGTCACAAATTGACATCACTCACTCTTTAACGAAACTTCTTCTGTTATCACTTCAAATGTAATCTGATCTCTTTGACTGGTCTTACTTATCTAAAATGGTTAGTTTCGAAACTGGTTCAAATCCACGCCGTAGCTTCTAAAAGACTATTCAAAAACTTCTGAGCATAACAACAGAAAATCATCTACAAAAATCACTCACATATCACTAACCCACCACGCCAGAGTCCCGCAGACACCTTGCATCAATATTATTTTTATGTTTTTTTTTTGCATTTGAGACTGACTCGTGTGAAATCAGACAAGCGCATAGAATAAATTGTTATGATTTTACACCCAGCTACATAACAATGGCCGGAACACTACGTGCCACTGTGCACAGAGAGTCCGAGTCAATGGTGGCAAATCTCTGGAGATATGTGAGTTGAAATTTTCAAACTTGATATATGACTGAAGCCGTAATGCTGCAGGTGGGGTAGTAAATAATGCCGCATGGCTATCGATATGGTCACTGGGATGTTGTGAATTCAATTGTGTGCAGCCGGCAACAACAACAAAAACTACAACAATAACCGACAAGCACAACAACGTTCGACAAATGCCAAACAACAATAACAATTCAATTTCAATTGCAACTACAGACAGTCGAAATAGCTGCACTCATACATAGAGAGAGTCAAACACACACACACCTTGAATGTGTATGTGTGCGTTGTGGCCAAGAAATTGCACTGAATTGCACTGCCACACCGAACCACGCTTCGGCCACCACACTTTGCTGCACTTTGCTGCCAACGAATTTGTCGCACAGCCACACCATGTCAAGTTGCCCGACCGACATTCACTGTGTCACAGTGTGTTGTATCACAGCTGCTCGATGGGGTCGGGCGGATTTATTGAATTCGAGCGCTTTGAGTTGGCAGTGAATGAATGAAAAATGGTTCGTTTATGGATTGAGAGAGAAAATTATGATAAATTTTGAAATATCATCGCTGGCGCTTTGATAAGTGTATTTGAGCGTTGACGGCCGCCAGCCGATAAAAGTGTTGATGGCACTTTATGGCAATGGAACGTCAGCATTTTTAGCCTCAACGTTGACATCCAAAGCACACAACAACAATAAAGAGTGAAGTGGATGTTTTTGTTGGCAGCGCCAATCGTTTGGTTCTTTATGTGAAACACGAATGCGAATGCAATGATGAAAATTTTCACTTGATTCGGCAATTCATTTTCATGGTTGGTCAACTGAAAATTGTTATGGACAGTGTGAAGAAAAAATGCAAATTCCCCAAAAATTGATTAAAATTGAATGTGTCTAAACGGACGCTTGGAATTGTTGATTAAGTGTCGCCTCGAAGTATGCAACATAATAAAGTGTTAAGAATTAAAGAGTCAATCAAATCTAACGGCCGTCAAGAAGCTCAAACTTTGGTGATTTATTCAAATTTTATTTATGAGTTTTGTTTTTCTGAGTTTTTTCCAGAATGCACAGTGGTTCGACTTCATACAACCGCGGCACAAAAATTAAACGGATTGGTATGTTCTTAATAAAATTAAGTATGCTGGGGTTAATCATGGTCTGCTGAATTAAAATCTCCATTTTGTTTTTTTTAAACTTTCGTAGTTTAGTAATTCCTAAAAATTAAATTTGCAATTTTTATAGTTTTTAGGTAAACTATAGCAACAAGTGTGTTGGCTTGATTTTTCAGATTTTGCATTTAATCAGTTTCGTTAACATTGATAATTGCAAGTAGTAAAAAAATTGTACGAGGATCCTTTAGTTTTGTAAAAAAATAATTGTTGCATGTTTTGAATTTATGCAGTTTTTTTCATTTTTCATACTTTTTTCATTTGCATACTTTCAGGCACAAATAAAATATAATTTGTCGAAAAATAGGTGATTAGACCACTTTTCAAATTGAATTATTTTCTGAGATCGGAAGATGTCAGAAGATGTAATTGCATTTTTCGACAAAGAAAGAATGCTTCTTAAAATATAAAAAAATTCACAAACATACCTTATCATACATAGATTTTAGATATTTTCCTTTAAGTTTTGCCAATTTTAAGATTTTTAATTTTTAAAAAATATTTTAAATTAAAAGTGAAGTAGAAGCCTCAGCATTACAAATCATGAGAAAACATTAAAAGCGAAAATGTTGATATAAAGTTTTAATCTACATTGAAAGTTTTAGCCACTTCTTTCTAGATTTTTTTTACTCAACAGACTAAAGAACAGAAAACATGTGTTTACGTTTTTTGTGAAAAAAGTTCCGCCTTTGAGCAGCTTTAGCACACACACTATTTAAATTTTTGCACAGATTTTTTGGATTTTTCTTAGGTAAAGTTTAACCTTTGAAATTACATTAAAATCGTAAAATTCTGAGAAACTACAAATATTTAGAATTTGGTCCAAGAAGAACCACTGTGCAATGGTGACATTTGCAAATTAGAAGAGGGCATTTTTTGTTTTACCGTATTCTTTGCAATGAATTTAGATGTTTTTGCAGTTAGCTGTTAACCCTTTCAGTAGCAATGTCCAATATATTGGACTTCAGCCCAAACAATTCGTACAGCCCGGTTTATTTTCATGTCGGAAAGCGTTAATATTTTTTCTAAAGCAGTGATTACCATTCTGCTAGTCGCTACTTTATCAGGCAGATACCAGAATTCACTTTCAATCAACCACTGAATCCTTCAATCACTGAATACAAGTGTAAAAAAATTGCCGTTTTCCATATTTCACATATTTGAGTGGATTTTGTTTCCGACAATGAAATTATATTCATACTACGAGTCGATTCAGCTAAATTTGATTTGGTTTGAAAACGATCACCTTGGTTAATGTGACTGAGAGTCTACGAAATTTATTGAGAAAATACCATTTCAAGTTCCGACGCTTGTCATCAGACATATTTAATTTTAATCCATCATGCACACATCAAGTTGTTGTTTCCAAATTGACGAGGATTGATGTGAAAACTTGGGCAACAGTTCTTCGACTCAAAGGTATCCCTTCCAACTGATTTCTTAAAACTGCCCTCTGCTAGGAATCTCAAAGTGGCGGTTAGTTGAAGTTGAATAGGACACTGTTCTAAAAACACACACCCACTTCAAAAATGACAAAACTCAAAATATTAAATTTTTCAGAAAATGCAAAAACTATTATTGAGCTGAAGTTAAGTTAAGTTTAAGTTAAGTCCCTTTTCTAAGTTAAAAATATATAAACGGCAATAATTCTGTTTTGTATGCTAATTATTGTCTTAATTTTTTTGGTAAATCGTTTGTTTTTTTCGGTCGGTCGTCCGTTGTACAACTTGCCAATTGTTTATTTATATCTTTGTTAATTTCCTTTACCGACGCTTCTGAGAATGTAATTTTGTGTGGGTTTGTTTGGCTGCTGCTAATTTGTCTGATGTTGTTAAATCTCCCTGTTAGATTTAGGTTTACCTGTTTGTGAGTGATTGTTGTGGTTTGCATTTTGAATTAGTTTTTGTTTTCATTTGATGACCTTCACGGAGGAGTTTTGGCTGTGTATTTCTTTTGCTGTTTCCTGGTAGTTATTTATGGTTTCCTTTTGGTTATTTGGGTTTCTTTTGTAAACCTACGTGTCGAGTAAGTTCTGTCTGTTGAATAAGTGTGGTTAAGTGGATTTAATTTCTTGTTAAGTGTAGCTATTAATAATTAAATTATTAAAATAAATCGTTTGAATTGTGAACGCTTTTGTACGTGTTGAACAGTTTTTAGCTTAAGAGACGTGTTTTCCCTTGCAGTTGATGTATCCAGTGCTGCCAGATATCTCAAATGAGTTTCTCCTAAAACTTAAAAACACAGTTGAAATGTTGTGTATAATTTTGTTAATCCTACAAATTTTTGGTATTAATTTTTGTCATTATTAACTAAAGAATTAAACTTCTAATTAAAAATAAATAAAAAATATATTCAATTTTTTAATTCCAGCTTTTCTATTCATTGAGCTTTAACTTAATAATAGCTTAATGCAAAAAAAACATAAAAAATTAGATCGGTATTAAATTCGCTTTTGTAAACTTCTTTCATTCATTGCAAAAATTATATTAATCTTAAAAAACTTGAAAATTTCTCCCAACAATTTTAAAATTTTCTAAAAATATTTTTCAATTATTTTGTCATTATTTGCTAAGGAATTAAACTTCTTTTCAAAAAATAAAAATATATTTAGTTTTTTTCGTTTATTCAATATTTAAGGTTTCAGTGCCACTAATGATATAAAATGTATCACCATCAAAATCTCCTAGACTTTCGACATTTCTTCCTCCTAAAAGGCCAAGAATCTCCTAAATCTAGAAAGAAATTTCCCAATCTGGCAACACTGGATGAATCTGATTTCGTGGCATTCTGCCTCTTTGTTGTGCACCGCAGCCCATTTGAAGCAACGCGATTTCTTTTTCTTCTTCTTAACCCTAATTCCCAGAAGTGAGCCTCACAGTCTCACTAATGACTTCAAATAGTGATAAATCCAAAAGATTTTCAATTCCATTATTTTATGTAATCCTCTAATGGAATGTTAGAATTATATTGCATTAATAAATTTAACATTTTAGACAGTTCTTATATTTTTTACTTCTGGGTTTAGGTAACTGTAATTCTTGAAATTAATAATTTTTAATAAATAATTTTTTTCCATAAAAACTTGGCGGGAACTTTCTGGTTTAGTAGAAAGCGAGACTGTCTCGCCAAAATCAAAACGTCTGGTCACCTTAAATACATGGCACCCTATGTTCGTTGTCTTATTCGCATAGCGGTTTTGCAACAGGCACCTTAATCCCGTTATCACAAACGTCTATTGCCATCCTTTTCTTTATGGCGCCACGACTGCTGCTTCTGTTGTGAAATCTTCCTAAGCGTCTCTACTCCTTCCTTCTCGTCCATTAATTATTTAGAAACGTAACTCTTTAGTATGTGAAGTTGTTGTGTTAATTATAAATTAGTTAATCTCATCTTCTTCTTGTTTTTCCGTTCAGCTTCAACTTAATGCAGCCAAGTAAGTTGCTCACAAGTCTTCTTCTTCGACTGTCAGTAAGCGAAATTATATGGACGAATTTATTGTACATTAGATCAAAATTTATTTCATTACTTTTTTTATTCTTAAAACAAAACAAACATGATTTAATTTTGTGAATTTATTTTAGTTGACTTTAACACGAAAGTGACAACTTTTACACAATAACCACATTCCATCAGTCAATCCACCTGTGTCAGTGCCATATACGTATTTATGTGTATGTGTGCGCTATATGTACGTAATAGGGATTGCAATCTCGGAATCCCGAAATTCGGGATCCCGGATAATTTTAGTCCCAAAAAATTCCGGGATTGACAAAATCCGATCTCGGGATTGAAATAAAAAAATTACTTACGTTTTGCTTGTGTCACCTTTATTTTGCAAAAGGCAAATCTTTTTCAATAGAAAAAATGAGCTCCGATATATTAAACCAACCAAAAAAGTAAACTAACAGAAATTTGTAGAAACTTGCTTTAACCAACTTAATTTACTTTAACTCTTGTTTACACTTAGTTTTAAGGTAAAAACACAGAATTGTTTTAATACCAAAAAAAACTAAGTTTTTTGAATTGAAAAAGACATCTTAAAACAATATATTCAATCCCAAAAAAATCCCGGAATCCCGGGATTGCGATTTCCAATTCCGAAAATCCCGAAATTGTAAAACTAGTCCGGAATTGCAATCCCTATTAGATATATACGTACATATGTACATATATAACAGAGTTTGCATCACACTTGAATGCAATAATGCAGGATTTGCCTACTGCCATGTGACACATTCCGGGCGTGTCATACAGAAACGCAGGCCAAAGCGAATGTCACATAGGCACAACAACATTGCATTGCAACGGTATTTAATGGAATTTGTTGCATTTGTCAGATGTCGCTTTGTGCGGCAGCTGTGTGGCTTAACTGCAGCAAAACACCTAGTAAAATGCTACAATAATATTTTTATTTTTTAAATATTTGAAACATCTAACAGGCAAAGACGAAATGGTGCGAAATTGTGAATTCAGCAAATTCAAGTGCACATTAAATTTTATTTAGTTTAAATTATAAGTTTAACACTATTTATATACAAATCAAATCAATCAAACGGTGATCCATATTTTTGGGAAATAAAGAAAAGTCAAAAATTTTAAAATAACATGAATTTGTATTAATGACTTTAATAACAACCGTTTAAAAAACTTTGATAATAACTTTGAATTAATTTTAATTTTTCAATTTTTGTTGTGTTCAAATGTTTTTTATTGTCATTTTTGCAATTTTTTAGTTCAAGTTGAAATCTTTTTGAAAATATTTTATTCTGTTTAACTGACATTTTACACTTAAATCACAAATCCACTCCCACCTGATATCCTTTTACAATTTTCCCTCTTCTTCTTCCTTTTCTCATCATATGTAATCTGCTCAACTTCAAGACATTCACAATCCATCCATAGCCACAACAGCACATCGACATTCCGCCACAAAGACCAGCATTGCTTTGACCTTTTCTCGCACTAACCGCTCAAACAACCCAACAACCGAGCCATTCTCATCGTTCCATTTGCACGCAAATAAATTAAGCTATGCAGTAAGTACGACGACAAGAACCTTGCCAACACTTAACGCGTTAATATTCAAAACGTCCTTTGCAAATTTTGACACTTCACCGTTATGTACGACACACACAATGGCTGCAGCAATGCGGTGCGGCATGCTCGGGAGTAATTTATCTAAACACCCAATGCCCGGCTGCTCGGCACTTAATCGGCTTAATTTAATTGATTTTTGATGAAGGAAAGTGTTTGGCGAGTAGGGCGAGCAACTTTAAAGACGTCACACTGGGCAATAAAGCAGCGCCACTGTCCCACATCACACAACTGCGCTCTAACTCTCTTTGCCCCACTCTATCTGTCTGAGCTGCCCAATATTTACACAACAGACTCGATAGTAAATTAAATTATACATTTGGGACTTTCGAGTGAATGTCGTACAAGTGCCGCATCCAGTCTTTTGGTATTTAAACACTCGCACAGGGACAGCAGCCGCAGCCGCAGCCGCAGCAGCGCAAGTGAAAGGGTTGCATGCATCCGTTCGTCCGTTCGTCTGTCCATTCGAATGCCGGTCGATGGTGGGGAGCGAACGTCGAGCATGGAAAAGCCGCTTAAAGTCGAAAACGCTTTTGATGATGTGTTGGCAATGGCACTAATAATAATGCTTGAAAGATGGTTGATGTTGTTGTTGTTGTTGTTGCAACTACGGCCACGGTAATGGCCATGGCCAATGTGCGAGGGAAGCGCATTTTCGCAATTAAGTGTAAATTTACCGATAAATTTATTAGCTCCAACATTGTCACTGATCATTTGTGACACATGACAAGTTGCAACGTGTGTGACTGAGAGGAATAAGTATTAACAAAAAGGGATAATCAAAGACTGTGGTGGGACTATTGATATTCAATGCAATGAATAATACTTTCAGACGATAGAGATGCGAATTTTTGTTTTATGTTTTTAATTGAAACTTCATATTTAGTTAATTACCAGTTTTTTATTTTATTTTTAACTCCTTAGGAACCAATAAATACGTTTCATAAAATTTTTAACGCCACACAAAATAATTATTCAGATTTTATGACCCACGCAAAATATTCATTCAAATTGTTGTATATGACCCCTGATAAAAGTATGATTTAAGAATTGTAAGTATACCACATAATTTTCTAGCCTCAAGTTTTATAGCATGGAACATTTCTTCCAAGAGTATTTTGGTTTTCAAAATTAAATTCCGTCCCAGAAAGGGGACGGAGTCTTATCTAATCTAATGTAACGTATCGGTAGTAGAATCAATATATAATATTGTGACGATAATGCTCGCCGTCACTGTGCAATTGCGAAGTAATACCGAGATATTTAACCCTTTCGACCCCAAAGTTGCCTGAGAGCAACTTCACCTATTTGTCATCTTATAGCAAAAGCTACGATTGATTTATGGGTTTGATTTAAGTAGACACCAACAAATTTATATTTTTAGATGTGAATTCAAAGCAAATTACAAAAATTTTACGGATATCGCCAAAATAATTTCCAAAAATTTGTACCGATATTAGGGAAAGTTTGTTTTCTAATTGAAGTCTACGAATTGGCTTTTTAATAATAGTTAAATAAAATCAAAAAGTGATAATTTTGTATTTTTTCATAAATATTAAATAATTTTTCTGTAAAACAAAATATTGATACAAAACTTATTTAACCCGTTTTAAGCTAAAATTGTTCAAAAGTACCTTGTGACCGAAAGTTTCCGGAAATTCTCATTTAAAATTCGCGCGCTGTATATTTTTCGATATTTTAAGTTTCTGTAGGTTGGTAGCACTGTCCTTAATTACTATGCCAAAACTGAGCGCGATCTGTCAGACAGTTTGTTTACGGCAGCTGTTGAAACCAGTTCACATCAGTAGTGCGTTGCGATTTTGTTGAGAATTTTCTTCAAAATGAGTACCGTGAACAGGTCTCTTTGGACGTGCTTGATCGTGCCAATTCCGATCCAACTTTCATGGAACGCATCATAACTGGTGACGAGACATGGGTCTACGAGTACGACATGCAAACAAGCCAACAATCATCGGAATGAAGAGGAAAAGACGAGCCGAAACCGAAAAAACCACGCCAAAGTCGCGGAAGGATAATTCATGGATTTTTCATGACGATAATGCTCCCTCGCACCGAGCCAACATTATCAACGATTTTAAGGCCAAACATTCAATAAACACCATCGAACAGCCACCGTATTCACCTGATCTTGCACCGTGTGACTTTTTCCTGTTTCCCAAACTCAAATTACCACTCAGAGGAACGCGTTTTGAATCCATAGAAGACGTAAAACAGAATTCGCAGAGGGAACTCAAAGCCATACCGGAAAGCGCCTATAAAAAATGTTTTGATGATTGGAAGAAACGTTGGCATATGTGTATCGCTTCTAATGGAGCATATTTTGAAGGAGATAAAATAAATATTGATGAAGATTAAGAATTTTGCGTTTTATTTAAAATTTCCGGAAACTTTTCGGTCACAAGGTATATAAGCTCTAGAACTCTAACAAAGAGGCGTAGTGACTTCAAATGTCGTGTGCACATTCCTTAGGCAACTGTTCCATGATCTAAATACCAAAAAGTAATATCGAGACGCAGGGTGAAATTCGGTGTCGAAAGGGTTAAAAACGAGTTTCACTTCTAGTATGGCAGACCTTTAGGGGCAAAGTAATTGAAATTGAAACAATCGCAAAGATGACTCGCAGCGATACTGGAATGTTTGAAAACAACTCGATTCGAAACTGGGATGTTCGGTAACGGGATACGCCGGATACAGGGCAGAAGAAGTTGTTGCGTTTTGACAAGCAAAGATGTAACACGGAGTATAAAATTTCTAGTTTAGTAGTAATGAAAAATTTTAAATAAAGTGACTGCTAGTTTTGAGCTGCGTTGAAGAATTTATGTGAGTGTTATTTTTGAGCACAATCCAGTAAAACGAATTACGTCGACGTTGAGACAGCAGAACAAATTTTACTAAAAATATTTTGATTTTTTAGAAGTTTTCAAAGATCGTCTTATGCACCTCTTTTGTAGCTCTTTTGAATTTCAATATTCGAACAAGAAACTTTTCACAGCAAAGATTGTTTTCTCTTGTATTAGCGTTCAGAGCACAAAGTTGCCTCGAATGAGCAAGACAAATGGCTACGTTCCTGGCCCATTTTTTGCCCATGACCCGAATTTGAAAAAATCCCGTCTTAGCGGAGGTTAATTCTTCAAGATGTACCTACAATACAAATTTCATTCATTGCTTCAGCGGTTGAGGCTGAGCGATGTTGAATCTGACTGACTGAACAAGGACAAACAATTATATTACAAGATTTATTTAGATTTAATATTTGTTCAATATTATTGAAGATTTCATCTTTCTTATTGCAGATATCATCATTGAAGATTTCATCTTTAGTAAAACTCTTTTTTCATCCTTTTCTTATCACTGTTTATAACGAAAAATTTCACATTAACATTAAGAAAACCAGTAAACTGTTATAATTAAATTATAACATCACAGTTCAATGTTGTTTTCTCACATTAATTTTAAATTTTTCATGGACATGAAATGGATTAAAGCGTCGTTTAACTTTAAAATTGCAACACGTAAAAAATATGCGACAACAAAACAAAAAAACAACCACTATTTCATTAAAAAAAAAAATAACGCAACTTTCAGCATGCAACTTTTTCACGGCTGTCATTATTTTGCGTTTCACCCAACAACAACAAAACAAGCAACAAGCAGGCAAAGTCTACGGAGAGACACAGAATTTGCCGCAGCAAAATTTTTGCAACAACATCCAACTCCACCTCTCGCACCAACAACTACCGATGACAGGCAGTGAAAAAAGAGCCAACTGACGCGGAAATGCGAAACACTTTACGTGATATTATGGCGTATTGAAGCACGCTTCCGGCTTAACCGGAGCAAACAACGAAGGAAGGAAACAACGACAACAAAAACAAAACAGCAGCAGCAAAGACAACAGCAGCCACAATAGCAGTGGCTGCAACCAAAATGACAACAAGAACAACAGAAGCGCAACTACTGCGGCCACTTGGCAACGCTGTTGCCAACACTGTTGCATGTTGCACATGTTTGGCGGCGAACGTTTCAGTTTGCCGGCAATTTAAATGGCACTATGCAAACAGCGGCCAACAGCAACAACAACCATTGTAATGACAAACATGAACAAAGTTGAACAGAAAGAGAGAGAGAGAGAGAGTTTCAACGCGCCGAGTGCATTAAAGCATCTTAAGTCATTGTTGTGGTTGTCGTATACTTTGGAAATTAATTGAAATATACAATTAAATAATAATACAACAAAAACAACAGGAAGTAGAGGTTATGTGTAAGCAAAGAATATGAAGTGTATAGAAGGCGCATCTGAGCTCAAAAATTCAAATTTTTGTTTGCGAGCTTCATAGAGCGGGGGGAAGCCACAAAAGGGAAAGAGTGGTGCCAGCAGGAGAGCCAGCGCTTCAGTTTACGCTCATTGACTGTGCGAACTGAAGCACGCGCTACAACAAACACACATGAAGTGAAAGTACTGCTTCTCCTGTGTACTTTGAGGCGTTGGTGGTTGTTTTGGTCACTCAATAATTTTTTGTGCAAATTTCTCACAGCAACACGAGCCAGCGCAATGATCGTCGTTTCAACGACGCCATTGCTTTTTGTTGTTGTAGTTTTTGTGTGTATGCTTTTTTGTGTTAACGATTGGTTTTGCTACACAGCTCGAGCAAAATGTAAACAGCTCGTCTTTTGTTGTTTTTTATTGTTTATGTTTTGCATCGTTTGGAACTTCCTTTTTTTAATTTACTGTCACAGCATTCATCAGGAAATCTGAAGGAGCAAATAGGTAGCAAAAGTCTGTAACCGATTGATAATTTTAATGAAAAACTATATTAAAATTATCCATGCTAATTTTTTGCTCGATTGTCGAAGTTTTTATCTACAAAATAATTTGTTGTAATAATTGTTGTAATTACTGCTGAAATAAAATAATAAAAAAGACAGTTTCGTCTGTCTCAGCATGTAGTAGGATTTGATTCATAGAATCCTGTGTATCTTCGAAATTAGTTGTTACACTTGACCGACCGATGTTTATTTTCTTTGGTGCAAGTTAGGTATCATTTTAAAATATTAGAGGTTATGACAATTAATGTTCCATTCCACGAAAAGGCGTCTAGGAAATGGTTCACTCAAGCAGCTCACCTTGGCCATGGTTGGTCCTTTGTGAAAAATATTGAAACTTTTTAGTCCTATGTGACTCTTCTTGCTACTGAAAGTTGCTAACTTGACGAGAGTTGTGTGAACCACAGAATTTTTTGAAATGGTTTAATTTAGTGGTTTATGATTATTTCAAACCACTGGTTAGTGAATAAAAAACTCAAAGCTTCTCCAATGAAAACTCTGAAAAATTTGTACTTGTAATTTTTTAAATATTTTATATATTAAACATTTGAAAATGTCACTGTTTCTGTTTAGTTCAACGGGCCAAAAAACCGGTTGGTTCGACTCAGATCAGATTCACAGATCTGGATTTTCTTTAATAACACAGGACACAAATTTCGACTTTTGGTCGGCATATTTTCCATATTTTCCGACTTTAATGTCGAATTACCGCGAAGTTTTCAAACTTATCAAAATGAATTACATTCAAAAAGAAGTCGTGGGGTGTTGTAAATGTCACAAAGTGAACATCATGTCAACCGGTTTATTGGTTTAGAAATTACAATTACAATGACATGCCAATTTTTTGCGAAAACGGAAACTAAGTTTTAAAAACGGTTTGCGGATTCGAAATCGGCGCTCCGTAATTAACCTAGAACTGATGTCAAACCCAGAAAAGCCATTTTGCTGTTGATCAGTGTAATCGTTCATGACAAGATTGAATTTTTAAGCATAGCTTAAAGCGACTTCCAAGAGCCGTTACCGTGATTGCTAAGAACTGAGCTTCAATCGTGGAAAATTATATCCTATCCTATGTTGATGACTACTTGATTCCAAAGAAACAAAAGGCAGTATAGCGTTAACTAACCCTTAATTAACCATTGATAACTTTTGCCTCTCTCTTTTGGCTCAGTGTTTAGTGCAGTGATTATCATTCTGTCACTCGCTAGTCATCACTGCCCTACAAGGAATGCCTAACCGAAACTCCAGAAAAAAGTTAAAAATTTGTCTAAAAACTAACACATGCATAAAAATTTCCCAAATATCACTAACCCATACAAATCTGCATTTCACATTTTGGGATTTTATCCAGTAAGTGGGAATGAAACGATATACAGTAGTGTCTGGGTATAGTGAACACCCTATATAGTGAATACCTCAATATAATGAACACCCAAATTTGACATGGAGCCTCTAAATATTCAACAAAATTTTTAAAGCAATTTCAGGCAAAACACCAAAAGTGTATTTTGAGCAACTAAAACGAGTTTTTAAACAAAAATGTTAACCTTGATATAGTAAACAACCTCAATACTGTGAACAGGCCTTGCAATAATTAGTTCACTATACCCAGACACGACTGTATTCACATTAGTACCAGTGATGACTATCATCACTGTTAGTAGCTTCCATATATTCTCAATAGGAAAGAATGAGATAGCGATATGAATGTGGCGCGCGCCACTTGAGTTTATGCGCGAAACGTTGTAGTGCTGTAGAATTTACTTGTAAAAAGTAATTGCTATGGCCGAAGTAACCGAATAGTATTCTCAAGTTATACGGATTAAATTCCACAAATATCCCATATATGCACTGAGATTATATTTAAAAATCTAAAATTTGAATATTTAAATATTAAACGCCTTCAAATGCTATTTGCGGTAATTCCTTAAAATGTGGAATGAGAAAGTGGGTACTGACTTCTTTCAGACAGTAAGTATCCACATCTCTATGAATCCAAAAATAAAGAATTACAATTTTGCGCGTGCACGCAGTGGAGGGAAGTGAAGTTATTTAATACAAGTGAAAGAAAGTGGATAGCAGCCAACAGGATAAATTAAGGATAAGTATAATAATATTTATAAGTAATCTATATATATAAATAAAGTGATAGTGAAATTTCAATAATAAAAATGAAAAGAAGAAATATTGAAAACTGCATGAGCAAGGAGAAAAAGCGGTTGGAATCAATAGCAACACGATTCCAGCAGCTTGATGAACTTGCTCGTGCAGAGGAATGTGTGGAGAATATAAATTCAAGTGCGCATGCGTCCAGTGATTTTCAGGAGCAGTTAGCCGGTTGTGTGTCTGGTGGTAGCGTTTCCGATCTTGAGAGTTTGGCTGGTTGTGTACCCAGTGAAACTGCAGATACGCAAGATAGGGGTGAAGAAATAAAATTGTGGGCTATTAGGAATAATATTTCGCAAAACGCTTTGGACGATTTGCTGAAAACTTTGCGTAGAATAGGTGTAAGTGGCTTGCCACCTACTGCAAAAACCATAGTTTAGTGCATTTAATCAGAAGTCAAAGCGTATCAGTTGAGCTCTAATCTCTTTTAAACTTAAGTTACAAATGTTTGCTCTCAGAGGGAAGAAACCCTCTAAACACGCTTCAGACAACCTTTCAGAGTGAAATCGTTGCCTGTGAAAAAGCTTTCAAATTCACACTTTGCAAAATGATAGAAAGCATCTTCTCATCATCATCTTCTTCATCATTCTTTCATCCATCAGATATTGTTGTGAAACTTGAAAATAATTCATTCAATACTCGACAATTACAACGATTGAGACAACAATCAGCAATTAGTTTTAGGTTTTAAAACTCGACAATTCAATTATTTCCCAACATAATTTATTGCTGTATTAAAAAAAAATTTTAATAGTTCAATTTGGTCTATACACATTAACCACATTAACCCATTAGCACTTCAAAGGACTTTTCATATTTTATTTATTTAGTAAACAAACATGATTTGCTTGAAAACATGATTAAATTTATTACATTTTTTTCCATCTTTTTGTATCGAAACTTGAAAAATATTTCGAAATAGAGAAATTTATGCGTTCATGGGTTAATATTCCGTATGGGGAAACATAATCTAATGGGCCCATTGACTTTAAATATGGGGAAGCATTTCAAATGAGAAATAAACCAGTAAGGGTTAAGTTAAACGTGATTAGTTTGGTCCATTGAACGCATGTCCCTCAGTGCTTGAAAATCTGCATCAGACGAGGTTAAAAATTTGTTCAAAATTTATGCGAATAAACATAACTTAACACTAAAAACAATGGGTTTATTTTTACTTCACTTTATTATTTGGAAATTTAAACTAATTTAATTTAATCAAAAGTGTTTCATAAAAAGTTTTTTATGTATAAATACTTTTTGAAAGATTATTTAACAGTTTTCTTTTCAATACGATCACTAAATTACCTTTATGTAACTTCCAGAACCTAAAAAACAATAATTTATTGTTTTATTTTATTTTTATTTTATTTTATTTTGTTTTATGTTTTTCTTTTATTTTATTTTGTTTTATTTTATTTTTTTTATTTTGTTTTATTTCATTTTATATTATTTTGTTTTATTTTATTTTATTTTATTTTGTTATATTTTTTATATTATATTATTTTATTTATTTCATTTTATTTTATTTTTTTATTTTATTAAATTTTATTATCTTTTTAAGTAACTTTCAGGACCATAAATATTTTATTTCATTTTATTATATTTTCTTTCCTTTTATTTTATTTTGTGTTCTATTTTGTTTTGTTTTATTTTATTTTATTTTGTTTTATTTTTTATTTTATTTTTTTATTTTATTTTATTTTATTTTGTTTCATTTTATTTTGTTTTATTTTTTTATTTTATTTTATTTTGTTTTATTTTATTTTTTTTTGTTTTATTTTATTTTGTTTTGTTTTATTTTATTTTATTATATATTTTATATTATATTTTTTATATTATTTTATTTATTTCATTTTATTTTGTTTTATTTTATTTTTTATTTTTTTATTTTATTTTATTAAATTTTATTATCTTTTTAAGTAACTTTCAGGACCATAAATATTTTATTTCATTTTATTATATTTTCTTTCCTTTTATTTTATTTTGTGTTCTATTTTGTTTTGTTTTATTTTATTTTATTTTGTTTTTTTTTTCTTTTATTTTATTTTTTTATTTTATTTTATTTTGTTTTATTTTATTTCATTTTATATTCTTTTATTTTGTTTTATTTAATTTTATTTTGTTATATTTTATTTTTTATTTTATTTTTTTATTTTTTTTATTTTATTTTATTATCTTTTTAAGTAATTTTCAGGACCATAAATCAATATTTTATTTCATTTTATTATATTTTCTTTCCTTTTATTTTAATTTTTGTTCTGTTTTATTTTATTTTATTTCTTTTATTTGATTAAACTTATTTAATAAAAAGATATTTTTACAACTTGTAAAAATTCATTCACCGTCGAAGTTAAATGTTGCCATATGATAACAAAATTTCAAGCGAGTTAAAAATTGTTTGTTTATTGAAAACGTGTGTGAAGCTTTGAAGTCGCTAAGGAAATACAAATCTTGTCATGCGAGAATCTTTGCAGTCTTCTTGTTTTTGTGACTACTCGCAAACATCAGATTATGTCATTGTTTTTATAAAAATGCATTCAATCACATATTTGAAATACATGAAAAAACACTTTAACGATGAGTCAAAGGTGGACTCAACAATAATTCTGCTTCTTTTTATTGAAATTGTATTTTAATATTTTTTTTTTACAAATTGCTATCAAGAAAATTCGCCTCTTTGCATTCATAGAAACGAGCTTATTTGACTGTGTGCTTTTGTTGTTGTTGAGATCATTCAAACAACCAGCTGAAAGCTTTGAATCATGCGCAAAGCTCCATGAAGTCGGCGTGTTGCTGTTTTGCAACAACGAAATTTCAAATTCGTGGAAGATGCCAAACGGGGCTCCCCTGCATTCCCCCTCAGTGCACAGTTTTTTCGCCAACAACTGATTACCGCACCGCTACAGCAAATACCGGTTTCATTGAGTTATTAAATTTTTTCGAATTTGTCTTTATCTCCTTTCATTAAAACAAATGTTTTTGCTCTAAAGCGCAGCGCTTATTAAGACAAGTTTTAGTTGTGGCAAAGACGCGCTGCGGTCAGGTTCGAAGTTTCACACGTGAAAACTAAGTGTTGACATTTATTGTTAAAAAATTCCCACACATTGAAAGACGATTTGTTGTATTCATAAAATGCGATTGTTTATAGCGTTGGTATGTGGCAATGAGTTTAAATTAATTTGTGAATTTCAAAACAAATAAATTTTAAAACAAATTAGTTTGGATTAAAAGTATTTCTATTAACTAAATTTTATAAATATTTCAATTCCCCACACAACTGCGCAAAAAATATTTAAAAAATTCCTCTCTATATTTTGCTTTCAAATTGATGAAAAAACCCCAACAACAACGAAAAGGTCATAGCTGCTTGGTGCGCCTGCGCACGCGCCGACGTTTCGCACATACTGCACCAGTACGGCAGCACCACACCGCCGCCCGGCAAACCCAATCCGTACGTGTTCAGCTATCAGGCGGGACGTGCGCCCGGCCATGTCGATCGCCAGCACACAGAGGTGTCCGACGGGTCGGGCGTGGTGCGCGGCGCCTTCTCCTACGTGGATCCGATGAACCAACTGCGCACTGTGCAATATGTGGCCGACGAGCATGGCTTCCATCCGCAGCTGAGTCACGAGCAGGAGGACACTGCTGCCGTCAAGCTGGCGAAGAAGAAGCACTTGGCGCTCTACAATCGCATTGCGCAAGAGCACGAACACGCCGCGCTCGCTGGGCCAGCACCAGCGCACGCACCACACGCCGTAAGTGCTTTGAAATTTAGCAATTAGAAAGGTTCACTGTTTGATTTCTATGGTTGCTTCTTTGTTGTTGCTGCTAGGCCACATTTGCTGCGCGGCCCGCCGATAGCGAAGCTGTCGCCTACGCCACACACAAACACCTCAGCGATTTCGAACGCATACGCGCCCAACATGCAGCAATTGGCGCCGCTCAGGAGAGGCAGCGCCTAGCGCTGGCCGCCAGTGCGCCCCACCATCACGAAGACGACGGACAGTATCACGACGACGGACAATATCATCCTTGAATGGCGAACGGACACGTTGCGGGCGCCGCAGTTGCTTGTGATTATTTTTTATTTGTTCAAGTATTTTAAATAAATTTGCACCTCATTAAAAACGACTATAAATAGATTTAATGAAGTGACAAGAACAACAAAAACCAAGCATCAGTTTAGTAGTTGATTCAAGTAGGAAGTTATTGATGATTAGTTTTGTTTTGGATTTTCATGGAGGATTGAAAAAGTCACGTCGAGCCTTTGTTGTTTAGCTCATTGGAAACTTGCCGTCGGCTGTTGTGTTGCGACAAGTGACGCAGTAACTATTGGCATTATGACAAGTTGATAGTCTCAACAATTTACTTATGGCGTGAGTTGTGCAAATCTCATTAATTTTTATTTAAAATTTATTTATCTTCTTAATGTGAAGCAACAAAATATCTGTTTGAGGGGGAGGGTTGTCTTATTTTAGCTTAAAACGGGTTAAATAAATTTTGTGTCAATATTTTTGAACTGCAGAAAAATTATTCAATATTTATGGCTGGCTGACCCGCAACTTTGGGGTCGAAAAGGTTAAAGCCACACTTACTTCAACTTTTGTAAAACTGAAAAAAAGATCCTGCTGATAAGATAAGTTCGTGTTTCCAAAAACTTCAATATTTGCAGCAAAACGCATTGAAAATATTGAAAGTTTTGAAACTTTAAGACAACTGGAGCTCAAAATAAACTAATTCTGTGAAAATTCAAAAACAACAACAACAAAAAACAATTAGACGTTAGCATCTACATTTCAATGTCAAAACTTTACACTTATCAAATAACTTAGGCACAACTTTTTTTCAAGTACATATTTAAAGTGCAATGACTTTCATCAATGACATTTTTTCTTAGTCCAAATATTTTGATGACTTCAAGCCATTTCATCTCTATGCTCTCAAGAGTCACTCATATCACAGAACTGTCACAACTGTATTACTAAAAAAAAAAACATTCAGCGCTGACCCACATCTACAAATAAACATATTTATTTAACAATTTAACTTATAACAAGGCCATCATTCAGATTCTTCAATCCAACGATGTGCACTAATGTCTGAGCCAACAATTTGACCTCACACAAGTTTAAAGACCCCCAACATCTTATCAACCCATCAAGTATGCTCAAACTTGTACAAAATACTTAATGCATTTGCAAAGATTTCTAACAAGCTGACATTGGGAAAAAGTTCACTACGACATTGTCCGATAACGAAAAGAATAACGTTTGCTGAGCATTAAGCTGCTTATTGCGATGTCTAAGGTTACAACTCTAACTGAATCATAAATTTTGCTCTGTGTATATCTTTTGTGAACAGGAGCGTCTGTGCGGTTGTTGAAGCGCTAAGAGACATTGGGGCCTGGTTTGTGGAGAGAAGAGATAAGCAAAACTCATTGAACTGAGAATATTTTATTCTGAAATTTGAAAAGTGAAACTATATTTGAAACTATAAGAAATTTTGAATTCAAAATTATGAAATTGCTTATTATTCTTATTGATTCTTAAATTTAAATTTTAAACTTATAAGGAACATCGAATTCAAAATTATGAAATTTCTACTAATTGAATTAATGAGACATTCTGAAAGACTCAATTTGCCACTTAAAGCTTTTGTCATAGTTGTCATTTCATAGAAGTAGAGATTAGAATTAGATCCTGCAGTTTGTGAGCCAATGTCCGTCTTCGACCTGGAAAAGACTAAAATTCCTAGGCCCCTCGTTTTACAGCAGCTAAACCGAGCTTTTGTGATGTCAAATAGATAGCAAAGTTCATATTGGAATCCTTGTGCTTCCCAGTGCTGTAAATTAAACTCGTGTCATCACAACGTCAGATCACAACGAATCAGCGAAGAGCCACATTAAGAGTTTATTACTAAAGACAATCGCATTGGCTCAAAACACAGCAACTAAACATTCATCTTAACCCTTTCGCTAGAGGTTTTTAGTGGAAAAGTCAAAATTTTGTATTTATCGAATTGGTCTTTTCTGGGGTTATAGCAACAACATCCCATACTAATATTTTAAATTTTTTTTTTTGTTTTTCAAGTGTGGTCACGTGACAGCAATCATATCGTTCTGGCTGAAATAATTACTTAATTTTAATATTTGTATGCATAATTAAAAATTGAATATTTCTTCATTTACTTCAGGTATAATTATTTTTACAAAAGTTCAGCTCTAATTATTTAAAAAAAATATATATGAATTTAGTAAAAAGTCAAATTGAAAATTTCTCTTATTTTTTTCTGCTTCTTTTTTTTGACTACGTGCATTTTTATCTCTTTTAAACTTAGATATTAAGTTTATTAATTTTGTATTATTTCTAAAACGTTAAACTATTCTAAGCACCAGGAAACAAATTTATTCTTAAAACCAAAGAGGATTCAGACATCCACAAAGTAGCATGTTGCCATATGGCAAGAAAATAGTGAAAGGGTTAATAGGGGCCTGAAACCTGAGAAACCACCACCGGCTGTTCTTAGGTCAACGTATTAAAATTGAGCATTGAAAAGCGTTTGAAAAGACAAACTTCCAATACTAATTGAGATAATATAAATAATTCTTTACCACTGCTTGGTAGGAATCGATCTATAGCTCTGTCGTATTATGAGTCCGGCACCTGGTTGGTATTGCAACTCCACAACGAGACGAGCCTCTACGTGTTTTTATGGGCTAAACCGATCCATCACAAAACTTGCCATAGGTCCATACTCACAATCAGGCTCGAGTACCAGACTCCTGGGGACACCCTGACTCCTGTGTTACCAGACAAACCCTCTGGTCAGATTACATAACCATTTCGCTACCACTTCATCTCCTGGACTGGATAATCCTCCTCCAATTGACTACATAAAATATAATCTGAACAACATTAAAATCCACATTCAGCCTCATAGCAGTTTCTTCATTACGATTACACACAATCAGAATGTTTGAAAAACTTTTTGCACCCACACCGAATCCTCCACATCACATAGAGGCAGGTTAGGGTCTCATATACATTTGAAAATGATAACAAAATGTGGGTCTAGTAAATTTCCCGCTCCAGCACAATAACCCAATTCAATGCCACAATCCATGTGAACCTTACTGGCGTTAGAGGCAAAGCACTTGAGCACAGTTCTATTTGTTTCGGAATTTTTGGAGGTCAATAGCACAACGCGGAACTCAAAGCGACAATCGCTGATAGCAAGTTGGACGCCCATGAGACGTGCCTCGCACGAGACGCAGCAATCTGGCGCAGATTTCGACGATAAGATAAGCCATCGCATGCCCAACGCATATAAAAGCCAGCCACACCAGCGCCAAACAAACGACTCCACTTGGCTGCACAAGATGGCACAACACATCCTTCTCATCGTCACAGCACTGCTGCCGTTAACGCAGCAGCTGCCCAGCCCAGCGGCTGTCAACAGCACCGCCGCAGCCATTGCTAGCACACTGGACCGTCCTCCTACACGAGAAGGCCGCATTGTGGGCGGCTCCGAGGCTTCCATACAGCAGTTTCCGCATCAGGTGTCGTTGCAGCTGGAACAGCGACACATCTGCGGCGCCACCATACTGACGCCGCGCATAGTGATCAGCGCCGCTCACTGCGTTGTGGCGCACGCATCAATGCCGGAACTGTTTGGCGTGCGCGCCGGCTCCACGGAGTACGAGCGCGGCGGCGTGTGGATACCGGTGCGCAACATTGTCGCCCATGCGCACTTCGACACGCCGAGCACCATGAACAACGATGTGGCGGTGCTGTCGCTAAGGCGGCCACTCAGCTTTGGCGCCTATATTCAGCCGCTGTCGCTGGCCACGCAAGTCGAAATGCGCAGCACTGCGCCCGTGTTCTATGTTAGCGGCTGGGGCACACTGTCCAGCGAGGCCAAGGTGCGTTCGCCGCGGCTGCGCTTCACCACGCTGCGCGAGATCGATCAGCAGCGCTGCTCGGCGGCCTATGCGGACGTGTTGCCCATAACACAGGGCATGATGTGCGCGGGCACCACGGACGGCGCACATGACAGCTGCCAGGGCGACTCGGGCGGCCCGCTGGTGGCGCGTGTGGGTGGTAATTTCAAGCTGGTGGGCATTGTGTCCTTCGGCATTGGCTGCGGCAACCCCCAGTATCCGGGCATCTACACCAAAGTGGCGGCGTACAATGAGTGGATCCGGCGAGCGATAGAGCGACTCTGAGCGCAGCTCACAGTGAAATTAGAAAGTAATATTTTATAAGCGTTATAGTTGTAATTTAATTTTTAAACAAATAGATTCCATGGACTTACTACGAATATGAATTTTTGGCATAAAATAAAGTTGACTTAGTATTTAATTAAAATTAAAATGCAATAAATTTTAATACGAAAGAATAAGTTTTGAAATTTAGTTTAAGGAAAATGGCCAGCAATGAGATTTGCGCTCCTAACAGGCCCAACGCGGACAACAATCCGGATACGGCTTGCCCAGGTCCACCGGCACAAAAGTGCAGTGCTTCGGCGCATAAGCATTCGGGCAGCTGTAAAAAAAGATTAATGAATTAAAAAATTTTCTATTATTAAAAACACAAATCTCAGTTTTATCTGAGAATGTTCAAAGTTCTAAACGGAGCTCTAATTTTCTCTCTCATTTAAAAACAGCCAACTTACGCTTTGATTGTGTGCTCCTCGTAGCCTTTGCCATCGCACGTAATCAGGCTACATTTGCCTGGTACTGTCTTCGATTCTCCCTTCTTCAGCGCCAACCCATAAACCTCACAGTCCGCTGGAAGCGCACCAAGAACAAAATGCATTCTCTGCTCTGTTCAGCTCAAAAGCAAAAACAAACTTTATATTTACCGGCAAAACTGTGCATTGCCAAATTTAAGCAAAAATACAAAAATAGCAACAAATGTAATTTAGACATATTTGCAACAGACAAAACAACTGCCAAGAAATAATCGAATAGTATCGTTGAAAATTCAAATGAATACTAAGCTGCTTCGGCCTGAGACTGGCTTGAAGTCTTCGTCTTGAAGCTTTGTCACATCTCACAAACTCAACTGTGATAAGTGAAGTGTGTACACGAGAAATTTTGACTCACAAAACGAGTTTACATATTTTGCTTTCGGTTGTTTTAGAAATGTGCAGAAAAAGCAATACTTATGTGCTCAACTACAGCGAATTTTTCTTATCTTAAACCTGATTCTAACAACAGTACAAAGCTTTGACTCTTTGATCCAATTGAGTTTGCATGAACTCATAATTCTCTTTGGTGTGCCGAACTATCAATTTCAATACACATTTGTACATTACTTATATAAAATCTACCAAGCACAGTGCACAAACAATCGTCTACAACCGAACTGACATGTTCCTACTATAAGCATACAAAAACATTCGATCAACATTTTTCGTCTACACGCTCGCTGACCTTGCAATGCTTTCGAAATTCTCCAAACAGCTGACATATTGCCTCATGTGTTAATCTATCAAGTGACTTAGTTTAGCTATTTAGCACCGATGGCAGCTAATATGAAATGCAAATTGTCAACAAAGTAAACTCAGTGATTGCGGTGCTCAATTATGACAAATTTTGTACAGCATGTGAAAAACAAGATACTTATAATGTATACAAGCTACGGCACACAAGATCGGTATGTCAGTTAGAAGTGAAGATACTTTGCTCATTTTAATTCAGTGGAAGTCCAGTATAACGAACTTTCCATTTAACAAATTTTCGATTTAAAGTACGGCTAAATTGTTTCCATTAATGGTTCTACAGTACTTTTCGCTTGAAGCGAACTTCGAGAAACTGGGCAAAATGGTTCGTTTTAAGCGAAAGGAGTGCGTAATAAGCGAAAACGTAAATCGCATACTTTTGAATTTTCGATTTAAGAAATTGGGTGTACAACAACAACATAAGATTCGTTATATTGGACGTTCACTGCAGTTTTACAGAGTACAGGAAATTGAATGCCGTCATACAGTTTTAATATTAAAATACATTATTGAAACTTTTAATAACATTTGGTTCACGACTTATATGTGACAAAACCAAGAATTGTAAATAATTTCCTTACTTTGTAAGCTGTAGTGAGTTACTTGTTCTAACGCGGCTTGAAATTTTTCTTTTTTCCAAGCTACTTTAATCCGATTTACAATTAAATTTTTACCTTAAAAGTTGAAAAAATATCACATGACATTTGAAATCAAATTTATCTGACTGCATTGAACCACCACTGCTTTTGGGTTAATGACTTATGAACATTGAGTGTATTTCAAATTCCTTGAGCTTACACACAATTTTTCTTACGCCATAAAGAAATTTTAAATACTTATGTAAAATTAAAATTCAAGTTTCAAAACTTCTACATTCAATGAGGATTTTCACTAAAACTAAATAAATTTAATCTAATCTTAATTTAGGTACGCATGAACTGATTTCTAGCTTAATCACGTATTGAAAATATGTTTTTCAGGGTAGTCATAAAACTAATTTGCATTTAAGTAAATTACATTGTTACATACTTGTATGTACTGACAGTTCGCACATACAGTCGTGTCTGGATATAGTGAACTAATTATTGCAAGGCCTGTTCACAGTATTGAGGTTGTTCACTGTATCAAGGTTAAAATTTTTGTTCAAAAACTCGTTTTATGTGGTCAGAAACTTTTAAATACACATAAAAAATCCACTTTCAACCACAATCAGCTTGCAGTCGACAAAAAACATAACCACAAAGGTCAAGAAACAGCTGATTTTTTAACAATCAACAGCAAAAATATAAACTAGGGGAATATCCTGTTTCATTTTTGATTCCTTCTTGTGTTTTTTGTTGCTTTTGCTTGAAATCGCTTTTAAAATTTTGTTCACTATTTAGAGTAGTCCATGTAAAAATTTGGGTGTTCACTATATAGGGTGTTCACCATACCCAGACATGACTGTAGTAAGATTTGCCGAAAATTCGCTACAAAACATCTAAACATGCTAACGTTTTTTTCAAACATTCTAATCCTCTAACATTTAGTTAGAAGGTTGTGTTAGAAGTTTAGTCGATATGCATGTCTAACAATTGCGTTTTATATAATTTAGTGCAAATTTAATTTTGAACTTATTAGTTTTGAAAATATTTATGAGTTGCTTTCACTTAACTTAAATTTTAGTATTCGAATTCGAAACTCAGTGCAGTTTGGATTTTGAAATTATTTTATACATAAACAAGAAACTAATGCTCAGCTTTTCACAAATCTGTCTGAAATTTTTCATACTAGAAAAGACTTGTCACAAAGCGTTTTTTTGCTACATTCAATTTTCGGCACTCACATAGCTTACAAAATAAATGTATTAAATTTTTAAACAACAACAATAACTTTTTTTTTTTTTTTTATTCTGAAAAAAAAATTGGCGAGATTTTAAGATCTCATATTGCCAGGTTATCCCTCAGTAGGTTAGTTTATATAGAATTGACATATCACAAGCTAGTGATGTCGATTAATTGGTTATAAATCGATATTTGCCTCACTGATGAAGAGGGTAAGTTCTTCTATGATTTTGAAGTTTTTGGTAGCTAAGATGGAATCTAGTGTTCTGTATTTTTGAAAGATGGAAAATTTTTGGCGTATGTTGATGAAATTAGAACATTCAAAGATTAGATGATTTGCAGATTCTAATGTGTTGCAGGTAGGACAGAGATTTGAATCAATGGCCTTGATTCTATGTAAGTACACTTTGTCATATGTATGACCTGCTAACAATCTGTTTATTAGTTTAATGCTGTGGGGATGTAGTTTGCTTTTTTGGTACCACTGTCTCTTAGGCAGAGATGGGTAGATTGATGCAAAAAATTTTCCTTTATTTAGGCTTAATTCCGCGTATTTAGCATTCCATTGATTCCAAAGTTGTTGCCTCAGGTGTTTAAGAGCTTCTTCGTTGTTGAATTCTACATCAAGTGGGTCTCCAATGTTGACGGCATCTTTCGCTATTTCGTCAGCCGTTTCATTTAGTTTTATTCCAACATGACTGGGAGTCCAGATGAAGACGATTTCTGAAAGGGTTGATTCCGATAAGCTGTTGTGTATGCGTGCTACAATGTAGTTATCAGATTGATCTTTCCTTAGGAGCTTGCAGGCAACTAGGCTATCTGTAAATATTGCAATTTTGGAAACATTATTCTGGATCGCGAGTTCTACCGCTTTGACAATGGCCCATAATTCCCCAAACACAGATGAGGACGCGAAGTTTATTTGGTAGTGATATTTATTCTCTGAGTTCAAGTGATAAATGCCACAACCAGTGTTGAGATCTGCAACAGAGGCATCTGTCGCAAAGATGTCAAAATTAAGATTTCTATAGGATTGTACCATACCTCGATACTGACTTTTCATTTCTTCGACTGTCAGGTCTGATTTTTTGCCACGTAGGGTCTTCAGAACAAAACAAATATTCGGGTGTTTTTGGAAGTTAGTATTTACGTTAATTCTATCGAAACATGCTCGAAATTTGTTGTAAGTGTGACTATAGCTGGAGTTAATATATCCCGTATTGACGATAGAGTTATAAAGCGTATTATTGTGTTTTTTTATTTTGATTATTTCCTTAGTTGTCAGATACTCTGCTCTTTCTGCAGGTGGAAGCTCATTTGCTAGTGCATATAATATGTGGTTTGGAGTGGATGGCGTTAAGCCCAGGCATCTACGCAGTGTCGAATTTTGAAAGACTGAGATTTTTTTGTTGATATATTCGGGATTGTTGGCGGAAGTAGTGCGTGCATACTCAATTTTAGACCTGACAAAACCTTTGTACAGGTTTAAGGATATTTTGGGTGATAACCCACCTCTAACAGATGTAAGCATTGATATTAGTTTGGTGTTCGGTGAGCTGTCTTTGATTATTCTATTGTAGTGATCTTTGACTGTGAGAGATGCGTTTATAGTTCTACCGAGAAAGATGAAGTTTTTTACTTGGATGATTTGGCTGTTATTAATAGTGAGCGAGACCGATTTGTAGCTATTTTTTGTTAGGTACATAACCTTTGTTTTGTCAACATTGAAAGATAGATTGAGGGTTTTACATTTTTCGAAAAAGGTCAGAAGTTTTTGTTGTAGATTTTGCACGGCTGTATTAAAATCCTTGTTGTGTGATAGAATAATGAAATCATCTGCATATTGAAAAACTGAAGTGGAATCATCTTCGATTTGATGTAGGGAGTTGGTGTAGATGTTGAAAAGAAGTGGGGATAGACAACTGCCTTGTGGCAAGCCATCATTAACCTCGATTTGACTATTACCTAGGTGAAGAAATCTACGTGAGAGAAAATTGTGAATCCAATTCGTGTATGTGGGAGGGATACCCATTTCCCTGAGCATTTTGTTTAGGGTATCTATTTGGACACAATTGTATGCATTATTTAGATCTAAAGTTAGTGCAATAGTTTTGTGGTTCTGGCTCTTTAAGAAGGCAATTTGATGTAATAAGCTGTTAATGCACATGGGTGCCGACATGTTTTTCCTATATGCATAGCATCTGTTAGAGAGAAAGTTAGTTTGGTCTAAAATCCCTGTTAGCCTGCTTTTGATTATGAGATTGATTGACTTAAGCAAGACCGATATAAGGGAAATCGGTCTGTAGTTTTCGTAGTCGTTTAAGTCCTTGTTCCTTTTTGGTATAGGCACAACCTTTATTGCTCTCCAAGTTTGGGGTATTTCACAAGTGAGGAATGCATCATTTAAGGCCGTAAGTAGGGCACCGCGGCCTACATCTGAAAGGGCTTTGAGCATCTCATAGGTGACCTTGTCCTGCCCTCCCGCGGATGGTTTGGTTTTGTTTTTTAAGATGTTGGTGAATTCTTCGAAGGTAAATCGTAGGTCAGTGCGGGGAGATGACCATGTTAAAAGTGTTGGAGTGTTTATGGGCCTAGTAGGAACCTGACTTTTCAAGAACCTTAGATATGCGTCATTATTCTCGTCATCCCACTGACTGAATTCCTGGCGATTAAGGCTACCTTTGACATTTTTGATGAAACGCCATGCTTCGCGTGTGTTTGCGTTTTTATTGAGTTCCTCTATTTTCTCATTATAGCTGTCTTTTTTCGCTTTTTTGACCGCATCTTTCCAACTGGACATTGCGGTAAATGCATCTTCAAAATTTTGGGGAGATGGATATCTGTTACATTTATTCCTAGAAGCAACTTGTAATCTAAACAATCTATTCAGATCATCATTCCACCAATATTTTGGGGTCCTCTTATTTGTGACTTGTAAAGTTGCATCGTCAATTTCATTTTGTATTTTTTCAGAGATATCCTCAATGTTAGCTTCAAGATCTAAGTTCTGTAGCGCAGCGAAAAGTTTCCTTCTTGCCAGGAATTTTTTGCACATGATTGCACTTCTTTGAAATTCAACCGTGATTGGAAAATGATGGCTACCTCCCAATAGAACTTGCGTTGTATACCAAGTCGCTTGAAGGGTAGAATTTGTCAGGGTCAGATCTGGGACAGTACCTGCTGGGTTGTTCAGGTCTCGTTGAAACGTTTTTGAGCCATCATTCAAACAGATAAAGTTTGTAGTGTTGAGGCTATCATTTAGTTTTCGCCCTCGGGGTGTGTTTGCGCGGTCCCCCCAGTCAGAGTGGCGCGCATTAAAGTCCCCCGCAATAACTACATTTCGATGGTTGCCCAAAAAGGAAAAAAGACGATTTATCTCGTTGGTAAAATCTGAAATATTAAGACTGGGTTCAAAGTAAACTGAGCAAATTGTGAAATTTTGAGTTAAATTTTGTGTTTTAATGATCACAATGTCGTGGTTAGTGCTGTAGTGTATCTTTTTAATGCGTACTGATTTTCTCACTCCTATGGCAACTCCGCCGTAGCCATCGGGTCTAGTTTTCTTTATTATGTTAAAATTTATGAGTTTGTGTGGGTTTCTGATGTCATTGTGAGAGAAAATTTCACTTAAACAACATATGTCATAGTTATTCTGATTAAGAAAAAATTCAATATTTGATGAGTTGTTTGCTAATGACTGACAGTTATATTGAAGAATTTTCATTGAAGCTTAAATTATCAGAGGAGTTCCTGATGACTTCGTGGTCAAAATCTGTAAAGAGTTTTTCAAGTCTTTTGCTGAAGTGTGCTACTGCGTTTAGCTCGATTTGTTTATCTGATTTCTTAAAATAGTCTCCTACAAATTTGCAGAGTTCATTTGTAATTTTTTCTATTTCCGAAACCTTGTGAGGGTTTGGCTTCATAGAGTTTGGTGAAATTATCTTTTCCCTGTATTGTCTGTTAAAATTAGTAACTGTGGGGGTTGGAATATTTTTGTTTGCTCTATTGCTATAACGTTTAGCTACTTGATTAAAGGATTCTTTAGTAAGTATGCGATTTACTTCTTGATCATTGCTTTTCTTGTGATTGGTAGTGCTTGAGAGTGCTGGAAATTCTTGGTTATAATTTTCTAATAACGCAAACCGATTTGTCGTAGACGGATTGTATGTATTCATAACTTCCTTTCTGGACAGTTTTTTAATTGTCATTATCTGTTTTATGTCTTTTTCCCGGTTCCAAATATTGCACTTGTTTTTATCCTGCGCGCTGTGACCCTGTTCGCCACATAAGATGCACTTGCTGGGAGAGCAGTTATTTCCGCAGTTATCAATGGAGCCACATTTTAAACACCGTTTTTGAGATCGGCATCCCCTTTGTGTGTGTCCAAGTCGTCCACAATTATTACATTGCCTTACTGGAGGGAAGTAATGGCTGACAGTTAGCATGGTATAGTCTAGTATTATTTCGTTGGGGATTTCACTGCCTATAAATCCTATTTTCACCGCATATGTGGGAATAAATTTAGTTGGATCACTGTTGTCCCGCTTCGTGAATCTTAGTACTGATCTTATCTTGTGGGTCTGACTCAATTGACCAAATATATCTTTCTCCGAAAGGTATAATGGGATATCGCGAATGACCCCATATGTTTCTATGAAGCTGTTGGGAATGAAGGCACGTAGCTTGTTACTTTTTAACTGCTCATTTGTAATAAAGTTGTTTGCGTCTGAAACATTGCTAAACTTTATCTTGTACAGCGATAAACCTATGGCATTAATGGATACTATTCCTTTGGCTTTAATGTTCCTAATCTTTTCCCATAAATATAACCCATTTTTTACTTTCGTGTTTTTTATCTCCTCTGCTGCAGAAGAGTCGACAAGAACAAAAACATCTCCGATAAAATCTTTAGGGTATGTGACGATTTCAAACTTCTTAGGTACGTTATTCGATGCACTGGTTGTGGCACATTCCTCGCTCATGTCCACATCTGGTAAGGGACTTACCGGCACATTATCAATAGTACAGTCTCTTCGTATTTTTATCTTCGGCTTAAGTATTTCTTTTGGCTTCTGGATCCCACTGTTAAATTTTTTAATCGGTGGCTCCTGGCTCGACGCAAATTGTTCAAATTCAGCCTGTGACGCCGACCACGACGGCGACGCCATGGCGTCTCTTTTCGCGCGCGCGACCGCAGGCACTTTGACCCTTTTGTTTTATTAATAACACAGCACTATATTGTCCAAAGCAGGCAAGGCTCGTAGGCACAGAAACTTTATTGTTTTAGTAGGTATAGAAGTTCACTCTGAGGATATGTTGACACTGACACTGCGACGAATTACGAACCGCACTCGACGACTGTTACAAAGCAACTGCAACAATAACTTAGAAACAAAACTTCTCAAGCTGATAGCGAAAGCCTTTCCACATCTAATTTCTACAACTGCTCTCTTCTAATCATCTCTCCATCGCCGTCACCTGCTCCTTCAAATAATCCAAATGATTGACGCTGTCCAGCATAGCTTCGTGCTGATAGCCAACATGATGCAATATCAGTTCCATTTTATGCAAATTCTGGCTGCTATAATCCGATACTATATCCACTTGTGTAAAATTCTTGATGCTTTGACCTAAAATCTTAAGTAAACAGGCAATTAACATGTTTTTCGATAATGTAGAACATGCTACACACTTCATTTGTTTTGGAGCCGCGCACAATCTGACGCGCCACCGAACCCAAATTGTTTACATTCACTCCCACACGGTCACACAGACGCTTTTTGCTATCGCTGAATAGATGGCGGGCAGAGCTGCTCGATGCTGAGGCCATCTACAAGAAATTGCAAATTAACCAAAACAATCAACTCGGTTATAATGAATGTTCAAGCGAGGCCATAGAATGCCTTCCAAGGAATCGAAATGCTTACATTTCTCGCTTCTAAATTGCCGAAATCAGTGTTTAAAACTGCGTTGGAAGTATGTGCAACTTTTTCAAATGTCAACAATCGAAACACCACAGCTCAGCACTTTATTTACAAAAAAAAGTTGTATCTTTTTGATTATTGCACTGGTCAGCGCTTTTCTTGGTTTTTGCGAACTAAAGCAATTTTGTAAACACTCCAAAATCAGCAGTTTGTGGTGAAGTTGAAGAAACGCAATGGCCAGCATTGCCAGATAGTGTGAAAAAGATTTCAAATGTTTAAGCTCAAGTTTGCTTGAAATTAATTCATATAAGCCCAGCGATTTTTTGTCAATAGATTTTAAGCTGAAATGAAGTCGGACAATTCAAATTTGGGGTACAACAAATTTTTCGAATTTTGTTTTCCGAGATATTTGGTGTTTAATTCATCGAACACCTAACTATAAAATTATATTCTCGCTATAATATTGGTTTTATGCGAAAAGTGTAAATATATTTTTAAAAGTTGGATCAATTTTGTACATGACTGCATAGTTTTTTTTTTAATATTATTGTACTTTAATGTTTTTCGATGCTTTTGAAACTATGTAAAAAATTACCTTTTGTTTGGGGAATTCATACACTGGGAAGAGGTGTAACAGCCAAACCTAAATTGGAGCGTCAGCGGCAAGCAACTGTCAAAATTGCTTCATGCCCATACAAATTGTATGGGGCAAACCGCAATTGAAACGCTCTGACGCTGCGCTATTTGAATTTCCAATTTTGACAAGGCGTTAGCGGTTGAAGTTGGCTGCGTATAACAAAAACGCCTGTAATTTATATTTGATTTGATTTGATTTAAATTTTGAAGAATTTATTCAAATAAGAGCTAAGTTTTGCAAAATAATAAAAAATTGTTGTTTTTTGGCAACTAAGCAGATATTTTTTTGTCATTTGTTTTCATTTCATGATTTTGACAATGCCAACGCACCGCTTCAATTTCGGTATGCCGCACTGAGCGAGAGCGTTGCGTCAGAAAGCGCAACGCTCAACGCTCCAATTTAGGTTTGACTGTAAGAAATTAATATATTTATCCGATATTATACAAAATATCCCTTATTAACTAATATTATCCCATATTACAAATCATACCATCACATCATGCAAAAGATTCGCGTTTAAAGTTTAAAAAAGAGCCCAAAAAAAATTATGGAAAATGCTCAAATTTACTGTTCGATTAATCCAACATTGGGCCAGTATGGGTTAACTTCAAGCATTGCTTCGGTAATTTGAATATTTTCCAATGCAAGGATATGGTTTAAATTAATATATATTTAACCAAAACACCAACTGCTTGAACTTGGCCACCATCATTAACCGTAGATCGAGCTTAAAAAAAAATAAGGAATCCTATCCTTTGTATCATTTTTGATACAAACTGAAATTCATATGGAAAAATGAAAAAATGTAGGAAATTGTGTTACAAATGATGTTTCTTTTTAAAGTAAGCATTTATTCGTGCGATTAATGCAAATATGTTTGTCTTTACAATATGGTTTTTAAGATAGGTAATAAAATAAGGAGGTCCACTTATGTTTGCCCATTCCAGAATAGTAGCATTTAGGACACCTTGCTCGGTTCTTCTTGGATGATTTATTATTTTTTAATTGTTACAGAAGCCCAGTCTCATTATTTTCAGAGTTTGAAAAATTGCAATGTAAAAGTTTCGAAAGCAACTCCTTAGATGCGTCGTTTCTTGGAAGTTGCTTTCTGTTCTAGATATAAGGTGAAGCCAACGAAATTGCAAGCTCATGCAAGAATCGCTTAGTTTCTGATTCTTTTTGGTCTGTTTTCATTTAGGATTGATTTCATTGTAAACAGTGTAAGCATTCAGCGCCGCAATATCGATTATATTAAAAAACACAGCCATTTACATCTGTAGCAGTCCAAAATTTTGTCAACTGTATTAACACCTCTTTTCGTTGTGTTATAAAAAGAAATAATTTCCGGCAATATCTTTGAATTGTTGACAATATTAGGCCCGTTATACATTGTGCTGTATTTTCCATATATAGCACATATTTGAACCAACAATAAGCTATATCTTTCGGGCTTAGAGAGAATGTACTGCCGGAATTTGCAGCGGCCATGAAATACCAGTAATTTTTCATCAAAGGTCACGGAATCGTGAGGATTGTAGAATATTGAAAGTAGCTCAACCCATTCGTCCCAAAGATTACGAATCGGCGCAAATTTGTGACATTTTTCTTCCTCAACCAACCACTAGTGTATGGTTTGTCGCTCCAAATAGTGCCGTCTTTCGAGTCAACACCAGGGTTAGTGCCAATTTTCCCATCAGGCTTAGATGAATCACTTTCACTGTATATTTCAATGTCCCCATTGGAAATGTTTTCATTTTTGAATTCACCCTCTGAACTGTTATCCAAGACCTCGTTTACTGGTTTTTCCAACGTAAAAAATCGTAAAAATCTTGAACGCAACATTACTTCAACAATCCATAAAATTACACATAAATCGATACATTCCAATATATATAAACCAGAATTGTTTTCACACGTCTATCAGCAAATAATTTCACATGCCATATGAAGAAACAGAACGCAAATAACATTCACCATGGCATAGAAATGTTCGAAATTCCATATGTATCAAAAGTGATACAAAGGATAGAATTATAAACTTTTAAATTTTCTCACGCCCTTTTTCTTAAAAAAATGTGAAAGATGGTTCTAAACAAGCATAATCCCAACACAAACAAAGTCACAAAGAGTGGTTCAATTAATTATATCCTGAAAGAAGTTATATTAAAACAAAAAACCAAATGTATCATTTTTGATACAAAGCTTTACGGGTCAGATTTGTTGTTATTATTTTGGTATATTTGAAAAATTAAGGCTGGCATCACTGTTCATTAGTGCGACCATTTGTTGCAGCTGTTTATCTGAGCCGGTCATTCTGTAATTGCGAGTTTGGTGCTTTGCGTCGTTTTGCGTTCTACTAAATATGAAAATAAAGTAAATACTATAAAATAATTACTGATTAAACGCATTTAAGTTAAAGTTAAAAGTTCGGGTTGAACGAACGTGCATTACAATCGAAAGTTAAAGCCGCTATCAGAGTAAAGAGAACCCAGCGCTGAAGCTGTAAATTCGACAACACCAAAAATAACGCGACATTTCGGTGCACAAAAAATGCAAGCATTGCAATTTCAATGGAAAAAAGCAACTAATAAGAAATGCTAAAATGCTTGTGAAGAAACTGTTTTGTCTCAATTCCTAAGGCTGTACTTATGAGTATCGCCCAAAATGGCTGCAAATACTAAGCGATTGTCAACGCCGGCACTGATGAAGGCGCGAAAACTAATTGGACTAAATTCCTGGAAGTAGTAAGTGGTTTTGGGGATTCTACGGTTTCCGTGGCGCCGCGATTTGATGATGGTTTAAATTAATAAATTGGCCGAAAATAAATCGAAAATGTAAAATAAAATTTTTGGATATCTCGCTTCGTTTTCGAGATATCGAGGCTCAAAGTGAAATTCACAACGAATCACGGAAACCGTAGACGTGCTAATTTTTTTTTGGTGGCGTTACTCAGTGATAAATTTTGATGCCCATGCTTTTCAGTTTTTGATTTGTTTACGTTTAAGAATCAATTAATTGTTGCTCAAGACAATTTCTTTGTCATTTGTTTAGTTTATCGTTCAAACGTTTCTCTTATCTTCAAAACTTGCTTCAACCAACAAATTTTTTTACATTTGTATCACTATCCTTAAATGAACATTGTACAACATCATTTCAAAAACAAGATAAATACATTTCCATAAAATCTGTGAACATATGGAAGAGAATCTTAATTCGACACTATACAATTTAGTTATGTTTGAGTTGGGAGCTTTATAAAAGTCAAGGCGTTTAAATGTATTGCATTCGTTTACAAAAAACCTTTTCTTTACAATATTATGTGCGTTTACTTCTTAGCTCAGAACAAACTTCAATTTTCAACTTAACCCTTTCGGTACTAATGGGATAATACATCCTATCGATTTTTTAATGCCCGCAAAACAGTTATTCAGATCGTATGACCCCCTTCCATTGCATGCTTTGTTTTCTTTTATAATTTTCTTCCACTAACTAAAACCGATTGTTGAATGTGCAGTTTGGTAGTTTAAGTTTCGTGTGTTTAAAATTAACTTATAATTTTGAAAGTTATTAGTACAGTCGACATACATATCTGCCGGAAATCATTTATTAAAATTATTTTTAAAGGAAGAAAAATATAAAACTTGCTTGTTTCTACTCTTGTTGTTATGTTTATTACAATTTGTTTTCCTTTGGGATGTTCATAAATCTTCCAGCTTGAGTATTTATTTCCTCCCCATCTGCTTTTATTTAATCTTCTATGCCTTTTTCGGTCTGCTGCTGTCCTCGCTCCGCACATAAACTTTTCTCTTCAGATTGTTTGACTTCTCTATTCTGTCTCTTCTTTAAGTGTTTTCGTATTCTACATCAGTCTGCGCACTTTCCAAAAACAATGCCACATGCCAACGACAACAACATCCAAAAAGCGCGTCATGAAGAGCCTTGAATTGAATCGAATATCAAGTAGATGAAATGCAGCGAGTAAAAAAGAAAAAAAAATCCTCAGCTACCATAACCTGATGACTAATCTCAGTCGCTATAATCCCAGTTTCCGCTGCCAAGAATAGAATCCCATGCCAACGATTATGGATTCGCAGTCGAGTGAAGCTACTAGCAGATGAAATGCAGCGAGAAGCAAGTAAGAAAAATCAAGTGTTACTCAATCACTCACTTTGATTTATAAATATTTTGCATCCACTTGAATTTCAGAGTAAAATCACCAGTATCTTCTGATCACCTTTAGGCGTTACCATAATTTGCGTAGCATCCATCCTGTGCTGATTCTAGTTTAACGCTGCAAAGAATCAAATCTCACACCAACGACTAAATCCAAAGAGTGTCATGAAGAGCGTTGAGTTTCAGCCGAATGGAGCTACTATTTTGTCAAGAAAATATTTGCTGACCAACTTTAGACGCTACCATAATTCGTGTAGCTCCCATTACTGGGCCAATTCTGGTTTAACGCTGTAAACATCTTAATCCAAAGAGTACGTCATGAAGAGCCTTAGAAAAAAAATGTCAAGTAGATGAAATGCATAGAGTAAAAAAGGAAAAAATCATCACCTATAATAATGTATTGGCCAACTTCAGTCGCTATAATCATTTGCGTAGCATCCATCCTATGCTGATTCTTTTTTGACGCTGCTGACGCTGAATGAAATCCCACACCAACGACAAAATGCAAAGAGTGCATTATGAAGAGCGTTAATTTGCAGCCGAATGGAGCTCCCATTGTGCCAAGCAGATATCTGCTGACCAACTTTAGACGCTACCATAATTCGTGTAGCTCCCATTACTCTGCAGATTCTAGTTTAACGCTTTCAACGTCTAAATCCAAAGAGTGCATCAATATGAGCCATGGTTTGCAGTCGAATATCAAGTAGATGAAATGCAGCGAGTAAAACAGAAAAGAATCATCAGCTGCCATAATCTATTGGCCAACTTCAGTCCGTTACTGTGCCGATCCCAATTTGTCGCTGCCAAGAACGAAATCCCATGTCAACGACTAGATCCAAAGAGTGCTTTATGAACATCATTGATTCGCAGTCGAATGGAGCTTCTATCACATCAACCACATGAAATGCAGCGAGTACCAGGTAAGAAAAGACATTTGTTTCCTTAATTCCTCACTTTGTTTTACAAATATTTTGCATCCACTTGAATTGCAGAGTAAAATCACCTGTCGCTTATATCTGCTAACCAACTTCATACGCTCCCACAACTCACGTAGCTTACGTTACTGTGCCGATTCCAGTTCGTCCCTGCCAAGAATAAAATGCTTATGTATGTAATAGTATAAGTTATTCTTCGTAATAGATTTGCAATCCGCTGTTTCAAAACAAACGACCGTCAATGGATGTCAAAAAGGAAAACCCAATTATGCGCCACGATCGACAAATAATTTTCTTTAAGAACAAAGTTAACTTAATAGTTCGCAGGCCATGAACACGTCCTTATAGGGACGATCCAAGTTAATGACGAGTAAAAAGGAACACGATATTATTTAAAATTTGGAAAATTCAAAAAGACTGCTGACACAATGAAAACTATTCAACTCACTAACCAGCGAGCATCGAATGTAAACTTCGTACTACAAAATTTTATCATCGTCGAATTTGCCATGTTTGGATTCGTGTTTAAGATATGAATTAAAGTAGTTTGTAGTTATTTTAGTTATTTTTTTTATCCTATTTCTAATTCTTAAGCGATGAATGAAATCACACAAACTTAAGCTTAAGAGATTTCACAAATATCATATTCATCAGTTTGAAAAGTGCTGAGTATACCGCATACACTGTGCCAGCCGAATTATCATGACTCAAATCGTTGAGGTTAAATTGCGTCTCCGGTTTGCGTTTTATAATGAACAACTTCTTGTTTAATTCCTGTATCTTATATTGTCCGTCACAATTTCCCGTGCTATTTTTAATCATTTAACCTAATATGTTTTCTAATTTATATTTAAGTTCTGTAATATCTCTACGTTCTTCTTTTCATTGCCGCTTTTCTAAATGAGAAGTAGGACTTCGTTAAACCATAATCCTCTTTAAGTTAGTGGTGACATTTTCTCCACTTTAGTTTCTCCACCGCTTTGTCCTGTATTCGGTTCACCAAAACCGCCTGTATGGTTTTATGGTGCTCCACCAGTGTAAATTATTAATTCCTTGTAGCGGATTGTTAAAAAGCATAACACACGCTTAATGGTTGATGAACAACTCTCTTTATTTTAACATTTGTTTATTCTTAGTGCTGTTTGGTTTTTTCCTGGGAAACGAATGTTTACTATTTCATAATTATTTGCTTACAGCTATGGAGCTGTTATGTAAACAACTCCAGTGTGTTTACATAACAAATCATCAGCCACTCAATTGGCGATCATCTGAAAGTGGTGGGCATTGGATATTGTTTTAACTAGGGCAATGATTTTCGTGCACTAAAAATGCGCACTCAAATCTAAAAACATGAAGCACGAGTGAGAAAGGAAAAACAGTTGCTTGATGAATAAGAACAGGCACGTTGTTAGCGTTGCCAACATCATTTTCCAACACTCCTCCTCAATGTGAATGTCCTTTTACAAAAATTTTATGACATTCATTTGACTGACTAGTTTTACATGTTTAGTTTTTGATAGATTTTTAGTAAAGACGTCGGCCGTCATCTCGTCAGTCGGACAATATTTTAATTGAATTTCGCCACTCTTAACAACATTTCGTATGTGATGATAACGTACATCAATATGGTTTATACGATTGTGATTCGTTGCCAGCTTCAGCGCACCTTGATTGTCCACGTTGAGAACCACTGGATCATCGCCCCCAAAAACCGATCTCTTTTAACAGCCTTCGTATGTAAATTGCCTCTTTGGCTGCGTTCGATACCGCCATGTACTCAGCCTCTGTGCTGCTCAGGGCAATCATATTTTGTTTCTTCGAGCTTGTCGATCGCATACAACGATGCCATAACCACCAAACTGCTTAACTTGACTCGAACAATCGGTTCACACACTTTTACCAGACCAACGTGTCTGGGCCCATAACCTCTTGAAACACGAGTGAGGTTTTATTCAGAAAAGTGAAGAAGGAACTGAAGAGAGAGATAAAGAATATTTTTATTTTTCTGAAAGTTGTCACTCAACAAAGCAACTGAGTAGCATGGTTAGTTTTTTCCAATTTGGTTACATTAAGCAAAATCTTTTATTGCATCTGGATAGGATAGAGGATTGAAAGCGAGAATGCAAAACATTGGTCAAATGAGCGAAACCTTCATTATTTACAATATTAAAAGGTTGAAGATCTTCTCTCCTGACTCCTTGACGGCAATGAGAACAATGAACAATAAACGATAAAAAGTACGGTAACTGATTCAACTCAAATCCAACGAGTTGATTAATAACAAACTAACGAAACGAAATATATACGCAGGGTTGCAAATTGCTTACATTAATTCAATTATCCACAACTGTGTAAGCCAAAAAAACTTATTACAAAAAAGTCGTGTAAAACAAAACAAAAAAACAAAATAATTCAAGTATTCGTTATTTCCTTTTGGCGTTTAGCTTTACTTGCACATGCATTATGAAAATGCCTTCTTTTAACCGTGGCAATAGCTCCTCTCAGCTCTTCTAAAGGATCAGTCCCATGTATTGAATCTAGTTAAATGAGGAACGAATTGCTGAATTAGTTAATTAGTGAATGTGATTTTGTAAATGTGCACGTGCATACATACCAAGCAAAACCTTAAATTGAATTTGCTGAAGTTCTTCAGGCCTATTTTCCATGTGTTCCAAAGATATTCACGGCTACAATGACATTAGCAGCTAGCAGGCTCGATGTAATTTTCCGCACACAAATGTTCCACTTGCACGTCTTCACTCGCGCCTTCAGTCGCATTTTCCCTTCCACTTCTGTTTTTGTTATTTTGCGACAAATATTTCTTGATTTTGAGGCGTTTATTTTTAAGGGAGAGGGCTGGGTTGTAAACCGGGTTTTGTTTTTTGGCTCTAACTTTTCTCAGAATAAAGATATCGAAAAATCGAAGATACCGTTGGAAAGGTAAATATAAAACGCAACTTTTTGTGAAGACGGATTACTGTTTTGATTGATATTTAACTCTCTACGTCCAAATTTCTAAGGACTTGATTTTCCGCTTTTCCAAAAAAGTGGCTGGGTTGTGAACCATCTGGAAAATCCCTATTAAAGTCGGAAAATACGAAGAAAACACCCACAATTTTTAAGTACGTTGAGGATTTATTTAATCAGGAGGCCTAAAGAGGTGAAAAAAGTTATAATGACGCCACTTAGGCCAAAAAATCGCAATGAATGAAAGTGCTCAATTTTTGGAATTTTCTTCCTAATCGGTGTCGCAATGTTTGCATGTGAAATACGAACGCGTTCTCGCATTGGCCCACTTCAAGTGAACTCACCGAAATCGAGTGAAATTACATAAAATTACTTTAATTTAATATATCCGTCTATATTTGACAGTGTTAGAACAAATGTAGTACAAAAAACAGGTGGTTCATAACCCAGCCACCTCAGTGGTTCACAGCCCAACCACGATGCCATTTTGGAAACTTTAAAATAAACGACACTTCCAATCATAATTCGACATAAACAAATATTGCATCGTAAAATAGAATCAAAACACTAAATAAACATGTATTCCACTGACCCTTTTGCAATAATCTCAGTCACTTGGATAGCACTTTAAAAAAAGCAAACAAATTTTCGCAGTCGATTTTCAAACACGATGTCTTTCAAACTCGATTGCTGCCACAAGCAATACGTGTTTGTACTTCGGTGTAACCACAAAAGCAGAGTCATATCATAAGACAAAATTGACAGTTGAAAGATTGGCGATATGTCAATTAGGGAAAGAAAAAACGGCAATGGTTCACACCCCAGCCTGGTTCACAACCCAGCCCTCTCCCTTACTTATTAAATAATTTCTTTTGCACACCTCTATACTATGCACTTATTTACACTTTTTCACGCGCACACTTCGACAAATAAATACGATATGGCGTCCTTTTCAGTTAGCAATGTTGCCAACCAATTGGATTCACTTATAAATTCTAAAGTTCACAAACGTGAACCCCGAAAATATCTATTCTCAAACAATAGGCAACCCTTATTTATTTATTTATTTATTTAGTCAATGAATAAACAATTCTTACAGACTAATAACAATATATATTCAAACAATTCATTTAAAGAATGCAGCTAAGTTTCTTAAAACTAAGCTTTTAGGAAGCGCGAGATCAAGTTCAGGAACAGAATTTAAGTTGCAAAGAGCTCTAGTAATTGGAGCATTTTTGATATAATCAAATCTGCAGAACCCAACATTGAAATAATCAATATGCCTGAGTGTGCGAGATGGTACAGAGAATGGGATTCTTTGCAACAACTCGGGACAGTCGACAGCGCCGTTTATGACATTGAATATGAACGAACAAGACAGATAGGAACGCCGGCCTTCCAGTGATTTAAGGTTAAGAAGCAAACAGCGGGAATCATAAGATGGGATAGGATCATAAAAGTTGAGGGAACGAAGGGCGAAGCGTAAGAAAACTTTTTGTATGCGTTCAATACGGTTAATGTGGGAAGCATGATAAGGACGCCAAATAAACGAGGCATATTCAAGGTTAGACCTAACATAGGAGGAGTAAAGTGATTTAAGAGTATATGGGTCGGAGAAAGAAGAACAGTGACGACGAATAAACGCTAACATGGAATATGCTTTGGAGACGACAAAGTTGATGTGGGAAGAAAAGGACAACTTCGAATCGAAGAATAGACCAAGGTCCTTAAGCTCTTTCATCATCCCAAGAGTGGAGCCAGAAATAGTAAAATACCTATACGTAGGGTTATCCTTCCTGGAGAATAACACATGAAAGCATTTTTTGATATTAAGAAACAGACGATTCTGTTCACACCACCCGTGAAGATTATCAAGGTCCGATTGCAGTGCAACAGAATCAGAAGGCGACCTTCTGATAATATATATCTTCAGATCATTAGCGTACAGAAGAAACTTAGCTGAGAGGAAGCAAGAGCCGATGTCATTAATGAACAGGACGAAGAGCAGTGGTCCCAAGATACTGCCTTGGGGGACTCCAGAGGAGGCCACAAAAGGCATGGAAGGAGTGTTATCAATTACAACGGTACAACACCTATTCGATAAGTAGGACCCGACCCACTTAAGAAAAGACGAGTGGATACCAAGGCGTTCAAGCTTAGAAACAAGGATACTGTGCGAAACTCTATCAAAGGCCTTTGCAAAATCCGTATAGATGGCATCCACTTCATGGCCGTCCTTAAAAGCCGCAAGACAATCCTCAGTAAATACTGCTAAATTAGAAACTGTAGATCTGCCACTTACGAACCCATGCTGATTAGGGCAAATCAGATTGCGTACTGCAGGGACAAGTTTTTCCTTGACAATTCCCTCAAAGAGTTTTGAGACTGTAGTGAGCTTGGATATAGGTCTGTAATTCGAGACGTCATTTTTATTGCCACTTTTAAAAATTGGAGTAATGGTAGCTTTCTTCCAAGCTTCAATGAAAACTCCTGAAGCTAGCGACTTGTTAAAAATATGTAATAATGGCTCAATGAGGGAGGAGCATTGTTTAAAGAGAATAGCCGAAAAACCATCCGCGTCAGTTTGGGAGGAAGATTTCAAACTCAAGATGCCATTTTCAACATCGTCGTAAGACAATGTTAAAGACCCCAGAGAAAGGGAGGAATTAAAAGATAGTGGACTGTCCAGAATAACATCAGCGTCAGAAACGAAATTAGAGCTGAAGAACTCAGCAAAGAGATTTGCAGCTTCTTCAGCAGAGCCGGCGATTTTATTGTTTAGGAAAAGGGAATTAGGAATACTGGATGTCGATTTCTTAGATTTAATGAAACTCCAAAAGGCTTTTGGATTATTTTTAATGTTGGATTCATACTTATTAATATAGCTTTTATAAAGTGACTTATCAAGATAATTAAACTTTTCCAAGTAGTATTGATAGGTCTTAAAGTAGTGGGAACTTTTGGTTGACTTGTATTTCTTATAAAACTTATTTTTTAAATTTTTAAGATGTTTCAATTCTTTAGTGTACCACGGCCGTTTATAGACTTGTTTACGATGAGTGGGAATAGTCTGAAGGCAAATTTCAAACACCTTCGTTTTGAAAATATCAAAGCAGGTAGCCGCATCTGAGTTAGAGAACAAGTCAACCCAGTTCAGGCTAAGTAAGCAATCGTTAAAAGCGCGGAAATCACAGCGGTTGTAATTAAAGCTAACATTAAGATTTGTAGGCTTAATATTCAAAAATTCATAAAACTCTATGTCGATATTTAGCGGAGCATGATGCATACAAGCTGGAGAAATAGGATTAAAACATTCTGCAAGCTTACAATTAATATTGCTTGATACAAAAACTAAGTCTAGGATACGATTTAATTTATTTGTTATGCCGTTGATTTGAGATAAGTCGATATTCAGGAAATTATCAATAAGATACAGCTCAGTGGCACTGCTGACATTTGCGGGCGTTAGAGTGCAGGAGTTGCTCAAATGTGACCAAGAAATATTGTTTAAATTGAAGTCACCAAGGACGCAAAGTTGATCACTACCAAACTTATTGTACAGTGAACAAATATTGTCAAAATGGGATTGATAAAGAGAATCGTTGCTGTTCGGTGGAATATAAGACGCGCATACTAGAAGTGCGGACGACGAACCCTGCACACGCACACATAGCTGGTCCAGGAGAGAGTCATCATTTAGGAGTGGGATGAGCGATGATCGAAGCTTACGACTGGCAGCAATTAGGACTCCTCCACCTCTGGTACATAGGGTCTTAATAGCATCACGATCCTTGCGATAGACGTCGTATAGATTTGAATCAAAGTATTCAGAATCAAAGAAATTGGAATTCAGCCAGGTCTCAACAATGACAAATATATCATATTCCGAGTGGGAACTTAGCCGACGTATAGACTCCGCCTTAGTTCTCATTCCTGATACATTGTGAAAGTAGACACGGATAGATTGAGCATTGGAATTTTCAGCAACAGCTAGGCTGGATTTGGGTGAGCTATTTGTTTTTGAAAAAACCGGAAAGGACGAACCGTGACACTGGCGGGCCATAACTCAGCCGCCAATAGCTTTGCAAACGATTGGTCCGACACCCCAAGTTTGAAATTAACGCGCTTAAGAGACTCAATTGGGGTATCGTTTTTCACTAGTCTGTAGCAAGTTAATAACTTCTTGTCGATAGCAGCATGTTTCGCAACATAATCAACGATGTTATCAGGCGTGACAGATGGTTGGAACGATGACAAATGTAACCATCGAAAGCGAACAGCCACATCAAGCTCCATACTAGCATTTGATCCAACAACACGTAATTGCTTACTATTGTTCCTGTTCTTCGCAACTGTAACCCAGTCGGAGTTCCGAGGAGACAGTGAGTCCCGCGTGGGAGCGCTATGCTCAAGAGTAGTAGGCTCACCCGAATGTTGCGTGCAATGGCCTTGAGACATAGACGAGGTCAAGTGATGAGAGAGCGACGCCATATCTGGCGGCGCCGGTCGAGCAGATGTCAAAGCAGCGCACGGGCGCAGTGCAACATTCGGAGAGGCAGCAGAAGCACCGGGATTAGCAACATTCCGAACAGTAGGACTGGGAGCGCGCAGCATGTTTGAATTCGGAGCGTACGAAGCAGCAACAACGGAGTAAGCAGCAGCGTCCACAGCAGTGGGATTGCATGGAGAAGATAGCGAGTGAGAGCCAGCAACCGTTAGGCTGGCAGCAGCAACATCAGATTGGGCGAGAGAAATACCGTTAGCAACTTCAGCTGAGTTCGCAGCAACATCAGTGGGAACGTTGTTGGTACACTGATTAGGCAGCAAAGAAGAAATGAGAAGTTTGAGCTCCTTAACTTCGGCAATCAAAGCAGCAACAACGGCATGCCAATTTGAATTTATGCAGGTATCACAATTAAATGCAATATTAGCATTATTTTGGATCACGTCAAGTACACGCGGGTCCAAACTACTGCAACACGATTTGTGGAAGACTGACTTGCAAAGAGCACACGATAGGCAGTCTTTGGCAACCGATTTGGAGCACAAAGCACAACGAGACCGAAGAGACATTATGACCGTCACGATACGCAGTCAAACGCTGACAGACGCCGTTGGCGACTTGCCTTTGATGGATGACAAACCTATAGCAACCTATAACAATCTTTTTGCTGCCCTTGCAGTCGTTCAATCAGATCTGCCTTACTTCCTGTACACGGCAGCCCGAGATCACGTATCCGTTTTTTCTAGTTCGCGACGTTACAACTTTTCAGCTCAACTTCCCGTTCGCGTCGGTGCTTGTTTCCCGTGGAACAAACACACAAACTTTTCCAAAGCTTTTTCCTTTTATTTCGCAGATAACGTGTCTAACCTCACTTCTGAATTTGTCAAAGGATGTTTATTTATTTGATTTAAGTTTTTCAAACGAGTACAAAAGTAAAAGAGTAAAAGTTATGTTATTTTATGAAAACGTCCTCATCTTCGTTAGTGATCCCGTTTACTTCTACGTTGCAGTTTTTGAAGTGGAGCTGTGCCGTGTTTTGTATTTCTGTGTCTTTGATGTTGCAGGTTGCTTTTATTTGTATGATTGGAGCGTTGATGAATAGGATGAAGTTCGGTTCTAGATTCTATTTTTCCGACATCTTCGAAAACGCAGTGCGCTGGTTTGTTGTTCATGAGCATTGTCGAGGAACTAAACTTCGTTTTTGAATACGTTGAGTATTTATTTCTAAAATTTGAATTGTGATTTATAAAATATAATGTTCAGCAGACCAACTACCGCGGTTCCGTTCGGTTGGCTTCCTCGAATCAAAGTGCCGCCAACGAACCAGAACCACGGTAAGTAGGCTGCTGACATGCGAACTTTGACATGGCAGCTGTCACGTTCCTGCAGCGCAGGGTTGCAATCCACAAGCATCTCTATATAGCTTGGGTTATGGGTGTTGGCTTGAGCTTCCGTTTTTAGGCAGAAGTAAGTGGCTTCTATTTTTTGGCAAGGTTTGTTAAAATATTGTATGTTCTTTGATATGAGATCTTTTGTTACATAATGCAGAACGAGAGTGCCGTTGCTAATGTGTTTGGTTGCATAGTCCTTATCCGAGAACCTAGTGGTTCTCTCAGTCGCTTGAAAAGGCGTTCAAGCACATGTCTGCGTAGAGGTCTTTTCTAGAAGAAGAAATTCTCATTCTCTATCGTGTCTTCGGTTCTTATAATCGGTACGTTTTTGATGCATTACAGTATCCGACCAATACCATTATCTGTTAAATATTCGCTTATTTATGTTCAATCCTTATTATTCATATCATTCGCGTGATCATGGAGGCCTATAACCTGTTGATCCGAGAATGATGATCTTCAGTAAGGAAATCGTGTACATTTTCCCCTGTGATCCCCTCCAACTGGAGCCACCCTGTGTCGTCGGCTTGAACATTTCTTGTCGTATTTATCAGTTCGGTGTTTCGTGCTTTTGAGGATAAGAAAAACGTATGTTACGATATGCATATCATGTATGTATTTGTAGTTGACTCACCTAGCAGGTATTTGCGCAATCTATATTTGAAATGCATCGGGCTCGGATTATCGCACAATCCGCCTTTGGCACGCATAGCAACACAAAAAATGCTCAACTACGTCTTCAACTTTTTGTCGGCCAGCATGATACAAAGTTTATGCCTTTGTAGTGTTGCCATCCATGTCCGAAACTATAGCTACCACTGGGTACCCTGCTTCACAAAGCTTTTCGATAATGCTCTCCAAAATGATTTTTGCCATTTTGCAATCGAAAGCATAAAAAACCGGCTGCTTCCACGATGCCTTCAGTCCACGAGCTATGACCCTTTGTACGTACATACTAGCTTGGCTTCCTTACGCTAGTCGGTCAAGGGATCGTCATTGACCGATACTTACCGATACCGGACTTCTTCAAAATTGACTTTGAGCTGCCCGAGTCTATCAACGCGCGACACTTCACGTCCCTAACGAAGATTTGCTTCACGACTGGGTCCTTATTTGCGGCGACCGCGTCGTGTTTGTTAATTGCGTTTATCTGCGCAGTACCACGGTCATTGTGCCCAGAACAATTTTTAGTATCGTGGCCCGTACGATTACACTTTGCGCATCTTGGTTTCTGTGGTTGTGGACAGTTCTTCGAGATGTGTCCACGCTCACGACAGTTGTAACACACCGGTCCACTTTTGTTTTCATCTTTATTGTTCGGCACCGATCTGCTTTCTGCGTTATACGCTCGCGTATTTACGTGCTGTTGCCCGACCGCGTTTTCAACATTTTTATTATTTGACATGCTCAAGAGCGATTGCAACAAATCCGGACACTTCTGAAGACACATTGCAGTTAAAGTGTTCTTCAATCCACCATCATTAAGCCCGTTCACGATATACCGAATTATTGAAATATCGTCCACATGTCCGCGTTTACCAATCGCCAAAATTCGGTAATAATATTCGACATAACTTTCGTTTTTTCGCACACGCGCATTCGTCAGCTTAATGTGTATGTCCGCCGCATTATCTTTACACGGAAAGTCATTCAGCAATTCCCCCACGAACTCTGCCCACGACCGGAAAACCGGCTGCGCGTCGGCCCATGTCTTCGCGGGGCCTGTCACTTTGCCCAGAATTGCATAGAGCAAAATCTGTTCGTCCCACCCGTATGCCCTTTTTAATCGCTCGACGCGCTCAATAAATTGAATTGAGGTGACGTCACCAACACACGGGTCAAATTCAGGCAAAATCGCCATTATGTCACGAACATGACACATGTTGCCCTGCCACACATTTGAATCAACCGTCGTCGACGGCCGTGCATTCGCTGCACCCACATTTCCCTGAATTCCAATTTGATTTCCCCGTTGCCACGCGTCGAACACTGGGGCAGACGAATAAACCGCAGCACTCGTACGTAACGGCTGCGAGGCGGTACCGTACGCCGGCTGATAGTGATTCGGCTGCAAAGCGGCAGCGAATCCACCTGACAGTCTGTTATACGGCTGCGCAACTGCAGCGCAGCCCGGTTCGTATGTATTCGGCTGCAAAGCGGCAGCAAATCTATGCGGCTTCGTGGCGGCAGCGGAGATATGTGGTTGCACACCAACAGCAACTTCCCCTGGTCGTGTACACATCGGCTGCGTAACGACAGCGTACACCGGTTGAAGCCAATTCGGCTGCAATTCTTCCTAGTCGCGTACTCGTCGGCTGCGTAACGGCAGCGTACACCGGCTGAGGCAAATTCGGCTGCGGAACGGTAGCTATTTCCCTTAGTCGAGCACTCGTCGGCTGCGTGACGGCAGCGTACACCGGCTGAGGCAAATTCGGCTGCAGGACGGCAGCAATGCCCCCTAGTCGCGTACTCGTCGGCTGCGTAACGGCAGCGTACACCGGCTGAGGCAAATTCGGCTGCGCAACGGTGGCGTACACTGACAGCAACTCGGCCGCGTAACCACCCGTCGTTGTTTGCATGAACATGTCATGTCTTGTCGGCGGCGTCGGACTGTCGTTGACTTGCTCGTTGGAGGGCGATTGACTTGAGAGTCCGTGCGAGGACGCCACGAGCGTTTGAATTTGCGCCGACAACGCCTCCACGGTTCGCTGAAGAGCTCCTATGTCGTCACGCATTTTCTCGGCCGCTTCCTCATCCTCCACTTCGTCCATCGCTCTGTCTGCCTCCTGAAGTCGCGCCACTATTTCTGATTTCGCGCCCGTCGTTTTTAACTTTTTTTCCCGGAATTTTCTTTCAGCTCCGACAACGTGAGCGCGCTTAGGTTTCGTATCATCCCACTTCTGATTTTTGTCAAAATGTTTTCCGAGTTTATTTATTAATTTAATAACACCTCCGCACCGACTCGATAGAACATACCAACTCAAACATGACAAAAGAACGGAAACAGTGCTGCCAGATTTAGCAGTGATGACAATGGTTTGTCAAAGCAACGAAAATTATTTTATCTGTACTTTGTATGGAGCCGTCAATCCGACGAGTGTGGGAGGATTTGTCCCAAGACAGTTAATACTCTACTGCCATTGGAACAGCATCCTTTGCCAATAGACGTCTCTTCGAGTCAGTTTCGAAATCCCTGGGTTAAAATGTAGAGCGGATACTTTGGAAGTAGCGCTCAATTCTTCACCACAAGCCTCCCTCCACGTCCTTCGTTCTATTTCACTGCCCGGGAATAAAGCTATACCACTTTTCGTCCACGTTTTCATGCACAGAAAGCAATTTGCCTTGGGCATGATTGCAAAATATAATGAAATTACACAGTTTTATTTTAAACATAAAACTGAAATACATATAACTGTCAATACTTCAAATAAGCATCAGTGTTGAATTTATATTTTTTAATGAAAAGTATCAAACAGTGACTACTTTTTTTTTGTTTACTTATAAATAAAACTTACACCAGTGTTGGGATTTAGACCAATATTTATAACGGGTGCCCCACGCAGGGGTTTATGCAAACATGTCTTTATTTTGATGTGAAGTATAATGTTTTGTTGTTCAAATATCTATGATAATGAAACGTGGAGTTAATTTACAATGTTTTTCTTAATGTTAAATTATTTTACTTTGTCCGTTATCCCGATGTTTGACGATTTAAAAATATCACCCACCCGGTCGGGTCCACGTCGCCAGTCAAAAAGGAAGAGAAAGCAGATGGCGGCCGCCGGGTTGCCCCTTTGTTAGTGTTCCCACCATCTTCGATTGGCGGTGGAAACTACGGAATGCAACCCGATTTAAATAAAACGCGCACTCGTTGGGAAAAAGCCATCAGCTCAAAAAACCCAATTTATTTTCCGTACTACATGCACACGCACATCTCGCACCGATTAAAAACTTGCACCAAAAGTTGACGTCTCGTCCGCTTCACGCTCACTGCACGACTGACTACTTCACGCTCACACGACTGACTACTTCGGCCAGAGACGATCGTCCCTGTGCGCACAAGTCAATCGCACAGGAGATCGTCCCTGTACGAAACAGTGCCAGCGAAAACCAACGGTTTTCATTAAATACAATCAGCTTGCATTAGCAATTAATAACAATACAATTAACAATCAACTTAATTCTAATCTTAGCACTCTAGTCACTCCGGCTCCACCGGCAATATGCATAGCTTCTGTACGGGTCTGGTCAATCTGCTTGTCTGGGTCTCAATCTCCACGGATCGTACGAGCTTTTCATTGCTCAGAATTAACTTGCACACCCTGCCTAGCGCCCACTGCGCTGGCGGAAAGTTCTCTGCCTTGGCCCGCTCTCAAATTCTCTCTCTCTCTGCGCCATTTCTTGCGCTCCTGCAAACTATTCAAATAATCAACTTGCCATCTAGCCCAAAAATGCTTTAACATAGTCTGGCGCTCTTTCCAAAGCTTAATGCCCTCCGTGTTTGGTTGCTCGTCCAATGCAAAGGGAGGTGGCAGTACCAGCGGCTCTCCAATAAGAAAATGCCCCGGTGTCAATGCTTGCACATCCGTCGGATCGTCTGATATCGGATACAACGGCCGCGAATTCAGAATCGCTTCTACTTGCACCAATAACGTCGCAAGCTGGTCCTGTGCCAGCGTTCTCTGGCCCACGACTCTCGTTAAATGATACTTCATGGACTTCACAGCTGCTTCGTAAATTCCACCTTGATGTGGGGCAGCTGGGATCATAAAGTGCCATTCTGTACCTTTCATACTCAAATGTTCTAGAACCTCTTGCTCCCTCCAATAGTCAATTGCTCTCTTGATCATCCTATCTGCACCAACAAACGTCGTCGCGTTGTCACTGTACATGCGCTCACATCTTCCACGTCTTCCGATAAATCTTTCATAGCACGCAATGAATGATTGAGTAGTTAGATCTAGCACCATATCAATGTGAATAGCCCGGGTCTTCAGGCACACAAATATCGCGATGCAGCATTTGCTTTTCGCTACGTAATCATCTCGCACCCTCAAATGGACATTGAATGGCCCAGCATAGTCTAAACCAGAATGTAAAAAAGGCTTGCCCACTTGCACTCGATCGGCTGGTAAATTTGCCATCAACTGTTGCTCCAGCTTGTAGCTGTAACGCACGCACACCACACATTTGTGTAAAAATCTTCTGAGCTCATCCCTTATCCGAGGAATCCAATATTTCTGCCGAATATACTGGGTCATAACTTGCACTGCTCCATGTTTGGTTTGTCTATGTGCATAGTTCATTATCAAATATGCTAACCTTGAACCCTTCGCAATGATCACCTGATGCCTCATTTCATATTCTTTTTCTGCATTTATTAACCTGCCCCCGACTCTTATCAATCCATTTTTGTCCAAGATCGGACGTAATGGCTCTAGCTTACTTCGTTCTGGCAACCGATTTTCTCTCCGTATCATCGCTAGCTCTTTATAAAAATCTTGCTCCTGTGATTCTTTTACCAAATATTCCATCGCACGCATTCTTTCTTCATAACTTGGAAGTGGTATTCTTGCATTCTTGCTCCTTGGCCTACGACCTACTCGCGATCTTCTAGCTCTCTCTTTTTTCGCATATCTCACCCTTAAGGCATCTATAAAACGCTTGCAATATACCAAAATATTTAATATTTTCTCCAACTTGCCCTCATACTGTGTGAGTGGGACGACCACACCGCCTCCCCCCATTTTTGGCACAAAAATGCTCAATGGCCCCTCGCACACTTTTACTACATTTACTTTGATTTCTTGCTCCGCCTCTATCGAGTATTGCTCCTTCACTGGCTCAAACTTGTCAGATGGCCACTGCTCCTTTGCTTGCTCAAACTTATCAGCTGGCCACTGCTCCTTTGGTTTTGATAACCAGGCTGGACCTTGCAGCCACAATTTGTTGTCCACCAATTCACTTGCTTTCAAACCCCTACTCGCCAAATCTGCTGGGTTATCTGCTGTGCTCACATGTTTCCATCTACTTGCCCCAACGCTCTGTTGTATCGCTGCAACACGATTACCAACAAAGGTCTTCAACTCTCTTGGCTGCTTGCCTAGCCAATACAACACCACGAACGAATCTGTCCAGAATGTACAGCTAACATCGCTCCATTCCATTGACTGTCTAGCACTCTTTCCCAATCTAGCTAACAACTCGCACGCTGACAATTCTAGTCTCGGTATCGTCAACTTGTTAACTGGCGCCACTTTCGTCTTGGATACTAGCAAATTACATGCTATTGCCCCATTTTCACGTTCTATCCTCACATAGATAACAGCACCATACGCCTTCTCAGAGGCGTCAGCAAATCCATACACTTCTAACTTTGCATTAGTTCTTGCACCAATCCATCTTGGGATCTTAAAGTTTTCTAGCTCCTTAATCTGGCCCCAATAATCTCTAAATTTGTCTTCTAGTTCCTTTGGCAATTTTTCGTCCCATGCCACTTTCAAGCGCCATAAGTCCTGTATAATAATCTTGCCCACGACCGTTACTGGAGAAATATATCCATTTGGGTCAAACAGCTGAAGCACTTGACTTGCAACCAGCCGCTTTGTAACTGGCTCCCTTATAACTGGTGTTTTCACAATGAATGTGTACTTGTCTTGCGCCACTAGCCATACTAGCCCTAGCACCTTAGCTTCTTCATCGAACTGCATCATCTCTTCCTTTTGATTTGAATGCATTTCCTCCATGAACAACCTACTGTTCGACTTCCATTTACGAAGCTCAAACCCTGCCCCAATCAAAATCCGCGCCATTTGTTTTGCCAACGTAATGGCATCTTGCTCGCTGCTAGCACCAGATACGCAGTCATCCATGTACATGTCATTTATGATTGCATTTGCAGCTTCAGGATATTTCTCCTCTGCATCTCTTGCACACTGTATAACTGCTCGCACCGAATTATGTGCTGATGACGTCATGCCATAGGTGACCACAGTCAGCCAATATTCTCTCAATGGGGTTTGCCTATTCTCGCGCCAAAATATTCTTTGCAAATCCCATTGATGTCTAGCAATCCGCACCTGCCGGAACATCATTTTGATATCCGAAGAGAAAGCGACTTTATGCATTCTAAAACGCATAATTATTTCATGCAAATCCCTTTGCAACTTTTCGCCTAGCAACTGCACCTCATTTAACGATATGCCTTTAGTAGTACGACAACTAGCGTCGAATACCACGCGAAACTTTTTGGTAACACAATGATGTGGTATATAATAAACTAATGCACCTGGTCTAGCATGCTCACTAACTAGCTCCATGTGCCCAAGCCCCTCATATTCTCTCATAAATTCAATGTAGGACATTCTGAGTTCTGGCTCCCTTTCCAATCGCTTCTCCAAATATAAGAAGCGACGCAACGCAATCTCTCTTGAGCTCCCAATGTCATTAACTGTTTTCAATGGTATGGTAACAACGAATCTGCCGTCGCTGGCTCTGCGATATGTATTAACGAAATTGTTTTCAACTAGCTCCTCCTCTGGCGTTCTCATTGCATGCTCTTTGATTTGATCAAGCTCCCAAAACTTCTTAAACAACTTGTCAAGCTCTTCATTATTCTCGCACTCAATCATAGACACTAGCTCACCTGTTTGCTCGTTGACTTTCTGCGCATGCTCTCCAAAAACGACCATACCTAGCACCGTTTCCATTAACGTCATGTTATTCAATTTATTCGGCATAATACTGATGACAATCCTTGCCACGAAACTTGCTCCTAGTAAGACATGCACACTTTTCGGTTGCCAGTAATCCGGATCTGCAAGCGGATCTGGTAAACCATCTTGTGCCATTATCCGTATACTACCGGATGGTAATACTGGCCCCCACTGGCTCTCTTTTGGCAGAACCCACAGCTCTGCCTCTAGCTCACATGCCGCTGCAAACCATGGCTTTATTTTTATGTTAGCCTTCTTGCCCACTTGCATTGGCACACCGTCAATGCCCACCATCTTCTGCGCCATAGGTTGCGTGGATACGCGATATTTTCGCTGTAATGCGAACGTCATCAAATTGACCTGTGCTCCCGTATCCAGCAATGCACGCACCGGCCCATACCTGCACCCATCATCTACAATTCCGACCATGGCCGTCGGTAACAACGTCATAGTCGGACTTGCATTAATCTTAGCACCAGCTGAATACTGTTTAAACCATTTATCCTTTATTTCTTTCTCTACTGGCACATATGTCTTAGCTCCTCGTCGCCCTTTTCTGGCCCCGCTCCTACTCTGGGGGCTCCTTGCCCAACATCCTAGCTTGCTCCTCGTTCGCCTACTTCGGTAGCTCCCGGTTCGGACACAGCGTGCTATTGTGTTTCGGCCTGCCTGGGCACTTCCAGCAAGCGCCCTGGTGGCAACTGTCCACCCCGTGGCCCCGCTTGAAGCAGTTCGGGCACAACTTGCGCCTGGCCACGTAATCGGTGCGCGCCTCCAATGTTAGCCCCATGAATTCCGGGCAATGGTATGGCATGTGTCCCCCTGCGCACATCTCACAAGCCATCGACCGCTCTTGCCCCCTTTCCGCACTCGCACCTTTAGCTCTTGGCTGTTTGGCTCCTACTGGCGCCATTGTAGCACTTGCACCTTTAGCCTTTGCCTGTTTGGCTTCTTCTGGCACCATTGTAGCACTTGCACCCGTAGCCTTCGATTGTCTGGCTTCTTCTAGCACCCTTTGTTCTTGCTCCTGCCCTCGCTCCAACTGGTTTATTTTGGCGTCGAGCAAAGCGTGCGCCTCAAAATACTCTAGCTCGTCATGTGCCATCGTCGCTCGCTCTAGCTTAGCCCTCTGCTCCCTGGGCGTCGCGGCGATTACCTTTTCATAGGTGTCGTTGTATTTTGCCCAGACTTCCTCGAGGTTGGTACGGCGTACCCTCGCTAGCTCCAGTGTGACATCCCGAAATGCTGGCCCCTGCACGAAGCACAATGTGCGCCAAATTGTCGCCGCCAACACCTCCAATCTATCCCGTTCTGCCATTTCACTGCAAGGAGATAGAAAGCAAGCACCAAGCACCAAGGATTGGAACAGAGTCCAAAATTATTAACTGTTCTTGCCCCTGCAACGACTGTGACGTCATTTCTTGCACGCAACGCACACCGTGTCATAACAACAGGCTTCAACCTGTCGCTAAGCCAAGGCGAATTAACACAGGTGTGGGGGATTTGGCCTACGTCCGTGTTTAGTCTTGTGGCAGTACGGGTTGGCTTGTTATAAAGGCGAGCCGGGCCAGTATCAAGTGGCTAGAAAGCCGCCGTTTGTGAGCTATATTACAAAAGGAAACGAACAGTTTGCCTCGTGTTGTAAAGCTGATTTTATTTTCGGAAAAATAATGTCTTATATACTAAAAACATAACTGTTATACTGCTGAGCATTTCCAATGCTCCGCCCGATTTTCCAGTGTCGCGGAAGTGTGACCAATCAGCGTCACGGGACCCTTTCGGTCAATTCAGCACTTTTCCTCAAGTGCTATTGCCCTGCGGTAGGTGACATCACACAGAGTGCCGATCAGTGCATGTTCCATATGTGGGACACTGCACTGCGGTCAGTGGTGTCGGATGGCACGCCGCTGGCTAAGCCACTTGAGTGTCGCTTGTGTCGTGCGCGTGGTGCTATTTGACACTTTGGCACATATGCGCTCGAGTGTAGCATGAGTTATTAATGTTGGCATAAGTGGCTACGTGGTACCACTACACAGGTGACCTCGTTGAATCAGCTGATTTGATTTTTTGTGGTGGAAAAAGTCCAGATTGTCAAAACGCCTGTGTAAATCTGTGACAGTTTAAATGAAAACAGCAAGCTTTGCTGTTATTGGCTGATTTTGACAATCTAAACCCAGAAAACAAAATACATTGAAATCTTGCTGTTGCCCTTACGCTATCACCTGTTATCAATTCGCCCTGCGCTAAGCACAATTTTGTGTTCCGAATTCATTCATGGCGCTCTGATTAGCACACTTCTTCCAAACGTTTTGTTTCGAATTTATTCTTGAAATTACTGGCACTCTGACTAGCACCACTGCTTGTAATCGTTTTTATTCCGCATTCATTCTTAGAATTACTGGCACTCTGACTGGCACACTACTTGCAAACGGTTTTGTTCCAAATTCATTCTTGGAATTACTGGCACTCTGACTGGCACACTACTTGCAAACGGTTTTGTTCCAAATTCATTCTTGGAATTCCTGGCACTCTGACTGGCACACTGCTACCAAACGTTTTGTTTCGAATTTATTCTTGGAATTCCTGGCACTCTGACTGGCACACTGCTTGAAGCGTTCTTGCTCTCTCTTTTCTAGCTCTCTTTTCATTTTCTTATTCTTGCTATTCTAGCTCTCTTTTCATTTTCTTATTCTTGCTATTCTAGCTCTCTTTTCATTTTCTTATTCTTGCTGCTCTAGCTCTCTTCTCATTTTCTTATTCTTGCAGCTCTAGCTCAGATATGCATATCAATCTAGCACACTTTGATTCCAAGAATAACGGCACCATCGCACCACCAGCTCAGCAATAGCGGGACCGCAGTTACGCGAATTACGTTTTTAAATGAAAAACAACTGAACTCTTCGGAGTCTAAATATGTTCTCATTTATTTTTCAAAAATATCCTCTTAAATACTAGTTTACATTTTTGTTTATCTTAAAATATTTTTCTTATCTCTATTTGATGCGGTCCCTTCTTTTACGACTCGTCCAAACAATTCTTATCAGTTGGTTTAGGATTGCTTGGATGGTTTAGAACATCTGGACTGCTCGGGTTACATTTTTTATGTTGCCCAATTTATTGCTATGTTATCTCCTGTTTGTTTAGGAGCTGGCAATGTCGAGGATCGAATCTTATCGCTGGACATTGCCTGTGACGTAACTCGCGCGTCCCTTGCGCACACACTCGCACCACCAGCTCAGCAACAGCGGTCTCGACTCGAGTCCGAGTTTTTGCTGACCAAAGTCGCGCTGAGGGTGCTCCCGAGAGTTTGTAAAGGATTGTTGGTTTTTTCGCTTAGGAGGTGCTCGCGGAGTCGTCATCGCGGTCCGCCCAGCGGCACACGGTGTTAGTCCGTGCGTGGATTAAGTGATTCAGCTGAAATTCGTGAAAATTCTTAGCTTTGGCAACTGATTTGAGTGAAAAGTAAATTGTCTTACCCCGTTTCCTAACCGTATCGAAGGCCTGGTAGAGACAGTGCTCGTGCGGTAAACGGCAATTGTTGAGTGACAGCTGATCACCGAATGTAAACAACAACTACGGATCAGAACTGTTCTCAACGCAACAGCATTGCCAGCACAAACAAATTATAAAAAGTTTAAACATTTTTTGATAAGGTAGTGTCTTTTAGCAAACCGAAAAATAGTGAATATATTATAAAGTGAGGGCGGATCATGGAAAGGGATAGCGACCCATTCGCGCGCAGTGCGCGGATGGCGAGGAGTCCCCCGCCACTGGGTAAGGGTGCGGAAACGCGTTCGGCAGCGAAAGCTGGTACGGCGACTGGTTCTGGTCTACGAGAGGTGCAAATTCCTACAGATGTAGGGGCACCCGCGGCTGTTCCCGTTCCTGAAGTGGCTAAAAGAGCCGCCCAGAAAGCCCTGGTGAACCCGTCGCCACCGGGAAGGTCACGGTCGTCCCCACCATCCCTGCAGGATAAACAGGTAATTAAGCCAAAAAATGTAGTTGAGCTTCTCGGTGAAAAAATTCATGCTTTAACTGATATGTTCGAGGAAAATGTCGGTCCGAACGGCGCAAAGAGAAGGACAATTCACCAGCCGATGCGGGATGTGGTGGCAGAAATAGCTGCCCGTTTTGAAGAACTGCAGGCGGTCAAGGCGGACCGCAAACGCAATCAAACGGCACAAACGTCGCCATTATGGAAAAAACAAAATGACGGGGTGAAAAGAGCGAGAGCGCTCTTCGATAGTAGAGAAAAACTTTCGCCGAACCCAAAAAAGAAGCGAGAGACGGCGGTAAAAGTTGGAAATAAAGTTGCGCCACGAAAGGCACAAAATACTGCGCATCCCGTGGCTGGGAATAAAGTCGTAAGTGCCAGTTCTGCTACGCAAAGCGAGTGGAAAACTGTGCCCCCACGTACACGCATCTCGAAGAGTAAGGTACGCCCAGATGCAATTGTAGTCAAAACTACAGGAAATAGCTCGTATGCGGACATCCTGCGAAGCATTAAAAGCGGTCCTGAAACCAAAAACTTGAGTGAAATGGTTTCAAAGGTCCGAAAAACGGCTAAAGGTGAGCTTCTGCTTCAATTAGCAAACCCGACTTCAGCAGAAGCGGATAATTTTGAGGCAGTGGTGCAAAAGGCGCTCGGAGAAGATGCGGTGGTGCGAAAGTTGACACAGGAAACCCAAATCGAAATAAAAGACATCGATGAGGTGACAACTAAAGAGGAAATCTTAACTGCCCTAGAGTCTCAGACGGGTGAGAAGCATATTTTACCATCGGTTTTGAAGTCGGTCCGCAAAGCATATGGCGGAACCCAGACTGCAAGCATCTCACTACCGGTAAGGCACACTACTTGCAAACGGTTTTGTTCCAAATTCATTCTTGGAATTCCTGGCACTCTGACTGGCACACTGCTTCCAAACGTTTTGTTTCGAATTTATTCTTGGAATTCCTGGCACTCTGACTGGCACACTGCTTGAAGCGTTCTTGCTCTCTCTTTTCTAGCTCTCTTTTCATTTTATCATTCTTGCTATTCTAGCTCTCTTTTCATTTTCTTATTCTTGCTATTCTAGCTCTCTTTTCATTTTCTTATTCTTGCTATTCTAGCTCTCTTTTATTTTCTTATTCTTGCTGCTCTAGCTCTCTTCTCATTTTCTTATTCTTGCAGCTCTAGCTCAGATATGCATATCAATCTAGCACACTTTGATTCCAAGAATAACGGCACCATCGCACCACCAGCTCAGCAATAGCGGGACCGCAGTTACGCGAATTACGTTTTTAAATGAAAAACAACTGAACTCTTCGGAGTCTAAATATGTTCTCATTTATTTTTCAAAAATATCCTCTTAAATACTAGTTTACATTTTTGTTTATCTTAAAATATTTTTCTTATCTCTATTTGATGCGGTCCCTTCTTTTACGACTCGTCCAAACAATTCTTATCAGTTGGTTTAGGATTGCTTGGATGGTTTAGAACATCTGGACTGCTCGGGTTACATTTTTTATGTTGCCCAATTTATTGCTATGTTATCTCCTGTTTGTTTAGGAGCTGGCAATGTCGAGGATCGAATCTTATCGCTGGACATTGCCTGTGACGTAACTCGCGCGTCCCTTGCGCACACACTCGCACCACCAGCTCAGCAACAGCGGTCTCGACTCGAGTCCGAGTTTTTGCTGACCAAAGTCGCGCTGAGGGTGCTCCCGAGAGTTTGTAAAGGATTGTTGGTTTTTTCGCTTAGGAGGTGCTCGCGGAGTCGTCATCGCGGTCCGCCCAGCGGCACACGGTGTTAGTCCGTGCGTGGATTAAGTGATTCAGCTGAAATTCGTGAAAATTCTTAGCTTTGGCAACTGATTTGAGTGAAAAGTAAATTGTCTTACCCCGTTTCCTAACCGTATCGAAGGCCTGGTAGAGACAGTGCTCGTGCGGTAAACGGCAATTGTTGAGTGACAGCTGATCACCGAATGTAAACAACAACTACGGATCAGAACTGTTCTCAACGCAACAGCATTGCCAGCACAAACAAATTATAAAAAGTTTAAACATTTTTTGATAAGGTAGTGTCTTTTAGCAAACCGAAAAATAGTGAATATATTATAAAGTGAGGGCGGATCATGGAAAGGGATAGCGACCCATTCGCGCGCAGTGCGCGGATGGCGAGGAGTCCCCCGCCACTGGGTAAGGGTGCGGAAACGCGTTCGGCAGCGAAAGCTGGTACGGCGACTGGTTCTGGTCTACGAGAGGTGCAAATTCCTACAGATGTAGGGGCACCCGCGGCTGTTCCCGTTCCTGAAGTGGCTAAAAGAGCCGCCCAGAAAGCCCTGGTGAACCCGTCGCCACCGGGAAGGTCACGGTCGTCCCCACCATCCCTGCAGGATAAACAGGTAATTAAGCCAAAAAATGTAGTTGAGCTTCTCGGTGAAAAAATTCATGCTTTAACTGATATGTTCGAGGAAAATGTCGGTCCGAACGGCGCAAAGAGAAGGACAATTCACCAGCCGATGCGGGATGTGGTGGCAGAAATAGCTGCCCGTTTTGAAGAACTGCAGGCGGTCAAGGCGGACCGCAAACGCAATCAAACGGCACAAACGTCGCCATTATGGAAAAAACAAAATGACGGGGTGAAAAGAGCGAGAGCGCTCTTCGATAGTAGAGAAAAACTTTCGCCGAACCCAAAAAAGAAGCGAGAGACGGCGGTAAAAGTTGGAAATAAAGTTGCGCCACGAAAGGCACAAAATACTGCGCATCCCGTGGCTGGGAATAAAGTCGTAAGTGCCAGTTCTGCTACGCAAAGCGAGTGGAAAACTGTGCCCCCACGTACACGCATCTCGAAGAGTAAGGTACGCCCAGATGCAATTGTAGTCAAAACTACAGGAAATAGCTCGTATGCGGACATCCTGCGAAGCATTAAAAGCGGTCCTGAAACCAAAAACTTGAGTGAAATGGTTTCAAAGGTCCGAAAAACGGCTAAAGGTGAGCTTCTGCTTCAATTAGCAAACCCGACTTCAGCAGAAGCGGATAATTTTGAGGCAGTGGTGCAAAAGGCGCTCGGAGAAGATGCGGTGGTGCGAAAGTTGACACAGGAAACCCAAATCGAAATAAAAGACATCGATGAGGTGACAACTAAAGAGGAAATCTTAACTGCCCTAGAGTCTCAGACGGGTGAGAAGCATATTTTACCATCGGTTTTGAAGTCGGTCCGCAAAGCATATGGCGGAACCCAGACTGCAAGCATCTCACTACCGGTAAGGCACACTACTTGCAAACGGTTTTGTTCCAAATTCATTCTTGGAATTCCTGGCACTCTGACTGGCACACTGCTTCCAAACGTTTTGTTTCGAATTTATTCTTGGAATTCCTGGCACTCTGACTGGCACACTGCTTGAAGCGTTCTTGCTCTCTCTTTTCTAGCTCTCTTTTCATTTTATCATTCTTGCTATTCTAGCTCTCTTTTCATTTTCTTATTCTTGCTATTCTAGCTCTCTTTTCATTTTCTTATTCTTGCTATTCTAGCTCTCTTTTCATTTTCTTATTCTTGCTGCTCTAGCTCTCTTCTCATTTTCTTATTCTTGCAGCTCTAGCTCAGATATGCATATCAATCTAGCACACTTTGATTCCAAGAATAACGGCACCATCGCACCACCAGCTCAGCAATAGCGGGACCGCAGTTACGCGAATTACGTTTTTAAATGAAAAACAACTGAACTCTTCGGAGTCTAAATATGTTCTCATTTATTTTTCAAAAATATCCTCTTAAATACTAGTTTACATTTTTGTTTATCTTAAAATATTTTTCTTATCTCTATTTGATGCGGTCCCTTCTTTTACGACTCGTCCAAACAATTCTTATCAGTTGGTTTAGGATTGCTTGGATGGTTTAGAACATCTGGACTGCTCGGGTTACATTTTTTATGTTGCCCAATTTATTGCTATGTTATCTCCTGTTTGTTTAGGAGCTGGCAATGTCGAGGATCGAATCTTATCGCTGGACATTGCCTGTGACGTAACTCGCGCGTCCCTTGCGCACACACTCGCACCACCAGCTCAGCAACAGCGGTCTCGACTCGAGTCCGAGTTTTTGCTGACCAAAGTCGCGCTGAGGGTGCTCCCGAGAGTTTGTAAAGGATTGTTGGTTTTTTCGCTTAGGAGGTGCTCGCGGAGTCGTCATCGCGGTCCGCCCAGCGGCACACGGTGTTAGTCCGTGCGTGGATTAAGTGATTCAGCTGAAATTCGTGAAAATTCTTAGCTTTGGCAACTGATTTGAGTGAAAAGTAAATTGTCTTACCCCGTTTCCTAACCGTATCGAAGGCCTGGTAGAGACAGTGCTCGTGCGGTAAACGGCAATTGTTGAGTGACAGCTGATCACCGAATGTAAACAACAACTACGGATCAGAACTGTTCTCAACGCAACAGCATTGCCAGCACAAACAAATTATAAAAAGTTTAAACATTTTTTGATAAGGTAGTGTCTTTTAGCAAACCGAAAAATAGTGAATATATTATAAAGTGAGGGCGGATCATGGAAAGGGATAGCGACCCATTCGCGCGCAGTGCGCGGATGGCGAGGAGTCCCCCGCCACTGGGTAAGGGTGCGGAAACGCGTTCGGCAGCGAAAGCTGGTACGGCGACTGGTTCTGGTCTACGAGAGGTGCAAATTCCTACAGATGTAGGGGCACCCGCGGCTGTTCCCGTTCCTGAAGTGGCTAAAAGAGCCGCCCAGAAAGCCCTGGTGAACCCGTCGCCACCGGGAAGGTCACGGTCGTCCCCACCATCCCTGCAGGATAAACAGGTAATTAAGCCAAAAAATGTAGTTGAGCTTCTCGGTGAAAAAATTCATGCTTTAACTGATATGTTCGAGGAAAATGTCGGTCCGAACGGCGCAAAGAGAAGGACAATTCACCAGCCGATGCGGGATGTGGTGGCAGAAATAGCTGCCCGTTTTGAAGAACTGCAGGCGGTCAAGGCGGACCGCAAACGCAATCAAACGGCACAAACGTCGCCATTATGGAAAAAACAAAATGACGGGGTGAAAAGAGCGAGAGCGCTCTTCGATAGTAGAGAAAAACTTTCGCCGAACCCAAAAAAGAAGCGAGAGACGGCGGTAAAAGTTGGAAATAAAGTTGCGCCACGAAAGGCACAAAATACTGCGCATCCCGTGGCTGGGAATAAAGTCGTAAGTGCCAGTTCTGCTACGCAAAGCGAGTGGAAAACTGTGCCCCCACGTACACGCATCTCGAAGAGTAAGGTACGCCCAGATGCAATTGTAGTCAAAACTACAGGAAATAGCTCGTATGCGGACATCCTGCGAAGCATTAAAAGCGGTCCTGAAACCAAAAACTTGAGTGAAATGGTTTCAAAGGTCCGAAAAACGGCTAAAGGTGAGCTTCTGCTTCAATTAGCAAACCCGACTTCAGCAGAAGCGGATAATTTTGAGGCAGTGGTGCAAAAGGCGCTCGGAGAAGATGCGGTGGTGCGAAAGTTGACACAGGAAACCCAAATCGAAATAAAAGACATCGATGAGGTGACAACTAAAGAGGAAATCTTAACTGCCCTAGAGTCTCAGACGGGTGAGAAGCATATTTTACCATCGGTTTTGAAGTCGGTCCGCAAAGCATATGGCGGAACCCAGACTGCAAGCATCTCACTACCGGTAAGGCACACTACTTGCAAACGGTTTTGTTCCAAATTCATTCTTGGAATTCCTGGCACTCTGACTGGCACACTGCTTCCAAACGTTTTGTTTCGAATTTATTCTTGGAATTCCTGGCACTCTGACTGGCACACTGCTTGAAGCGTTCTTGCTCTCTCTTTTCTAGCTCTCTTTTCATTTTATCATTCTTGCTATTCTAGCTCTCTTTTCATTTTCTTATTCTTGCTATTCTAGCTCTCTTTTCATTTTCTTATTCTTGCTATTCTAGCTCTCTTTTATTTTCTTATTCTTGCTGCTCTAGCTCTCTTCTCATTTTCTTATTCTTGCAGCTCTAGCTCAGATATGCATATCAATCTAGCACACTTTGATTCCAAGAATAACGGCACCATCGCACCACCAGCTCAGCAATAGCGGGACCGCAGTTACGCGAATTACGTTTTTAAATGAAAAACAACTGAACTCTTCGGAGTCTAAATATGTTCTCATTTATTTTTCAAAAATATCCTCTTAAATACTAGTTTACATTTTTGTTTATCTTAAAATATTTTTCTTATCTCTATTTGATGCGGTCCCTTCTTTTACGACTCGTCCAAACAATTCTTATCAGTTGGTTTAGGATTGCTTGGATGGTTTAGAACATCTGGACTGCTCGGGTTACATTTTTTATGTTGCCCAATTTATTGCTATGTTATCTCCTGTTTGTTTAGGAGCTGGCAATGTCGAGGATCGAATCTTATCGCTGGACATTGCCTGTGACGTAACTCGCGCGTCCCTTGCGCACACACTCGCACCACCAGCTCAGCAACAGCGGTCTCGACTCGAGTCCGAGTTTTTGCTGACCAAAGTCGCGCTGAGGGTGCTCCCGAGAGTTTGTAAAGGATTGTTGGTTTTTTCGCTTAGGAGGTGCTCGCGGAGTCGTCATCGCGGTCCGCCCAGCGGCACACGGTGTTAGTCCGTGCGTGGATTAAGTGATTCAGCTGAAATTCGTGAAAATTCTTAGCTTTGGCAACTGATTTGAGTGAAAAGTAAATTGTCTTACCCCGTTTCCTAACCGTATCGAAGGCCTGGTAGAGACAGTGCTCGTGCGGTAAACGGCAATTGTTGAGTGACAGCTGATCACCGAATGTAAACAACAACTACGGATCAGAACTGTTCTCAACGCAACAGCATTGCCAGCACAAACAAATTATAAAAAGTTTAAACATTTTTTGATAAGGTAGTGTCTTTTAGCAAACCGAAAAATAGTGAATATATTATAAAGTGAGGGCGGATCATGGAAAGGGATAGCGACCCATTCGCGCGCAGTGCGCGGATGGCGAGGAGTCCCCCGCCACTGGGTAAGGGTGCGGAAACGCGTTCGGCAGCGAAAGCTGGTACGGCGACTGGTTCTGGTCTACGAGAGGTGCAAATTCCTACAGATGTAGGGGCACCCGCGGCTGTTCCCGTTCCTGAAGTGGCTAAAAGAGCCGCCCAGAAAGCCCTGGTGAACCCGTCGCCACCGGGAAGGTCACGGTCGTCCCCACCATCCCTGCAGGATAAACAGGTAATTAAGCCAAAAAATGTAGTTGAGCTTCTCGGTGAAAAAATTCATGCTTTAACTGATATGTTCGAGGAAAATGTCGGTCCGAACGGCGCAAAGAGAAGGACAATTCACCAGCCGATGCGGGATGTGGTGGCAGAAATAGCTGCCCGTTTTGAAGAACTGCAGGCGGTCAAGGCGGACCGCAAACGCAATCAAACGGCACAAACGTCGCCATTATGGAAAAAACAAAATGACGGGGTGAAAAGAGCGAGAGCGCTCTTCGATAGTAGAGAAAAACTTTCGCCGAACCCAAAAAAGAAGCGAGAGACGGCGGTAAAAGTTGGAAATAAAGTTGCGCCACGAAAGGCACAAAATACTGCGCATCCCGTGGCTGGGAATAAAGTCGTAAGTGCCAGTTCTGCTACGCAAAGCGAGTGGAAAACTGTGCCCCCACGTACACGCATCTCGAAGAGTAAGGTACGCCCAGATGCAATTGTAGTCAAAACTACAGGAAATAGCTCGTATGCGGACATCCTGCGAAGCATTAAAAGCGGTCCTGAAACCAAAAACTTGAGTGAAATGGTTTCAAAGGTCCGAAAAACGGCTAAAGGTGAGCTTCTGCTTCAATTAGCAAACCCGACTTCAGCAGAAGCGGATAATTTTGAGGCAGTGGTGCAAAAGGCGCTCGGAGAAGATGCGGTGGTGCGAAAGTTGACACAGGAAACCCAAATCGAAATAAAAGACATCGATGAGGTGACAACTAAAGAGGAAATCTTAACTGCCCTAGAGTCTCAGACGGGTGAGAAGCATATTTTACCATCGGTTTTGAAGTCGGTCCGCAAAGCATATGGCGGAACCCAGACTGCAAGCATCTCACTACCGGTAAGGCACACTACTTGCAAACGGTTTTGTTCCAAATTCATTCTTGGAATTCCTGGCACTCTGACTGGCACACTGCTTCCAAACGTTTTGTTTCGAATTTATTCTTGGAATTCCTGGCACTCTGACTGGCACACTGCTTGAAGCGTTCTTGCTCTCTCTTTTCTAGCTCTCTTTTCATTTTATCATTCTTGCTATTCTAGCTCTCTTTTCATTTTCTTATTCTTGCTATTCTAGCTCTCTTTTCATTTTCTTATTCTTGCTATTCTAGCTCTCTTTTCATTTTCTTATTCTTGCTGCTCTAGCTCTCTTCTCATTTTCTTATTCTTGCAGCTCTAGCTCAGATATGCATATCAATCTAGCACACTTTGATTCCAAGAATAACGGCACCATCGCACCACCAGCTCAGCAATAGCGGGACCGCAGTTACGCGAATTACGTTTTTAAATGAAAAACAACTGAACTCTTCGGAGTCTAAATATGTTCTCATTTATTTTTCAAAAATATCCTCTTAAATACTAGTTTACATTTTTGTTTATCTTAAAATATTTTTCTTATCTCTATTTGATGCGGTCCCTTCTTTTACGACTCGTCCAAACAATTCTTATCAGTTGGTTTAGGATTGCTTGGATGGTTTAGAACATCTGGACTGCTCGGGTTACATTTTTTATGTTGCCCAATTTATTGCTATGTTATCTCCTGTTTGTTTAGGAGCTGGCAATGTCGAGGATCGAATCTTATCGCTGGACATTGCCTGTGACGTAACTCGCGCGTCCCTTGCGCACACACTCGCACCACCAGCTCAGCAACAGCGGTCTCGACTCGAGTCCGAGTTTTTGCTGACCAAAGTCGCGCTGAGGGTGCTCCCGAGAGTTTGTAAAGGATTGTTGGTTTTTTCGCTTAGGAGGTGCTCGCGGAGTCGTCATCGCGGTCCGACTAGTGGTGCCCAGCGGCACACGGTGTTAGTCCGTGCGTGGATTAAGTGATTCAGCTGAATTTCGTGAAAATTCTTAGCTTTGGCAACTGATTTGAGTGAAAAGTAAATTGTCTTACCCCGTTTCCTAACCGTATCGAAGGCCTGGTAGAGACAGTGCTCGTGCGGTAAACGGCAATTGTTGAGTGACAGCAGATCACCGAATGTAAACAACAACTACGGATCAGAACTGTTCTCAACGCAACAGCATTGCCAGCACAAACAAATTATAAAAAGTTTAAAAATTTTTTGATAAGGTAGTGTCTTTTAGCAAACCGAAAAATAGTGAATATATTATAAAGTGAGGGCGGATCATGGAAAGGGATAGCGACCCATTCGCGCGCAGTGCGCGGATGGCGAGGAGTCCCCCGCCACTGGGTAAGGGTGCGGAAACGCGTTCGGCAGCGAAAGCTGGTACGGCGACTGGTTCTGGTCTACGAGAGGTGCAAACTCCTACAGATGTAGGGGCACCCGCGGCTGTTCCCGTTCCTGAAGTAGCTAAAAGAGCCGCCCAGAAAGCCCTGGTGAACCCGTCGCCACCGGGAAGGTCACGGTCGTCCCCACCATCCCTGCAGGATAAACAGGTAATTAAGCCAAAAAAATGTAGTTGAGCTTCTCGGTGAAAAAATTCATGCTTTAACTGATATGTTCGAGGAAAATGTCGGTCCGAACGGCGCAAAGAGAAGGACAATTCACCAGCCGATGCGGGATGTGGTGGCAGAAATAGCTGCCCTTTTTGAAGAACTGCAGGCGGTCAAGGCGGACCGCAAACGCAATCAAACGGCACAAACGTCGCCATTATGGAAAAAACAAAATGACGGGGTGAAAAGAGCGAGAGCGCTCTTCGATAGTAGAGAAAAACTTTCGCCGAACCCAAAAAAGAAGCGAGAGACGGCGGTAAAAGTTGGAAATAAAGTTGCGCCACAAGAGGCACAAAATACTGCGCATCCCGTGGCTGGGAATAAAGTCGTAAGTGCCAGTTCTGCTACGCAAAGCGAGTGGAAAACTGTGCCCCCACGTACACGCATCTCGAAGAGTAAGGTACGCCCAGATGCAATTGTAGTCAAAACTACAGGAAATAGCTCGTATGCGGACATCCTGCGAAGCATTAAAAGCGGTCCTGAAACCAAAAACTTGAGTGAAATGGTTTCAAAGGTCCGAAAAACGGCTAAAGGTGAGCTTCTGCTTCAATTAGCAAACCCGACTTCAGCAGAAGCGGATAATTTTGAGGCAGTGGTGCAAAAGGCGCTCGAAGAAGATGCGGTGGTGCGAAAGTTGACACAGGAAACCCAAATCGAAATAAAAGACATCGATGAGGTGACAACTAAAGAGGAAATCTTAACTGCCCTAGAGTCTCAGATGCGTGAGAAGCATATTTTACCATCGGTTTTGAAGTCGGTCCGCAAAGCATATGGCGGAACCCAGACTGCAAGCATCTCACTACCGGTAAGGGTGGCAAACAAGCTGCTCGAGGCGGGCAAGATAAGAATCGGATGGGTTGTGTGCCGAATTCGTGCCAAACTGCAACCACTACAATGCCATAAGTGTCGGGATTTTGGACACCTGGCCAAGGCATGTCAAAGCGCAGAAAGTGACTTTACAAATGCTTGCTTTAACTGCGGCAGTAAAGATCATAAGGTGAAGGACTGCAAGCAGGATCGGAAATGCCGGCTGTGCACAAAGAGCAACAAAGCGGATGTAAACCACCTCACTGGCAGCAGAAAATGCCCCTTCTTCCACGAGGCTCTAAAAGGCACGAAGAAATGATGCGTTTGATTCAGATTAACCTTAATCACTGTAAAGCGGCACAGGATCTGCTTCAACAAACAATACGGGAAGAAAATATCCAAGTGGCTTTGCTAAGCGAGCCCTACGTAGTGAAGCAAAATAGCCTCTGGTCAGTGGACGCGACAGCCAAGGCCGCTATATGGAACTGCAGTGCGGTGCCATTAGATGTAAGGCCAATCACATCTGACAAGTTCTTCGTCTGTGCGAAGGTGGACGATATATTTATTTATAGCTGTTATGTGCCCCCAAGTGCCACCATCAGCGAGTTCCAAGACACAATGGATAAGCTAGTCAGCGACGCTAGAGGAAAGTGGCCGCTGCTGATTGCCGGAGATTTTAATGCATGGGCCATTGAGTGGGGCTGTAGAAAGACAACAGCAAAAGGAAGAGCGTTGTTAGACGCATTTTCTACATTGAATATCACCCTGCTGAACACCGGAAATAAGCACACGTTTAGTAAAAATGGCGTGGGTTCAGCCATTGACTTGACGTTTGTAAGTAACGGTATATATCCACTTTCAACTTGGACTTTGGGCGACTTCTACACTCATAGCGACCACCAGACAATAATTTGTAGCATCCGCCAAGCCAAACCATCTTATCGGGCAGAAAATAGACCCAGCGCAGAAAAAATCAGTTGGAAATTGTCATCGCTAGACAAAGACATCTTTGTGGACTCACTATCGCAGCTTGATGCAACTCTTCCGGCGCAATCAGCAGCTGAAGAGTTAATTGCCATCCTAGTAAATGCCTGCGATGCTTCTATGCAACGGAAAAGGCCCTGCAAGAGGCATGCTCCGGTCTATTGGTGGAACGAGACTATTGCAGAGATTCGCGGTGAATGCAACCGCGCTTGAAGAAAATGTCAAAGAGCAAGACAGAGCGCCAGCTTCCGCGAGCTGCAAGCTGAGCATAGAAAGCTCAGGAAAAAGTTCAAAAAAGCGGTAGTCGAGAGTAAACGGCAATGTTTCCAAAAACTTTGTGATGACACAGAAAGCAACCCATGGGGCCTAGGGTATAAGATAGTCACCAAAAAATTAAAAGGGTGCAAACAAGCCCAGCCGACATGCCCAACTCTTTTGGCAAATATTGTGCACACTCTGTTTCCAAGCCAAGCGGACTTCAGGCGGGAAGACTTCGGCGACAAAGAAACGGAGTTTCCGGAAGTGACAGACGACGAGATTTTAGAAGCTGCAGGAAAGCTCCAGGACAGGAAAGCGCCAGGTCCAGACGGAATCCCAAACTCCGTGCTGAAAATCGCTGCATAGGAACGAACGGTACTATTTACAACCGTATTCAATAAATGCTTCGCGGAAGGGGTATTTCCGAACATTTGGAAACGGCAAAGATTAGTTCTCCTACCAAAATCTGACAAGCCAGCAACTGATCCATCCGCATACCGACCCATCTGCATGCTGGACACGGCTGGAAAAGTTCTGGAAAAGATTATTGCAAATCGCCTCTCAGCCGCAGTTGATGAAAATGGAGGACTGGCTGACATGCAATTTGGGTTCAGAAAAGGCAGGTCCACAATCGATGCAGTGAAGATAGCCACGGACCTTGCGCGGAAAGCAATCAGTGGTGAACGCTGGATGGGGGGTACAAAAGAGTACTGCCTAATAGTAACGCTGGATATAAGGAATGCTTTTAATACAGCGAACTGGGCACAAATCACGGAAATCCTAAGAAAGAGAAACATCCCTAACTATCTAAGAAGGCTGATCGAAAATTATTTCACAGACAGGCAGCTTTTCTATGAGTCCAAAGTCGGCTGTAAGAAATACAAAGTGACAGGTGGAGTGCCCCAAGGATCAGTGCTGGGGCCCCTGCTTTAGAATATAATGTATGATGGGGTGTTGAGACTAAATATCCCTAGCGAAGCGAAAATTATTGGATTTGCAGACGATATAGCGGTAGTTATAGTGGCAAAACACACACGATGTTGTGCGGATTACAAATAAAACAGTGCAGATAATCCAGTCGTGGGCACACAAACGAAACTTCCTCGTACAACAACAACAATAAGCTCGCTCGCACCAACGCATGCGCCAAGCAAGCACCTGACTGGCATACAAACGAAACCTGCATGTAAAACAACAATAAACTCGCTCGCACCGACGCGAGTTATTTTGTTCGTTGTTTTGGTTATAAATAAAAGATTAATTCTTTTAATTGAACACGAACTTTATTAAAATGGCGAAGTCGTACATCGACTGTCGCCTGCCGATGGTAAATCCAGAGTGCCAGTTTTGTACATCAAAACTGCACTCAACAACCTCAACTTATTCCTAATTCTTACTTGCTATCAGTGCAGCGCAGGCACTGTTCGTATCTTAATGCTAATGCCCAATTGCCTATCGCTTAGTGCGGTGCAGGCGCTGTTTGCGTCCCTGAGGGCTCCTTATCAGTGCAGCGTAATATTTTCTGCTGGCACTTTTCTGTGAACTGATATCGTTTGTTTAGTGCACACACTGTATTTATTTAGTGCACTAAACATTATCAGCAACACATTTTGGGTTGCATCTGAGGTGACGGACATGTCCATAACTCGCCCCTCCTTAAAAATTCGAGTCCCTTCGAATTTAGGTATAAAATATTCTTTATGTATTATGTGAATATATATATGTTTTTGTATCATATGTATATATATATATGTTTCGTATAAACGTTTTAAAAGTGGTAAACATGTAAAATTTTCTTTATGTATTATATGTATATATATGTGTGTGTATAAACGCAAATTGTGAAAAAACATTAACTTAGTAACAGGTTGCTTGCCAACCTTTTCTTCTTCGGTCTTAGAATATGTCACGTGCTGTTTAGGATATGTGACATACTTATTAACAGAGTAGTTATGTTTTAAAATTTATAAAGATGATTACATTAGTTACTCGGCTCTTTATTTGCCGAATTTGTTTTTTGTGGAGGATGCGTATGTAGCTCGCCCCTCAGGATTCGAGTCTCTTCAAATTTACGTGTAGAACAATAACAATGACTTGTTTTCCTAACATTTTTATTCGGTTCTTTAAATTTTTGGTATTTTTTGTGTTTCTCGATTTGCGGACCTTCCCTGAATACATTTATTTTCTTATAATCGGTCGCTTTGGTTTTTTGGACATTAGTTTGGTTTTGATTGTTGATTGTTTTGGTTTTTACATTGAAATTTGTATCCAAATTTTTGGTAAATAATTCTTGTATAGGTTTTCTATTGTATTTTCGTTCCTTACAAAGTGAGCACTTATTTATAACTTTAGTTATGTGTTTTCTTAAATTCAGGTAAAAATATTTGTATTTTAACTCCTCCAACGTCTCTAGAATACTTTTATGATTATCTTTAAAATGTGTATTTTTAATAATTCCAAGAATTTCTTCAAAATTGTCTATGCCTCTAGCCATTCTAGAACATTTAACGAACCTTATCGTTTTGTTATTTGAAAAGAGGCTTATTAATCTATTTTGTACAATTTTATATATGGAATCATCCAGTTCGCAATGAATTGCTACAGTACCCTTTCTAAGTGTTTTCTTTAGTATATCGTCTAGATAGCGGTTATTGTATATATCCTTCTCATTGAGGTATAAAATGCTGTAATATTTAAATATAATATCTTTTCCTGCCTTTTCGTTTTTCACTATTCTTATTTGCTGTTTATATTTATTTATAATTGCATCGCACAGTGGGATAAAATCTCAAAAAACTGGCCAAAACTATATAATTCTGTAATTTTGGGTCGCTGATTACGAATCTGGTATTCATTTAAAAAAAAACAAAATGGCGGATGCAAAATGGCGGAATCGTTTCATTTTCCACCTGTTTTCAGTTGGTCAAAATTGGTTAGCTGGTGGTTTTCGGTGTTTTTAATTGCAAATATAATATACAAAAAAAAAAAAAATGCTGATAAAAAATGGCTAAGTATTTTTTTCCGGTCAAACCAAATTGACTATACAGGAGTTCTTAAGGTTGCTGATTGTGAATCTGAAATTTGTTCTACAGAAACTCAATGGTGGATAAGAAAGTGACGATTACTTTTATTCATTGTGATTTATAAAAAACAATATTTTTAAAAAAAGGAAGGTGGACATGCCATGGTTCTGGGTGCTGTAAAAAATAACTATAACAACAAGCATTTGTGTGTAACTATGATGTTTTCATAGTTTATTCTCACATCACTACACAAATTAAAATTTAATTACATTATTATTCCATTTTCAATTCAAAAAAATTAACAATTTGAATTACAGTCAAACCTGGATAAGCGAGAGTTCAAGGGAGCACAATCTCATTCTCGCTTATAGAGGTTTCTCACTAACCCGAGTTTCTCACTAAAGCAGGTACATGGGTAGCGTTTCTCTCTTATAGAGGTACGCAGCAATAACAAGTCACAGCAAGTACAAATGTAGTAAATATGTAATATGATAAAATTATGTGCATGATATGCACAACATATATTATGTACATATATATTTTTAAATGCTTACGAAAACAAAACAAAAATTCATGTACTATGTAATTTTATTTTATTTAGAACTTATTTGCACTCAAAAAAATCCGTCAATTTCGTTTGGGTTTCTGTCTTTGTATTTTGAATGTTTTTCTCTAACTCATAAATTTTGTCGAATATTGCTTGATCAACAACCGCCGCGTATTCAAAGTACTGATGCACCGTCTCCAACGCATTTAAAGCTAGCTTCATTGGAATGATCTTTATTTCTGTTTCCGGAATCTGTGCCTCGTCTTCACTGTCATTTCCAGCAATACAGGTGTTCACACAATTTTTAACGATATCGTCGTCGGTTTGTTCTCCAGTGGTAGTTACGTCGTCGTCAATTTGAACGAAATCTTCGAAGCTCGGCATTAACATATTGGATTCGTGGGACATAAGCTTAGTCCATTCCTCGTTGCTAGGTCCAACTTCAACATCATTTTCCTCTGGCAGGTCATGCTCATCTGTACTTTTCCAAAACCCAGCTTTCTTGAAGCAGTTTTTGACAGTAACGTCACTGACTAAGTACCATGCTTTTCTAGCAAATTTCATAGCTAGAAGTACGTTAATGTCAGGGCTACTGTTTTCTTCCAGATTCGTAAGAATATGTTTAACGACTTCTCTGCGATAAAAGCGTTTAAAAGTGTGAATGACGCCTTGATCTAATGGTTGAAGTTTACTAGTGGTGTTAGCAGGTAAAAACATTACTTTTACGTTTGCAAGTGTTGGTAAGTCCGTATGGGCAGCACAGTTGTCAATGAATAGCAGAATTTTTTTTCGATTTATCTTCATTTGTTTGTCAACTTTTTTCAACCAATCTTTAAATAATATCTTGGTCATCCAAGCCTTTGTATTGTTGGCATAATCAACGGGTAGAGTCTTGACACCTTTAAAACATCTAGGTCGCTTTGATTTCCCGATGATGAGAAGTGGGAGTTTGTCCGTACCACTCATGTTTACACACTGGAGAAGTGTAAGGCGTTCCTTGCTTTGTTTTCCTCCATGGCATTTTTCGCCTTTAAACGTAAACGTTTTATCCGGAAGGCACTTAAAAAACAAAGCAGTTTCATCCGCGTTGTAAATATCGTCTGGTGCATACCCTTCTAAAAGATTTGGCAGATCTTCAGTCCAGTGGTTGCACACACCTTGGTCCACAGATTTACTTTCTCCAGCTGCTTTTTTAAAAGCTATGTCATGACGCCTTTTAAAACCCTCTAACCAGCCGTTGCTAGCAGAAAAGTTCTGGATTCCCAGTTTTGTAGCAAACTCTTTTGATTTTTCTTTCAACAAAGGTCCATCTATGGGAATATTCTTATCGAGAGTTTGTTTTATCCATTCCAAAAGGCACTTTTCGATATTGGGAAATTCAGAAACTCTAGCCCTCTTAATATTTCCATGTCCATCAGAGCACTCAGACTTTATAGAGTCTTTTGATTTTATAATTTTATAATAGGTGGATTCTGGTAAATTAAACTCCCTCTGAATTTCATTTCGCGATTTTCCGGATTCAAACGCATTCACTATTTTAAGTTTATCACTTAATGACAGTACTTTCATTTTCCGTTTTGACATGATGCAGAACACAACTTTCCTTCGCAATTGATAACTATAAACTGAGTAAGTCCGACAAACAGGACGGTACACAGGCACACGTGTCCATTTGAAAAGAATGCGATAAAATAACAACAGTTAGTTTCACGAAATAGATACGATACGATAGATACAAAATTGACGAGAATACAAAAACAATGGTAGGAAGTTCCACGAAAGTTAAGAATGAGTCATAAAATAGCACACGTTAAATTTGTAAATAAAGCTCGACTGTCGCTTATAGAGGTATAGATAAGTAGCAGTCTCACTAACGGAGGTCTATGAGGGAAAAACGACTCTCTCTTACAGAGGTTTCTGTTTCTCGCTAATAGAGGTTTTGGGAGCTTAAAATGACGGGTCCTGGCTATTACTCTCACTTATAGAGTTTTCTCACTTATCCAGTTCTCACTTATCCAGGTTTGACTGTATTTAAAATACAATTTCCCCGCATAAAAATTATTGAATTAAAGAAAATTAAAAATAATTACAGTGAATCAAAATCAATCCGTACATAATATAGAATTACATTCAAATTATTCCGTATCGCTGCAGCTGCTTTGATCGAGAGAATCGCAATCACTCGTATCTTCACCCGAACTATCATCTTCATTGAGATGTTCAACTGAAGTTTGAACTAAAAGATCAATCGCTTCTGCAGACAATGCTTTTGTTTTTTTTGGAGGAGTTTTCCTCAAACTTGAGATGTATGGATCTGAAGCTATCAAAAGTCTTCGAAAAACATCTTCTAGATTCTTTTCTCTGCTGCATTTACGCGCGAAATCTTGGCGGTATCTTTTAATAAATTTATTACAAGATTCCTGAGCTTCTTCTGACATCTGACCAATCGGGAGCAAAGCGGATTCAATAATAATGTGACCATGTATTAAAATTTTGTGAACACTTGTTGGCATGTAAAACCAGGGGTAAAGTTCAACGAAAAGTCGAGCTGTATCTAAGGCATAAGTTTTGAATTTATCGATGTTAACTTCGAAACCGCAGGAAATCACTTGGAGAATTGTGTGAAATTTTTTTATCAAATTTTCATCAACGCCTGTTATACTGGAAGAAATAGTGGAGTTCTCAAAAAAGCACCTTGCTGTATTCCCGTCATTTGTACTTCCGTACCCTGGCTTTGGCTGATCGACGATCAGCCCCAGCTTTTCACGGAAATTTTTTTGAACATTTTTTTTTTTTTTTTCGAAAATTTCTTTGTCCTCTGCACCACGGACTTGCCATTTTTCAGTTTCAAGCCGGTAAGATATATGTAGACAACACTCGAAGAATCTAATCCAGGCATGAAGTGATGAAATGCCAAATTTTAAATTATCTTCGGATATGGGCCTTTCTAAAAGTTTGTCTATTTCATTGACATTTTTTGAGGTTGCCAGGCAAAGATAACAGCGAAGACTGGAAGAAATGTTGGCTATGGAATTGCAAACTTTGCCGTCTACCATTGTTAACATGAGATTGTAATTGACAGTTATTTCTTTGCCATCAATTGTACACTGAGAAGGGGATAAATTTTTTTCTTGCTCTTTAACTTCTTCAACTTCTTTTTGTGTTACTGCAGGTGTTTCATGTAAAAATTGAATTTTAATAGGCACAGAGGTTGGCGTCCCACGAAGCAAAATCCAACAAAGCAGCAGGAACCCACTTCACCCGCGAACGCACAACCGAAATTTATAAAAAGTCCCGGACGTAGAGAAAAAACAACCACGTCTAGAACGATTAAAGATCACTTATTTAGATTTTTTATCACAGCACCGAAAATTTGCGCACAGTAACACGAGTGGCGTTGCCAGATCTAGTATGCCTTCTAACTTATAATTAAGTTCTGTTATATTACTTGCACTTACGTTCATTGCCTCTTCCCTCAACGAGAAGTAGGACTTCGTCACCCCGTAATCCTCTCGCAGCTTCGTTATTATGTTTTCCCACGTTGGCTCGTCCAGTGACTGTATGGACCTCAGAGCTTTCCCCTTATGGTGCTCCACCGGTGTAAAGCCAATGACGGTGGCTGCGTCCCTCAGGTAGTTGACCAGGGCGTAGTCCGACGTCCCGGTGAAAGCTGGGATGCTCCTTGCCTCCCTCAAGCAATCAGGTAGCTCCATGTTTTTAGTTTTGTTATCAACACGTTCTTTGACACTGACAGTAATTCTTCCTTGTCGCGGTCACCGTTGCAATGAATATTTTCGCGTTCACTTTACTTCGCGCAGTTTCGAACAAATTTTTCTTGAAACCTTTGCTTCCGGTATGTGTTTACTATAAGCAATATATTGCCGCGGATTACTTTTCCGTCGGGTTTTTTGTTTTATTTATTAATTCGTTGTATTAATGCAGTTTATTTTTATTTACTTATAATTTATTTACTTTAATTTATTTGGCAAAAGTATATCTTTTTTTACCAAGATTTCGGTTTAAATTTTTATGATTGAAGGTAGATCCTTTCAATGCCGTTTGTCCTCGTCGCCAGTTATTTTGTTCGTTGTTTTGGTTATAAATAAAAGATGAATTCTTTTAATTGAACACGAACTTTATTAAAATGGCGAAGTCGTACATCGACTGTCGCCTGCCGATGGTAAATCCAGAGTGCCAGTTTTGTACATCAAAACTACACTCAACAACTTCAACTTATTCCTAATTCTTACTTGCTATCAGTGCAGCGCAGGCACTGTTCGTATCTTAATGCTAATGCCCAATTGCCTATCGCTTAGTGCGGTGCAGGCGCTGTTTGCGTCCCTGAGGGCTCCTTATCAGTGCAGCGTAATATTTTCTGCTGGCACTTTTCTGTGAACTGATATCGTTTGTTTAGTGCACACACTGTATTTATTTAGTGCACTAAACATTATCAGTAACACATTTTGGGTTGCATCTGAGGTGACGGACATGTCCATAACTCGCGTGCGCCAAGCAGGCACACAAACGAAATTTCCGAGCACAACAACAACAATAAACCTGCTCCCACCAAACGCGTGCGCCAAGAAGGCACACAAACGAAATTTCCGAGCACAACAACAACAATAAACCTGCTCGCACCAAACGCGTGAATTATGTCTCTGGTCGAGACAGAAGGAAAAAAAATAGTTTGAAAGCTCCCAACTGGAGCTACAAAATCACAACACGTTGGTTTGAAGTTCAGAACAGAAGTGATTTGGTTTATTTTAAAATCAATAGTGAAACTTACTCGCTAATTACAAAATTGCTTACTCTAGATTTTATTAAAGACGTATACTAAGCAATTTATTTTCGTATAAGTTTACTTGCTAAATCAGCAGCCGCTAGTGGTGCATTTTGTGCTTCGTCTGCTGTACCGCCGGTGTCCGGGTCGATGGGGTCGATGGCCAGCTAGCGGTGCAGTCTCGGCGGTTTTGGTGGCGACTGTGTTGTTGCTGTTGAGGCTGTGTCAGCAGCCATAACTCCTCCCCCCCTAGTGTAGAGCGAGGGCCAAAACGAAGTTATGGTCGGAGTGATACCGGGTTCTTGGTGGTGGCTGACTTCGTTGTTGATTACTTGGAAAATCCTCTTCTTTCGGAGAGTTCCTAGTGCGATGATAACCACGAGTATTCCGGCAGTAGTGTATGCTTGCGTCCTAGTCACCGTTGCTTGTTTTATTTGCATGTCTTGGCGGAGTGTGATCTGATCTTCATTGAGTCTTTGTAGCGTGAGTTTTCTGCTTGTAGACTTTGCAGAAATTTTGGTGTTTATGACGGGCATGGCAGCTGGTTCTTCGTGGAACATCATTGGTACGTCGGTGTAGTTGATGTTATTAATTTGTATGGTGCAGTTGTCATACCAAATTAGAATTGACCCTTCTACTGTGATGGACTTGTTGCTGCAAGTGGAACTTATTAATGTTTGTGGAGCGTTAATTAGGATAATATGTTTGTTTTCCGGTTGGAATATCGTTTCGATGTGGCCAACGTCGTTCAAATGGCATTTTGCAGGCTGGTTCTCCAACAGTTTGCCAATGCACGTGGAGTTATGAGTTGCTTCTTCAAATGTAGGTTTGTTGCAAATAAATAGGTTTTCTACTACTGGGCATGCTTTTTCAAAGTACTGAATGTGTTGCTCATTATAAGAAACATAGCGATTTGTTATAATTTCTTTGGTGCCATTAATTGGGAGGGGTATGATGTGATAATATGCGTAGGTATGTGGGTATAGTATAGGTATTTTAATGTTGAATATAATGTTAGTGTTATTGTAGTAGGCTTGTAAGTCTAGAAGTTCATAAATGTGCTCTTCGGATTTAATTTCTAATGGTTGTCCTTCCAAATGTTTCCGAATAACTTCTAGTTCTTTTGGGTTTAAAATCTGTTTAGGGATTATTTTTAGTTTGGCCAGTATTATGGCTTCTGAAATATCTGTTAAGTGACTACTTAATAGTTCTATGTTGTAATTAATCTGGTTTAGGTATTGTGCTTCTATTAGTAATTCTCTGTTTTCCTTAATTTCATTTCCGGTAGATTCCAAATATCGTGTTATCATGTCTTGTTCGGTGTTAATGTGTAGTGTAATGTTCTTAAATCTTTCTAACATCTGGTGGTTTAATTGTGTTTGTTGTATAATGTCAGTCTGTAGGTTTGTTTCTTTTTGTTGTAGGTCGTGAATTTCTTTATTAAGTTTTTCTGCGTCATTTGCGTCCATATTTCCCGTTATAAATTTTGTTATAGTGCCTAGTCCATTAAAAAGTCCTCTTTTGTGTCTGACTGTTGGTGTTAGCATGAGTTTTTTGTGTTTTAACTCTTCTAATTTTAATTGCGTGATGTCCACGGTGTTGTAAAGTGTGCTATGTTTTCTAAACGTGCTGAGGGTGTGTGAGATTTTTTCAATGTTTTCTTCGTAATCTTCTAAATTGATTATGTGTACTAAGTTTTTGTATCCAATAATTGCTTTTGCTGTGCCGAGTTTGATTGGAAGAATTCCTTGTAATTCCGTTAAATTATGTATTTCTAATATTTGGGCTCTTGCTACGGTTAACCTATGAAGAAAAATATGGTGTTAGTTTATTATTACTTTTTTTTATATTTCCGTGTTAGTTGAAGCTTAGCTTTATGAAGCTTTTGGTTTTTTGAAGTTAATATAGTATTTTTATTGTTAATTTTTGTTTTATGAATTGTGAATCTAGGAGTTATTTTGTTTCTCCTACATTCCTTCCTGAGCACGGTTTCACCTGGTTCAAAATTTTCTGGGGTTTTTCTGTCTCGGTTAAGTTTCGCTATTCTTGTGGTTGCTTGATTTTCTAATTTTTCTTTAACTGCAGGGAATAAAGTTTTCTGGAAAGCGTTTAACTTTTCTAAATACTCATGCTCGTTATTAAAGGTGACATTCTTCCCGAATGAGTATGGTCTGCCGTAAAACAATTCAAAAGGGGTTAGTTTAGTTGCTGAATGTATAGAATTGTTGTAAGTAGTAACCGCTTCTGAGAGTATTTCGGTATGTTCTGTTTCTAGTTTGTTCTTTTTCCTAGTGTCCAGTATAATTCTATAAATTTCAGTTAACGTTGAGTGGAATCTTTCTACCGGAGCATTACTGGTGGTTTGTTGGAAGGATGTAGTGTGTAGTTGTATGCCAAACTGGTGGCAATAATCTTTTAGTATGTTACTGATAAATTCTGACCCTTGATCACATATAATTTTCTTCGGTATGCCGTGTAGGCTTATTGAGGTTTTGAGTGCTTTTAGGACTGTTATACTGTTTCTGTCGGGTAGGCTGTGAACCATGGCGAATTTTGAAAATTTGTCTATTATTGTTAGGTTAGCGTTGTTGTTGATTGTGTACAGGTCTATGTGTAATATGTCTAGGGGTTTTGATGGAGTTTCGGGTTTTTCAAATATTAATTTAGGAGGTTTCCTATCATATTTCATGGTCTGACATTTTTCACAATTATTGATTGTTTTTGTAATTATTTCTTTCATGTTTGGGAAGTAGTATTTCCTTTTTAGGTGTAAAAGGTTTTCATTAATACCTCTGTGGTTGTTATTTTCATGATGTTCTTTTATAATTTTTTCCTGTTCATCTGCCTGTCTAACATCTAATAATTTTTCTGTACATCTTAGGATTTTGAAGGTTTTGCTATGGGAGAAATATTTAGAATATACTTTTTGTAGGATTTTGAAAATTTCATCATTAGTGTATACAACTGATAATTTGTTTGGGGGAAAAAATTTCTTTAAAATTTCTATAATGTTTTGTTCGTCGAAGTGTGGTCTTCTTATAATACGTCTTTGCCTATTTTTAAATATAGTTTCGGTGGTCATTGGGGATCCTTTAGTGTCTTTTTCAAGTATTATTTGCAGGTTGAACTCGTTCAGTGGTTTCTCCGAAATGCGAATACCATCATCCAGGTTTTCATCTGAGGAGTGAATTGTGGTGCCTTGGGTACCTTGTATAGAAGCCGCATCGTTGAAATTTACCTCCTCCTCCGCTGTAGTGTTTCTTATTTCAATTCTACTCAAGGCATCCGCGTTAGTATTGGTTTTCCCTTTCTTGTATATTATTTCGTAATTGAATTCCTCTAATTTGAGTCTCCATCTGATTAGTTTCGAATTTGGCTCTTTTAAACCCATAAGCCAGGTTAATGGTCTGTGATCTGTTACTATTTTGAATTTCCGGCCGAAGAGGTATGGCCTGAAGTATTTGGTTGCCCAAATAATTGCTAGAAGTTCTTTTTCTATCGTGCTGTAGTTGGTTTCATGTTTGTTTAAAGTCCGGCTTGCGTAGCAGATTGGTTTGTCAGTCCCTATTGGTCCTTGGGAGAGTATTGCGCCTTGTGCCACATTACTAGCATCCGTAGTAAGTACAAACGGTTTTGAGAAGTCAGGATATTGTAATATAGGATCATTTATCAAGAGGTCTTTACAAGTTTCGAACGCTTGAACATATTCTTTTGTCAATTTTAAGGTTTTATCTTTTCTTAAACAGCTAGTTAATGGTTTTGTTATTTTGGCAAAATCTTTGATAAATTTCCTATAGTAACCAAGTAATCCTAAAAAGGCTTTTATCTGTTTTTGGGTTTTGGGGATTGTTTAGGACAGGAAGGCGGATTAAATTGCTTGGGTCGGCCATTCCTAATTACAACTGAATTCTAAACTTATTTTGTTGGTTTCGATATGGTATTTAATATAAACGGTGTCCCTTCCCGTTAATTGCAGCAGTTGCCAAAGGCGTTCCGCTGAACTCAATTTATTTTCGAAGTTCTTCTTCTCCACTCCCGTTGAGTAGAGTTGATGCAGCGCTTCGTAGCGTTCGATCTGCCTTTCTATGGCCTTCGTATTTAATTTTTTTTTTACCGAAGGCACACTGTATTTTTGAGTAGGCTGTAGCACTGATATGCCGTCAGTGATCTTTGCAGATAAGCCTTCAAAACACACTTGGTACTCAATATTTTTGTGGTATTTTGATTCTTGAGGAATGTTTGCTGTGTTTCGCAACGCAATTATGTAGTTATCGTTTTTATTTGGTTATACTGCATTGCCCATATGCCGTGGGATGACAGTGGTGAAAAAATTTTTTATTTTATTTAATTTTATTTCAGCAGTTTCCTTATTTTCTGATTTCTCACTTTATTTCGACTTCTTTTGGTTTCTTTTCTATAACTTCTATTATTGACTGGAGAGCTTCGGATTCGAGGTCGCAGTGCATAGAAGGCCTCTTTTAACCTGGAGGGTCTGGCTTTATAGGCTACAGAATCGCAGATTTGAGGTTAATTGATTGACTATTGGAGTCCTATTCATGGAACCAATTGTCGTGAAAATTTTTTTTTTATTTTTTATTATTTTACATTAGTTTATGGATATCCTTTTTGTGAATTCGCACAGTAAATTTTAACGCAATAATATTTGTAAATATTTCTTTTGGAACTATTTCATTTGCACTTATTTTCCAAATTTTAGCACATTCCCTGCTTCTTTTCCTCTTTTGATTTAAATGAAAAGGATATTTTTCCTTTTTTTTTTTTTTTTTTTACCGAGCACACTTTGTAAGCTTCATAGAATTTGTATATCTTATATAGTTTTATACACAATTCCCAATTTCATGAACACTTTTAATGAACAATTCCATTCAGTACTTACATTAAAAATGCCAGTAGTGCAACCATTTTCCGGACTTTGTCGTGCTTCCTTCTAGAGATGGAGTTGTGCTTCCTTTTAGAGATGGAGTCGTGCTTCCTTTTAGAGATGGAGTCGTGCTTTCCTTTTAGAGATGGAGTCATGTTTCCTTTTAATGATGGATGTAGGTTCGTTCGCGACCAGTTAAGGAGTAGGAACTCCACGGTTGTAGCTCCTGGTAACCGCTGGTCGGCCGAAGACTGCGCCAATTATGTCTCTGGTCGAGACAGAAGGGAAAAAAATAGTTTGAAAGCTCCCAACTGGAGCTACAAAATCACAACACGTTGGTTTGAAGTTCAGAACAGAAGTGATTTGGTTTATTTTAAAATCAATAGTGAAACTTACTCGCTAATTACAAAATTGCTTACTCTAGATTTTATTAAAGACGTATACTAAGCAATTTATTTTCGTATAAGTTTACTTGCTAAATCAGCAGCCGCTAGTGGTGCATTTTGTGCTTCGTCTGCTGTACCGCCGGTGTCCGGGTCGATGGGGTCGATGGCCAGCTAGCGGTGCAGTCTCGGCGGTTTTGGTGGCGACTGTGTTGTTGCTGTTGAGGCTGTGTCAGCAGCCGTAACTCGTGCGCCAAGAAGGCACACAAACGAAATTTCCGAGCACAACAACAACAATAAACTTGCTCGCACCAAACGCGTGAATTATATTTTTTGTATTGAAACACGTCTGGTCTCTTCAGAGCTCAAATATGTTCTGTTTTATTTTTCAAATATCATCTTAAGTGCTAGCTCAATAATCCTTATCTTAATATACATAATTGTTGCTTATCTATTTTTAACAGTCCCTTTTACTACGCACCCAAACATCTCTTATCAGTTGATTTACGACTGTTTGGATGGTTTACAATATCGGGACTGTTTGGGAGGTTTTATGTTTCCCAGTTTATCTTGAGGTTTCGGTTGGGCACTGGCAATGTCGAGAGTCTGCTCTTATCGCTGGACATTGCCTGTGACGTAACTCGTGCGCCAAGAAGGCACACAAACGAAATTTCCTTGCACAATAATATGCTTACTCGCACCAAAACGCATGCACCAAACAAGCACTCAACTGAAGCTCACACAATTTTCCGTTCACCACAATAATAACACATTTGCTCTAAATCCTATTACCCGCACCTAGGGATGGCAAAAAAAATTTACTAATCGATTAATGTATCAAATGATTAATTGCATGGCCAATAAAATAATTGCGATTAATTACAAGAATTTAATCGATTAATCGCCATTTTCGATTATTTTTTGTTCTTTTTTATGATCAAATAAAGCTCGTTTGCATTTTTTAAAATGTATTTTGATATATATTTAAAATAGTTCACTGACAATTGTGACTTAAATGAGTTTGCAAAAACAGTAATTTCGAAAGCTTGTTTGTTGTTAATCTGCTTCGGCTTTCTGTAGCAATTGAACCGGCTTTGGAAAACAGACGTTCCGCGGGGACTGACGTACCAATCAAGTGCGAATATTTTTGGGAAAGCTGGTACAGTTTTGGATAAACCGCTTTCATTTCTTCCCATGCCTCAAGAACGTTCCGTTTTAAGTCTAAAACTTGGCAATTCAAGTAAAAGCTCAGCTCGTCTTGAGGAAATGTATCATCATCATTCCTCCTTCGTCTTTTGTTGTGGACTAATGTTTTATGAAGGGCCCACAAATCGAAATCATTTTCCAATGATTCCTTTGATGTTTCGCTTCCACTTTCGTTTTCGTCTGCGTCAGCCATTTCATGCCTCAAAAACCGCAATGTTGAAGCGACAGCTGTGGGATCTGCAAAATGTATTTTTTTAAACCGTGGGTCGAGTATAGTTGACGCTGCTACAAGAAAACAATGTTCAATTGTTCCAAAGCGCCGGTCAAACTGCTTCAATAAAGCTTCTTTTAATTTTTGCGCCGTCGAACATATGCAAATAATTTTCGAAAGCTGCTCGCGGCCGCAATGTACTATTGGGACGATTTTGCTGAGAGTCGGATAGTGTTCTCCACTTATCTGAACAGTCATAGCCTCTAATGGCTTTAATAAAGTAACTATTTCAAGCAACTCTTCTTTTTCTTTTGATGTAATCATCGGCGGAGAATCCGGAAAATTGAATAAAATTTGACTTACGTAAGAAATTAACTTGATAAAGCGCTCAATCATATAATATGTAGAGTTCCATCTTGTACTCACATCTAAAACAAATTTGAGCATTTTACCCTCAGACACTCCAGCACTAGCTTGCAACTTCCGCATATCGTCATTAGCTTTGACATGGCGCTTAAACCAAGATACAATGTTTCTGCACTTTGAGATAATTCCCTTTACTTCAGGTGTACTGAGAGCGTTTTCACAAACAAGGTTTAACGTGTGTGCAAAACACGGTATGTGGCGTTTCTTTCCAAATATGTCATGTATCGCTTTGACGATATTTGCCCCATTATCAGTGACAACAGCCATGATTTTATTTTGATCAATTGAAAATTGGTTTAGTGCTTTTTGAAGAATCTCAGATATGTGTGCAGCAGTGTGGGCTTCTGTCAATTTGAACACTCCAATGGTTCCACTAAATTGTTTACTTTGATGTATGCCGTGAACTGTCACTCCAATCACGCTGTTCATACATTTATCAGTCCAGATATCTGTGGTTAAGCATAAATGCGAAATGTTTGATACAATCGCCTTGAATTTCACAATTTCTATGTCGTACATTTCATCTATAAGGGATTTTATTGTATTCCTTGTTGGTACTTTGTATAATGGAGAGTGTTGCTTCATGAAGCGAAGAAAACCAGTACCTTCATGAAGTTTACAATTACCATAATTTTTAATGATTTTGTATTTATTGATTTTTAGAAATCGCTTACCTTCCACAAACTTAAATGGCAAATTATCCCTGATTACCATTTCCACGAGGCTTTGTGTTACTTTTTTCTGTCGTGTTCCGCTTGATGAAAAACTTTGTACGGTACTAAAAGCCTGCGCTATAAGAGGTTGGCTGCTGCTTTCCATAAAGCTACTGCTAGTACCCGGCATTTCATTATAAGTGTCTTCAACTGGATTCGATAAGTCATTAGCACTGTTTTTAGATTGCTGGGCCTGAGATGTATGTAATATTAATCCATACGCAAGTTACAAAAATCAGATGAACTTACAATTTCGTCAATATCTTTCGCATGTTTTAGTTTAACATGCTGAATCAAGTTGGTAGTATTGTTGCAATATTTCAGCTTTTTATCGCATAATCTGCATTTAATGTAGCTGCTATTCTCAATTTTAGTAAAATGTTTCCAGATCTCACTGCGCACGGGAGCCATTTTGTTAAACGCGTGTATTCAAACGAATCTGTGATTTAAAAAGTATATATACGCGCATAGTGCAATTATTATATTATTACTATGTGTAGGTATTTTTTTCACCTATGATGCAAGGATGCAACGGCTTGCGATGAAAACGGTGGACGGCACTTGATGGGGTCAATTACACTGAAGGCACGCCGAGAGCAGTGGTGGTGAAAGCGCAGGACGCACAGCGAGTGACCACAAAGTGACTAGGAATAACGAACATTACTGTCGCACTCTTAAAATGGAATGATTTTTTCACCTGTGAGGCACGGATGCAACGGCTTGCGATGAGAACGGGCGACGTCACTGGATAAGACCAATGGCACGGAGTGCACGCCGGGAACAGTGTACTTCCTTGGATAGGCAGGATGTCGCACCGAAAGCACGGCGAATGCTAATGAAAAAGTATCTAGGAATAATATTTTAATTATTAAGCAGTTTGTAAGTAACACATTTTCCTCACCTACAATGCACACTTAATTGAATAAAAGGCAACCGGTGACGCAAAGGGATCTGATGCCGTATTCAAAATATAGTGGAGAAGCGACGAAAAGCTGTCGAGATTGAAAAAATGCAGTAAATTTAGCGAAAAACCAATAAAAACTTACCCAAAGTGCACAATCGCTTGTTTCGCTTGGTATACGCGCCAAATTTTCGCAACTAGTGATGTGGTTTAATTTTATAATCAGTGGTGTGAATTAAAGAAACAACGAGAGGGTTACATGTAGACTTGCCACCCGGCCTCTATTGTGGACGGTGGCAAGCCTAGTTAGTACATGGGCAAGTTTGCAGGCATTTTAAGATTTTCAAGCGTTTTGAGTGTGGCAGCAATGCTCAAACGATTCGAAGGCAATTTCGCGATTAATCGGCAACTAATCGATTAATGATTCGATTAATCGCAAGGTAGAATTCGATTCGATTAAATCGCTTTTTGAAAAGAAATAATCGATTAACGCTATTCATTCGATTAATCTTGCCATCCCTACCCGCACCACGCTCCTAGTGGACTGTAGCTCACCGATTGCTGCTGCTTCTTCCCTCTCCTTTTTTCTTTGCCAATTCACCTTTTCACTTTCCGACACAATTAGCGATGTTTTCGATTCCGCGTTCACTGATCGAATGAAAGAAAGCGAATTGCACAGCAATCGGCGACTCGCTCCTTTTTTTTTTTTTTTTTCTTTCTCGTTCCTTGCGCCTTGTTCTCGCGCAAAAATATTGCGCTTGTCTCGCTCTTCACGCACCACCTCGGTTCCTTCTAGCACACATTCCACGTGAGAGCTCTTCGCACAACGCTGCTCGCTGGAAATGTCCCGTTTCTTTCGCCTGCTTATCCGATTTTTCGCGCACACACAATCGAGAAAAGGGAAAAGGGGTGCTCCTTAGGTCGCTAATTTCCGGCTCGACACGTACCACAATGTTCCCACCATCTTCGATTGGCGGTGGAAACTACGGAATGCAACCCGATTTAAATAAAACGCGCACTCGTTGGGAAAAAGCCATCAGCTCAAAAAACCCAATTTATTTTCCGTACTACATGCACACGCACATCTCGCACCGATTAAAAACTTGCACCAAAAGTGGACGTCTCGTCCGCTTCATGCTCACTGCACGACTGACTACTTCACGCTCACACGACTGACTACTTCGGCCAGAGACGATCGTCCCTGTGCGCACAAGTCAATCGCACAGGAGATCGTCCCTGTACGAAACAGTTGGAATTAGTAATTTTATGAACTATTATCATATGAAAATAACGAATAGTGTTCAATTCGCCACATTGGTTGCCTTGCTAGAAAAAAACCTAAGCCTTGCTTAAGGATTTAATAGGGGCAATATTGCCGTAAATTTTAAAGAGCAGTGGGATAACATTTCTAATATTCCAAACGAGGGAGTCATGAGATGAGCCAGTATATCGAGCATCTAAATATCTAATCACCATCTTGTGATCACAAATCTGAAATTAAAATTCTTTAAAATTGGTACTTATAATACGAAGGAACGCATCATTTTGTCTTACAATCATTGTGTTAAGGCTAAAAACCCCTTTCCTGTTGTAATACAGATTTTGTTCTGCCTTACTCGGAGCTAAGATTTGTATGTGCTTTCCGTCCAATAACGCCAGGAAATCTTGTCTTCTCAAAAACTCCAATTTAGCTTGAGCTTTCTCTTCTTCACTCATTTCAAATTTTATGAAATGTGGACATATCACAGGTTCTAAAGCGTCGAGTGTTTCTGCCCATATTGCAGAAACAGTGGGCTGTGATAATCCCAGGTTGAAATCATTCCCAACACATAGCTGGTACGAACCTTGGGCCAAAAACCGTAGTGTTGTTGCTAGCTTTATTGTGTTTGGAATGAACGTAGATTGTTCTCCATGCGTCATCGATGGCGCTATTTTGTCCAACACAAGTCTAAACGCCGATTTACTGAGGCGAAAATAATCAACAAATCTGTAATAAAGCAATACAATACACATAAGCTTATAAAAATACACCAAAATGTCAGATTCTTGTACTTACTATCCGGTAAATCAAAGATTTCCGATCTTTGCCTCATAATTTTTCTTTGAAGCCAAAGATTTTGTTTACTTTCTTCATCGCTTGAAATATCGCTTGAATCCGAAACAAAAACATTTTCCGACACAAATTGTAAACAAAATGACACAGCTGATGCAAACAATTCTCTTAAATTATCGATAGCATGTCGACGTCAACACAACATCCTTAATAGATACCGATTTAGCATTGACGTGGTGTTGATGTCGACTTGAAGTTATGTTGAGATAGAATTGCCAACGACGGAGAATCGATATCCCGTACATTGTGATCATTTTAAGGTGACTAATAAGTACGCTTTATTTCGGAATTTTAAAAGTACAGTGTTTATTACAAAATTGGGCAACTTTCGCCAACACGCCACAACACGTCTGCGCTGCTCACTGTTTGCTTCTCGTCTCCCGTTTCGCGCGGTTTTTTGCTACACGCTACTTCGGCATGTTACGCCACCGTCGGCCATTATGCGCCGAGTAGTGCCATGGCTCGAATGATGCCACTGCACCGAGTAGTGCCACGGCTCGGGTGATGCCACCGTACCCTTACATACTACACTAGTTAAATTCCCTGTTGAACAGTTCTTACTGTATGATTGAATTTTAGCACTAAAACAATTCACTGAAACTTATTTGGAACTTGAAAAAGATTTAAAAAATGTGTTACCATGAAAAAATTATTGATCCGTCGTCTGTTTTTTGTTCCTCCAAACATAGTTTACAAAACACCTTGTCTTCTTCAACGGTTTTACAACATTTTTTATTTTAATATAAACATTGGAAAACCGTCTGTGCTGTCGTTCTCGTTCTTCTCGCGGAAGACCGGACGAATGTTCGTTTTTTTTAAAGGTCCGTCTGCTCCGAGTTGTCATCTGTTCGTTTGTCGATCCCACATGTATATAAATATGTCGGGTCAGGGAAGAGGGGGACGGGAGTTCTCCATTAATAATTCAGATTGGTAACGCTGGCGCTTTCGGCTGCGCACGTCGTTTCCTCTTGAGACCTCGTCAGTTTTTGAATTTCTATTTTATTTTGCAGCTTTTCACTGATTTTTAGTTTCAAGATTGTAGAAAGAAACTAATTGACCTACCTGAGTCTTAGTACAATTGACTCTTCTAGACCAAAATTTGAATTTCTCAAAAATTAAGCACCTGAATATGGCATGAAAGCAAACATGTAAGTTCCTTTATTTCAGGTATTCATATCAATTTGCCGTATTACAAGATTCTTTAAATACAAGTTCCTTTATTTGGTTCTTTATCTAGAGCTTAGCTCCGTTCTTATTCAGCTACCTTAGTGAACTAACCGACACCAATTCTTAAGCCTACCCTAAAGCCCTACTCCGTGCGCGCCGTATCGCTTTGCTGATCTTGCAGCTCGTGCAAGCGATCGATCGACCATCAGCAGCAATGTCCACGATTCGCTGATCTTGCAACCAGTGTGCTTACTTAATTTTTCATTTATGTGGTAGATCCAGTAAAAAAATGTGGTAGATTTGAATGAAATGTGGTAGATTTTTTTTTGTACATTAATTGTATTTTATTGCATTTTTCATTTATTGTATTTCATTTCATGGATTTGTACATTAACATATATAATAAATTAATTCAGTTCTTGTTACATGTCGACTAGATGGGCCTTAAAAAGATAAATTAAGATAACATGAAATCTCCGTTTACAAACTTAAACCTTTGTGTTTAGATGATGATGATGTAATTATGAAAAATCTGGTTCCAATTCGATGTAAAATAGAAAAATGAGTTAAGAACACGTGTTGACTGTGCGAAGTCCAAAAAGAGAAGAAAGAACTTTATTTAACATGACAGGTAGACATTTTCTGGATCCCAGTGTTGGGTAACGCAAACAAAATCTTTAAGTGTTTTTTAGGTTGTACTGATAGTCAACATTCTCCCGGCGATGACAACACTGTTGTCATAAATACTCAATTACAATAAACTTCAATATTCAAAAATTTTACATTTACATTTAAATTGAAAGGTCTTAAAGGAGAGAATGTGTTAATTGAAAATAAATTAAGAATAGAATTGTGAGATGAGAATTATGATGTCCTGGTCGCGAGGCTTGTACGAGCATAAGTGACTTAAACAAATTTGAATGGCAAGTTAGTTAATTTCTTGATGATTGTCAATGGTTGGCACCAAAGCGAGTTTTACGATCGGTCTTTTGAGCATGCCAGTGACTGTTTTGACGGTTACAACCCGAACGAGATCATCGCTCCCTCGATGTAATGAAACGACGCGACCCATGGGCCAATGACCGACTGGAAACCGATCATCCTTGATGATCACCAAATCGTTTTCCTTGAGGTTCGGTTGCTTATTTTGCCACTTGATTCGAATTAGCATGGTGGACAAAACATCGTTCTTGAATCGTTGCCAAAAGTGCTGAACCATTTGATCCATTAATTGGTGTCGTTTAATTGGGTTCAATTCAGATTGTGGTTGGGGTCGTGCTAAAAGCGCATTTCCTGTGAGAAAATGTCCGGGTGTCAATGCGGAAAAATCATCGGCATTGTCGGTGATTGGCGAAATTGGCCGTGAGTTAAGTACGGCCTCAATACGAACCAAAACCGTTGAAAATTCTTCAAATGTGAGTTTGGCATTTCTGATGACTCTTGATAAGTGGAATTTCATGGATTTGACGGCGGCTTCGACCAAACCGTTGAAATGAGGTGCACTAGGTGGGCTAAAATGCCATTGAATGTGTCGATTAGCTAATGCTGGAAGAATTTCCTTCTCGATTGATTGAAGAAATTCGGTATGACGTCGTTGACTCTCGTTGTCGGCGCCGACGAAATTCGTTCCACAATCGCTAAACACGTCATGACAGAATCCACGACGGGCGATGAATCGGTCGAATGCGTGAAGAAATGTTTGTGTCGTGAGATCGCCAGCTGCTTCTAAATGAACAGCCTTGGTGGCCATACATGTGAACACCGCAACGTAGCCCTTGTATGATGATTGGCCACGACCCTTTGAAGCGCGAATATCATATGGACCTGCGTAATCGACAATAGTTGATGAGAATGGTCGTGAGTTGGTATCAACACGTGCAGTGGGCAACGAACCCATTTGTTGGTGTGATAAAACTGGACGTGCCTTGAAACAAGTGACACAGTTGCGAATGAAGCGACGAGCGAAATTGCGCACGTCAAGAATCCAATAATTTTGTCGAATTTGACTGACGGTGACCTGTGGCCCACCGTGCAACGTGAGACGATGATAAAAATCCGTGATTAACACTGCGAAATGGTTTTTTGAAGGCAGTATTATTGGAAATTTCTCTTCAAACGACAAGAATGCATTTCGCAAACGACCGTTAACCCGAAGAATACCGCTGTCGTCGATGAATGGATTGAGTCGATATAATTTGCTGATTCTCTTTAGTGGCCTTTGATCTTGAATTGTTTTGAGTTCCACTGAGAATTCATTTGCCTGAATCCACCGAATGAGTGAACGTTCACTATGTTGGATTTCGATGACAGTAAGCGGAGCGACTTGTTGAATGAGTTGTTTCGTTGGAATGGACAGCGATGAAGGTGGTGGTCGTTGTAATTTGAGTTTGATTGAAGAGCGAACCATGCTTACGAAGCGCATAGCGTATGCGATGGCACGAAGAAGACGATTGAAGTTTGAAAATCGTTGGATGAGCGTGTTAACGTTGGAGACTTCCTTGACGGTGTGATTAATTGATTTGAACCTTCCACGAAGCTCGTTTTTCTCGTCGTCATAAATTTCGAACGGGGAATCTGGCCATTCAGATTGAGGCAACGAGAGAAATTGTGGTCCATGCCATCATAGTGAGGAGTCGCGCAATTCGGCAACAGTTAAGCCACGACTATTCAAATCAGCTGGGTTTTCATTAGTACGGACATGACGCCATTGCTCAATGTCAGTCGATGACAGAATTTTGTGAATTCGATTACAAATGAACACTGCCCAACGATTGGGATCTCCTCGAATCCAGGACAAGACGATACTTGAGTCGGTCCACATAAAGACTTGATCATGTGTGATACTTAATGATTGTTTGACTGACTCGAGTAATTTGACTGCCAACACCGCACCGCATAATTCTGCTCGAGGCGTTGTTAAAGGTTTCCGCATTGGTGTCAATTTACTTTTTGCGATTAATAACTTTGAATGGATTTGTTCGTTTGAATCGACAGTTCGGAGATAAATAGATGTGGAATAAGCTTTGTTTGAACTATCGCAGAAAACGTGAAGCTGTCTATTTTTGTTGGTTGATGACGTCTTGACCCAACGAGGAATTTTAATTTCTTTGATCAGCTGAAGTTGCTCGAGGGTTTGCTCCCATTCTGATTGGATTTCAATAGATACTACGAGATCATCCCAATCAAATTTCTGTTCCCATAACTTATTCAAAAAGATTTTTTGTTTGGTTATGAAGGGGTTGAGCCAACCGAGTGGGTCGAACAGGCGAGCGATTGTTGATAAGACGTTGCGCTTTGTGAGCCGTTTATCGGTCAAAATGTTGAAGGTGAACATGAAGAAATCGTTAATACTTGACCATCCCAGACCGAGTGCTTTGATGGCCTCTTCGGCATTGAATAAACACATCGGGTTTTGATCACGATATTTGGTGGGGATGTGGTGAAGAATTTCAGGCGAGTTGCTAGCCCATTTCCGAAGTTCAAATCCGGCACTTCGAAGCAATTGAATGAGTCCTTGAATCATATTGATAGCGTCTTCGATTGTCTCGCTACCTGTGATGATATCATCTACATACGTTTCAACCTTAAGTGCGGTATAAATCGCGGGTGAGCTGACCTTGACTTGCTCAGCTAACATATGAATGGTTTTAATTGCTTGATACGGTGATGGTGCGATACCAAAGGTGACGGTTTGAAGAGCGTAGGTTTTAATGCCCGAATGATCATCATCTTGCCACAAAATGTATTGATAGTGGGTGTCGTCTGCATGCATATCGATGCAGCGATACATTTTTTCGATATCGGCTATGAAAACATATTTATGCGTGCGCCAGTTCAGAATAATTGAAACCAAATCGGCTTGCAAGACGGGACCGGTAGTTAAAACATCATTTAGTGAATGCCCATTTGTCGATTTGGCTGAGCCATCAAACACTTGACGCAATTTGGTTGTGAGACTGGATTCCTTGTGGACAGCATGATGAGGCAGATAATAATGCTTGTCCTTAACCTCATGAACGAGTTTGACTTGGTCTAGTTGCTGGTACTCGTTGAAAACCTTAAAATATGCTTGTTTGAAGTCTTCATCGCGAGCGAAACGACGTTGCAGGGATTGAAAACGTTTGAGTGCCATGTCGTATGATGAACCCAATTGTATTGATGAATCAAAATATGACTTAAATGGTAAACGTACCATAAATTTCCCATTAGGTTGACGAGTGGTAGTCTGTTCATAAAACTTCTCGGTCCATTTATCCTCCTTGGATAGCTCCTTAACTGTCGGTACCTCTTCCACTTCATGAAATTTCGTGAGATACTCACCGAGTTGAATGGTTGAAATATGATGGCAATCGGTTAATGGAAAAGTGACAACATTATTTTGTTGAAACAACTCTCCGAACAGTATCCATCCCAACCTCGTGTATTGAGCGACAGGTTCACCCACCTTACCTTTACGCAACCCTTCCTCAATGACTCGGCCATAGACGTCACCGCCTAAGAGCAGATCGATTTGACCCGGAGTTGCATAATAAGGATCAGCAAGCAGCAAATTTTCCAGGTGAGGCCACGCTTTTACTGTGACTCTATGCAAAGGTAACTCTGATGTAATCGATGGAAGGATAGCAAAATTTGATGTGAGGTTGAAGTTTGGATCGACGACCGAATGAATGTTGAGAGTTAATCCCTTATCGGCGATCTTGTACTGAGGTTCGCCCATGGGACGGTAACCGATGCAGAATGGTATAAGCGTTAATTTCAATCGTTGAGCTGCACGTTCCGTGATAATTGATTGTTGTGATCCTTTATCGACTAATGCACGAAGACGTATAAGTTGCCCGGATGCGTCGAGCACATTCACAATGGCTGTTGCAAGGAGAACTGTTGAATTTGAGTGTACCAAATTGGTTGAAACAAACTGCGGGTTGATCGTCGGGGCATGATTCACGTAGGATGGTGTCGATGCCATGTTTGTCTTTGGAACTAGAGATGGGGTCGATAATGAATTTGAATTGTTAAAATGCAGCAGGGTGTGATGTCTGCCACCACATGTGAAACAAGAGTGTTTGCTGGTGCATTGCGTTGATATCGAATGACCGAGGCAATTGCAACACAATTTCTGTTGACTGGCAAAATTCTTACGTTCAAATGGCGACCATTGCAAGAACTGTTGACACTTGCGAAGAACGTGAGGACCTTTACAATTTTCAATCGGACAAACGATTGGTTTTTTCGAAACATGAAAGTTGCGTATTTCGTTGCGACCGTGTGATTGTTTTGATGAATGTATTGATCTTTGATTCCTCGACGACCTTGAATCGATGTTGTTATTTGTGTGTGTGGCGGCCTCAGCAATGAGAAATGTTGATTTGAGAAAATCGAGCAATTGTTGGAGTTTCGCAACTTTCTTTGGTTCCTTACGGTGTTTTTCAAAATCGAGACGCGTAGCTGGTGATAGTTTTTCGAGTAGATGGAATGCAAAAAACTCGGAATTTTCCTCGATATGGAATTTGAGGTTCTGCAGTTGGAAAAGACAAGCACGTACAGAATCGTGCAAAGATTTCAGCTCAGCAGCAGATTCGCGTTGAGTATACGTTGGCAAATTCATAAATTTTTTCATGAACGCGGTGAAGAGAACTTGATCGTTGCTATAACGGTCTTTCAAATCTTCCAAAGCTTCATCGTACGTATCGTCCGAAACATCCAAATGAGCAATAGCTGAGGTCACATTTGCGGTTAGAAATGATTTGAGATACACGAATTTTTGATGTTTGGACAGCTTTGAATTCTTGTGGATTGTCTGAAATGACGCATAAAAAGTGGGCCATTCAGTAGGCTCACCGTCGAACCTTTCGATTTTAAATTCAGGAGGCCTAAATGAGCTATCGGTGTGGATCTCACGTATGATCGTATTAATCGTTTCGTTTGTAGTAGGAGCCGAGATAACGGAAGTCGATGGAGTAGTTGTGTTTGCTTGACGGTCGGGATAAAGTTGGTCGAACACAGTTTCAATATGATCGATGGCGTCGGCATGTTCCGATTGAAAAGCCCCAAAAATATCGTTTTTAAAATATTCATTGTCGCGAGATAACCTTAAATGCACCAACGTTCGATGATTTTCGTTGAAAGTCTGAAGCGAATGTGCGATCCGATTGAGACGTGTCATAAAGTGCCCCTTTGACCGTCGACTTGGTCCATCTCTATCGAAGTTAGGGCGCTCCCTACGGAGTCGTTCAAGCAAATCGAGTTGTTCCGCCACTAATTGCTCTTCTTCACTGATGGGGACTGATTTGTCAGCCATTGAATCGTCGTTGGACATGTCGATAGAAATTATTGCCAAACAAAAATGCTTAAAGCCACTTACCTCTAAAACCTGCGCCTTTTCTCAACCCTGATTTGGATGTTGTGACTCGTCGTTCCGACAGTGACTATGTGCGTTGATTGTCCACCGATGCCGTTCCACCTTTTGATGATTCCAGATGAAGTTGAAATTTGCAAACTTGATTGTAGTATGAGATGAGATTTACGAATAATTGTTTATTGCCAGGAATAATTTATCCGGCTCGAAGGACCATTTGTTTAGATGATGATGATGTAATTATGAAAAATCTGGTTCCAATTCGATGTAAAATAGAAAAATGAGTTAAGAACACGTGTTGACTGTGCGAAGTCCAAAAAGAGAAGAAGAAAGAACTTTATTTAACATGACAGGTAGACATTTTCTGGATCCCAGTGTTGGGTAACGCAAACAAAATCTTTAAGTGTTTTTTAGGTTGTACTGATAGTCAACACTTTGGTAAAAAATTATTAATTCTTTTGGTGGAATATACAGGTCTTCCCCATCGCATAACTCTTTGACAAAGATTAGATTATTGATTGTCTCAGTTCTTAACCGATTTCTACGCTCGGTTTTGATTATTTTCATTACAGAAAAACACCGCTCGGCGGCTGCGCTACTATGTGGCAAAACAGCCAGCTTACACATATATTGACTTAAGTTTTTAAACAAAAATTCATTGTACTTGTTTTTTTCACTGCTTAAAGCATTCCACCCTGCTACTATATCTTGGCCGAAGACTTCCTCCACTTTTTCTTTTCTAAAAAAAATAAACGATCTCCATTCACTATTCATCGTTTCTTCACAAACGGTTGAAAATGGAAATGCTTGTAATAATGGTAAAATAGTGAGCATCTTATTTGTTTGAATTTTGTTTGGACTCAGGTACTCTAACAATTTTAATTTAGTGCTACTAAAATCAAATCGGTTTTTAAGCTCGTCACACAAACTAATGTAGTAATTCACTAAGTCTTTTTTTATAATATTAACATCACATAACTGATAATTTTTTTCGAAAAATTCGTTGCATTTTAAACCAAAGTACATTGAAGAATATGGTAAGTGAATACTTTTATTTTTATATTTTGCATCCACAGAAATTGAATCGAAAGTTATAAAGTTTTGAAGTAATTCCGTGAAAAATTATGAAATGCGAGAATGCAACAAATGTATTAGTGTGCCTTTTGACTGATATTCTTTATTAAAAGAATTTATTTTTTTTCAGAATATAGTTTAAAAATAAAAAATAAGCATAGTTAGTCTCATTGAGTTCCTCTAAAATATTAGATGCACACGATTCATTCAATTCTTCGAATGAAAATAACAAAAAGTAATGCTTTAAAGGTTGCCATTGTTCGACTATGCGTTCAACTGCTGATTCCAAAGATAGCCACCGGGTTTCACAAACTCTTAAAAGGTTGTGCTCTGAGGTTTGAAAACTATCTTGAAACTTTTTGAAGTCATTACGACGTTTTGAACTATGCGAGAAGAATGCATACACGTTTTTTACCAACTTCTCGAGTCTTCCAGGTAATTGCTTGGAAGCAGCAGATGAACACAAGTTCAACGAGTGGCACGTGCATCCTAAATAGAATAAATTATTGTTTTCTTTTTCAAATTTTTGCTTTAAGCTATTCCACCTTCCGCTCATTACTGACGCGTTGTCAGTTGCAAGACCTATTAAGTTGTTTAGAGGTATTTTCAATGACTTTAAATAGTTCACCGTAATACTGTGCAATCCATGCGCAGTTGCATCTTCAATCTGCAGAAGTCCAAAAAACCTATCCACCACAGTACATTTGTCGGCTGGAAGGTAACGGACAATTAGGACCAGGCATTTGGTCATGCTGATGTCCGTTCCTTCATCAATGATCAGAGAGAAGCAAGTTGAACGCAATTCCTTTGCAATCCTTTCTCTAGCATATGGAGCCAAAATTGTATTTACCATTGCTGCAGCTTTTAGAGAACCACACTTAATAGGATCTTTACTGGGGCACATCAAATTAAAAAGCTTCGGCATTGAGTTTAATGTTCTAAATGAGAGCGAGTGCTGTATACAGTATATAACCATAGTTATTTCTTTCGACGTTTTTTCAGACGATGCAGATTGTTGTGCAACGCTTTCGACCACGGAAAGTTGTTTTAGTTTGTTGGCGTCTTGTGACTTCACTGCATTTAAGTGCTTTGATGATGTTGAATGCCGTTCCAAAAGTGTGACATCATTCGCCAGCGAGCTATTGCACAGTTTGCAAAATGCACGTTCTTCAATGCACATTAACCAGTCCCGGCTCTCCTCCCATTGTGCTTTGTACTGTTGAATGTATTTTTTTTTTTTTTTTTGGGAGCTCGGACTCGCTAATTCCAGCGGCAGGTACAACTTCGTCTCCAAGCGCATTGCCATCGCCATAGGGTAGTCTAAAAACTAAACGTTACTAAAAAATAAAGGCAAAAACGATACAACTTACTTTATTAGAAATTTTTCCATTTTGCTTGCACCTGCCGCCAAAACAATTGTCAAACTGTCAACGATTCCGAAATGCCAATGCTGCCAAAATTATTTGTAGTGCACTGCTTTCGAAGTGATGAGAGTGCTACCAAATCGTTTTTTTCACATTTTCACTTATAATCTTCAATGCAGCCCTAACATAAATTTTACAACATAAAGCTCTAATTTACTTGGAGTAATAAGTTCGTTAATAGAAAAATTCATATTCCAAAAAAAGGTGGTAGATTTTAAGCCCTCCGTGGTAGATGTGGTAGAAACCTGATTTTCAAAATAAATGTGGTAGATCTACCACATATGTGGTAGAAGTAAGCACACTGCTTGCAACCCGTGCAAGAATCGAACGATCGATCGCCAGCAGCATTGTTCGAATCTGCTGACGCTGCTTCGCTACCGCGAAGTAGCTGGGTCGGTGGCCTGCGCTGGCGACGACGACAGCAGTGTTGTCTGCTTACGCAACGGTGTGCGGGCTGCAGAGTCGCCGGTTTAATTTGTGGCGGCGGGTTGCGACGTCGTCGGGTTAACTTGTATGTATCCCTCGGCAGAGCAAAGACAGAAATATTTAAATCCAAATCGAATTGGTTTCGATTCCAAAAATATCTTACAAGAATGTCTACCAAAGTATGAAATCATTTTCTCATCGATTCAAAGATTTCGAACAAAAATCCCGAATTGCAGAAACTTAGCGTAGTGTTGTAACGAGTTACATACAAAACACCAATGAATAACCGCATCTTTCAGCATTTGTGGAAAATAAGGGATCGCTGGAGTCTATATTTAAATCAATCACCTCATCATCAATAGAAAGCTCAACATATTCTAAGGCGTTTAGTGCTCGTAGAGGGAATGCCAAAAAGCCAGATCACTTACGCTGTCACGAGTGTTCCAAACCAATAACTTGCCATTTTTTTCATACAAGTTCAGATGAAGCATCAGTTGCTTATAAGTTGTTGTGATTTGTGAACCGAAAAACACGAGAAATCGGTAAGTGGTTTATTCGCATTTGTCAACGACACGACGATAAATTTGGGATCAGGGCGTTGTGTGAGTGTTCCCGATCCGATTGTGAAAATGCGTATTTGGAAGACTTACTCCACTTTGGGTTTTCTGGTATGAATTCGCCATGACATTTTTGTTGGTCTTGACATTCACGCTCGTTCTCGACAATATCTGCCGAACTTAAATTTTTACTGTTATCATTGAAGAAACATACTATTTCTAAAGCTTCAGCAACTTTTTTAGAATTGGCAGCTGAATGTTTTCTACGACATCGGCGTTGTTATTAAAAAAAACCAAATTTAAATAGCACTTATTGTTAATTCGTATTTCAAGAACTTGGTCTTTTCTTGTCTTTTTCCTTTCATAAAAATAATGTTCTTCCTCTTCCTCCCATTTCCCAAGCGGCCGCAGCGTTGCATTTGTCAGCGGTTTGTGTGACGGTGTTGCCACAAGCGTATTTCTAACTGCTTCGTCTTCCTCGTCCGAATCATTCAGGGCATCTTCTATTTTCCTTTTGGTCAAATACTTTTTGGAAAACATTACACAATGAAATGAAATGAGCTGCAAAAAGCTGTTGAGGTGTATTGCAACTTAAAAACTAAATTATTCCAAAGTTTTCATAGTACAAACAATTTCAGCCCTTTATTTTGAACTAAAAAACAATGATATATCCGATATATCAAATAAACATGTTATATCCGATATGATTATGGAACATATGAATTTCAACGAATGCTGAAATCATTCATTCATAGTCTTTTGATTTGTAGCTGCCCAAGAAATTCTCTTTAACATCTTTGAAACACAGCCATGCTTCCCTCCTTCTCGCTTAAGTTGCTCTCGAATACAGTGTCCTTAATTTTCGCATCACTAATCCAATGGAATTTACTTCTTAGGTACTGAAAACCTTCACGGCTTTGTCCATGGTCTTGATTAAATTTTTAGCGGCACCAAGCTCCAGATGAAGTGTGGAGAAAATTATTTTCTCTTTCGCAGCCAGAGCTTCAGCAATAACATTAAATAACAAAAAAACAACGTTAAATTGGTTCATTACAGAAGATTTTGTCCTTTATTGATCGATGCAACTTTTAGACTCACTTTAGAAGAGTCTATAAACAGATACCATTCAGTTTTGTCATACGGAATATTCAGTGCTTCTGGTAACCCAGAAATATCCATATTATCAGCTGAAGTAAAAAACCATTGCAACTCATGGTGATCGACGGCGTGGTGCTTCGACTAAGGTATTTTTATCTACCATCTTGTGGTCACGAAGTACAGATGCAGAAATTTCCGTTTTCGTTTTGCTGAGACCTAATATTCTAACGAAGTGATCAAATGATTCCGTGTTAAACGGCACATGGTTGCAGTCTCCAATGGCGATTGACTCCAGTTTAAATGTTCGCGCGCCCACTGCACTCTGGCTTTTTTAATTTTCTCCAAAATGTATGGTTTTTCACGGGTCGTCTACCAAACAGTCCCGCAGATCGTAGTCGACGCTTTATAGTGCCAATCGATGGGTTTGTGTCGGTCGGAGACGCAATCTCAGTCAAAATGTCACGATCAACGGTGGAGCTAGTGATTTTGGGCCTGCCGGGACTGCACTTCTTTATGGCACCTTCACATATCTTATTTCTTTTTAAAACTTTCGTAATGGTTGAAGTACTAACGCGAAACTGCTTCGCCCGCTGTCTAATCTAATCAAAAAAAGCACATGCCGTATAATTGGCTCGAAGAAGCCGCTTTCAAGGCAGAGATATGTTTCGATGTTTTGACATGTCAAACGATGTCTGAATTACCGCCGCCGGCAATGGAGAAATGACTGCGGCATTTTTTGCACAAAACATCACATTCTGACTTTGTCTTTTCCAAAAACGGATACTTCTCGCAAAGTTTTGCGTTAAAGATGCATTTTCCTTTTCCTTTTTTTAATTTTTGTTTTAGTTTTTTAATTTTCGACAAACTGATGCGAAAAAATTTACAAAAACCGATGCGCAGCCTTTCAAAAAACAGTGTGGCCACGCCGCTGACCTCCCATCTGTTTTGTTTTTGGCCGCCTGAGCGGCCGTTTTATTTATTGAAGTAAAGGTTGACAATTTTACGCAATATTATTTCGGATTACAAGTTGAGGACGTCTGCGCACGCCAGCAGTTAAGCCAGAGAAGAGACGAAAGCAAGGAATGGCGGACAGAAGTCCAGGGTTGCAACAGCACCTGCCAATCGTGGTGTTGCTGTTTGCGTGCCGTTTGGGCACTTGCGCAGGCTCCGCACGGATGAGTCGCAGGCCACTTGATGTGGCATTCCGCCTGCAGCGCCTCGCAGATCTCCGCCGCTGTGGTGATTTCATCTAAATCCCTGCATTGAACCGTGGAGCAATCCTTCACACTGCTTTCGTATCTCGATTTACCGACTTTTGTCTCACTTGCACTTCTATATCACTTAATTGTTTGATTTTATATCGGAGCCACTGATAAACACGTCTTTTCGCTAAGAGACTCTCTCTCTCTCTCCACCGCCTGGTGGTGCCGGCACATTGTTGTGGCTGTTAACTTGCCACTCCCTTATTCAACAAAACTTTAATGTATATAAATTTATTTTAACTTATCTTAGACCACTTGACAGCCACGTCTATCTTCACTCGCAGTTCGTCCAAGAAGGAAGAATGGCATCACTGCTGGTCAGCACCAAAGCTCAGGGTCATATTTCCTGAACTCCGGTGCTGCCCAGTTACTCTACTTAAAGCTATGGTCTTGCCATATTAAAACATCTTACAAAGCAAATCTTAACCTAACAAAATGAATGATTCTGCAAAGCGACCGTTTGCTGTGTAATTTGAAAATCGATTGAATGACGCTGCTAAAAACTTCTGACAGCTCGTCAGTCCTGCCAAGTCCGGCTTCTCGTTTTCACAGCTAGGTAGTGCTGCCAAGCAACTGCAGTGGCCACATTGTTGTGGCTACTAGCTTGCCACTCTTTATTGAACTGATACAAACTTAACCTAACAAAGTAATGCTTTCAAAGCGACCGTTTTCTGACTGCAGTGGTGATCAATTCCATGACGATCCGATAACAATGCGTTTGCAGTTGCAAGCAAAATGACATTGCCGCCATGTTTGTCTTAATAAATCGGACTCAGTACGACATCGATCTTGAATATATTGTATAATTGTTGATTAATACATATGTAGAGGCGGACTTTCAGCTCGCCTCTGACAGAACACTTTAGAAATAAACTTATTTTCCACTTCGGATTTCTCAAAACATTTATTGATGTAATAATTGCGTCCGTCCTAATCGCTGTCTGTTCTCGAGAGTTCAATGTACCGTTTTAAGTCCGTTATCGTTGTCCGCGCTTGTTAAGTTTCGTTCAGTCGCAGTGTCGTATTCGTAGTAGCTTTAAGTCCCAAATCCCACATATATTGTATAAATTGTTGATTTGACTCGTGATGTGGTTTACAACGAATAACATTTTTGAATTCATGTATGCCATTATATCGATGTCTGTGGTAGTCAGCTTACGGTATGTAATCTTCGCCAGCATCCAATATTCTTCTTCTATAATATACAGATTAGGGTGGTCAGTTATATAATGTGTGGAGTCCCACAGAATTGGCTTTCTCCACGTGTACCAATCCCGAAATCAGATAAATCCCGTTTAAACATACATGTTTGTAATGAGCCGCTCTTAGTTTCTTCTTGGTTTATTGTTGCTGGACCTTCGAATAGTTGAACAAGGGAGCGTGTACCTTAACATAAAACATTTTCTAAATATGTAGACCAGTAATTCTGTCCTGATGTTGAAGAAAAACACTCTCGTTTTAGAAATGGGCAGATACTACCATCAGCTAATCTAAAGTCTCCTGAATTTAGATCGTTTTAATTGAAACTTTTTATCATCAATGTATTTGTGTGTCATCACTTGTCACGGCCGCCATGTAATATAAATTAGGACACATTTGATATTGTATGTTCAACGTCCGAAGACAGACTGACTATTTGCAAATCCAAAACCATCGGCTTAAGCTGTGCGTCAAATATGCAGACCGGCTAGCGTGCAAAAATGCTGACGCTGCGGTATACACATTCAGTGCGCGGAGTCAGTTAGTGAGACTTCGCTTGAACAGTTGTGACCATGGATCGTAATATTGTATTACGCCAAGTAGTCAGTCATGCAGGTGAAGTCTCATTGCTACAGTTGCCTTAAACTTATTCATTGAAACTTTAATTTCCGTCATACGATCTGCAGGAGTAAATACTCACCGCGAAGCTACTAGTTCTCCTCTAAATTATAAATTGCGTTTTGCCGGTCGCGAAAATAAAAATAATCAGCCAACTGCCGAGATAAAATACGACCGACTCGCTTGAATTCCAAATCAGAACTAACTCTTTATTTCCATTATTATTCTTAATTCATAGTTACATGTCTTGCTTACATTAAAGCATCTCTCAACACTGATGCTAATAGCTTTAGTCAATTAAAGAAAGATTGAATTGTTTATATTAAACATTTGGAATCTAATAGATTCATAGATTCCAAAGAATTCGCATCACTTTAAGTGCTCATAATAAGCGAATTCTGGCATTAATTGTTTATAAATGGCATTTACCGCTAATGCCATGGGGTGTCATAACTTCCATGTGTACAACTACCATCGGAGTCAATTTGTCCGAATGTGATAAGGTTATGTCTAAATGGAACCATAGATTGGATTCCTTCCATTTGAGTCCCAAACATAGTAATTTTACCCGTTTCTATCAAATCTTCAAATGCTGCTCGAGGAAAATTAATGATTTCACTGTAAAGGCCTCCATTCTGGAATTGATCAAGTGTTTTTCCACATCGCTAAACGAAATGTTGGTATTCCATAAGACAACTGATAACATCAATTTGGGTGAATTTTAACGCTTGCAAGACACGAATTCTTCGTTGATGGGTTGTAATATTCCGATGTTGAATTGTACATATACCCAGATTGGTCAATGATATCTGAGTAATGTTACTACCAGTATAAGAACGAATGTTCGTTTATTGAAAAACTGTTAAGAAAAATACAATTGAATAAAAAAGGAAATAGTTGATTAAATCTTTGACGTCGCGCCGGTTATGCGTCCGCTCCGCTCGTTGTTCGTCGGTCAACTGCTGCTTCGCCCGCCTGGCCGCTGCGAACTCGCCGTCGCTCTCCGTTCGCCGCGGTCGCCATTGTAATTAACTCTTACACCAGTATCAGCACAATCATATCCGATTATACTGTAAGCACTTTAAGTAGATAAGAAGATCACCCAGAGAGAAATTAAAATACTTTGAGCTGGCATGATTGACTTCTAAATGCAATGGTGATGGTAGTGTGGATCTCTTAAGATCCAATCTGTCTATTGTAAAACTTATAATGACACAACTCATTTCTGTAATGAACAAATTGTGGTCCACATATAGTGGACAGGCGCCCCCACATTGGGCGCCATTTCTGTAATGAAAACAAATTGCGGTAGCATATAAATTAAACAATTCGTTGAGTTTTGCTTATGACTTTATTTACACCCGCACGATCGCTGGTGGTGTTGAAGATTAAGAGTCTGACAAAAGACTTAACTAAAGTTATCCTACCCTACTCTGCTGCGTTGTGTGGAAGCTAGCTACTGTTGATGCTGTGCTGACGTTGCAGTTGTTGATGCTGCTATCGCGCTTGCAGTCTCTGGCTGATGCTGTGCTGACGTTGCAATTGTCGATGCTGCTATCGCGCTTGCAGTTTCTGGCTGAATATTGTTGATGTTTGCAGTTTCTGGCTGAAGAATGTGGCCTTGGCTGGTGCTATTTGGTTGCATCCAGCCGGATGCGCGGTAGCCAGTGTTAACTTATATGAAGCCTCTGAGTTGGTGTAAAAATCTTTATTGCTTGCTGAAGTTAAATTGAAGGTTACAAAACACGTGGCTACTGTCCGAATCGCGTGATGACGAAGAAGAAGGGCAGCCAACGTGGAAGTGAAGTCAGCAGAGTTGCATTTGCCTGCATGTGGTTGCCACATATATAAGTTAGTTCCGACTCGATCGGAACGCGTTCTTTATTGTTCAAAGCTCAACTTAAAACTAAACTACCAGCTAAAATCTTCTTACGAACTAGCCCAAGCACGTCGCTGAACAGCGCTGCGTAATCGATATTGCGAAATCGATGCTTGCAGCCCTGTCAGCGTTTCTGTCCGAAAAGAGCGGACGCCGCAATGCGTTGCGAAATTAGTCGCAGACGCATTGCCAGCGTTCTTTGCCGAAATTGTAAGGCCGTTGACATTAACCGAAGTGCCAATGCCAACAGCCGAAAAAACGCGCTCCTCAGCAACATTGTATGGTTGTTGACATTAACTGAAGTGTTAATGTCAACATCCGGAAATATTGGTGCCGTCCGTCAACTTATATAGCCCTACGTTTCGTCCTTTTTGTAATGTACATATTAAACACAATGCACGGAAAACGAAACACCCGAACTCGGGCGGTAGTTTCCCGAGAATTGTAGAGTGGAAGATGGTAAAGAAAGAGGCTTAACCTCAATGTTGATAACCGTGTACCCAAGAACCAATCTTGGCCCACGTCATTGTTCACCCCAGGTTATAATGCTGGCCAATTTCGTGTAGGACGCGTGGGCGCTGTCGTCCGCGAACGATATGTTACACTTCATTTTTCTGTATTTGCAGCCATTGAAGTCCATAATTTGCTTCAAGTTTGAACTGGCAACGCTAGTGCGGGCGCCTGTATCGAAATACGCCTGGCCCAATACGCCAAAAAGCTGAACGTTCGCAGGTGATATGTTGGTTTCAATCGAGTTTTATGTGAGCGCATTAAAACTCACCGCCCCTCCATCAGGCTTAGCTTTGCCACTGCAGGTGGGGCATTTTGCGCGGCTATACCCCGACGCATTGCAACCGTAACATGTCAGCTTTGGCCTGCACTAGCGTCGACCCTGATACTGCGTTCTTGTCTTCCTCATCTTTTCTTGTCTTCAGAAAAGATTCTACTAACTTAAAAATATCTTAGATTTTCTCAATCTCTTTAAACGTGTTTATCGAAGAAATAAATTCCTCCACTTTAGTTGGATTGCGTTCTCCGTTAAAACGTGCAGTGCAGGTGCTGAAGGACCCTGTCTTCGTGTTGTTAGCTAACATGGCCGCCATTAGGCGCTCAAATGATCTGACGATAAGACCATATTGCCCTCTTCTTTCTTCTCCGCTACGCGCTTACTATGACGTACAGTAACACTCTTGTCGCGAAATTCAGCCACGATGTTGGGCGCCAATTTATAGCAGAAACTGCGGTTGAGAGTTTTGATCTCCCTTGATCCTCGATGTTTCCTTGACGAGTTCCGTCGCCGTGATTGACAATGTCTGAATCTGCGGCTGCGGTTTGATTTGGCATACCGCTTCCATATATCAAAATTTTCTCTGCCACGCAATTTCTCAAATGGAAACGGCAAGTTGTTGTTCGAAGCCATATTTTTTGTTTAAATCCAAACGTTTAAATTAGAGTTCATTTGCAAAGGCCCATGACCATCCGACAGTACATCCACCAACACACATCGACATCCATTCCATGATGAGTTCCGTCGCCGTGATCGCAAATATCTTGATCTGCGGCTGTAATTGCTGTTGTTATGTTGTGTTCTCCATCGCTATTAGTTTTAGTGTTTTTCTTTGTTTTTATTTATTTTTCTTCTCAGGTGCTCTAGTTTTTCTATGAGATGGAAGATCTTCGCTGTTTTTGCTCCCTTTGAATATAATTCTGTTCGAGTTGTGAAGATTTTAGTGGCTCTGTCTATCTGCTTGATTGAGGGTGGATTGGATCTTATCTTTAGACAAGTTTAGTTCCGATTTTTCGTTGGTCTTTTTTCTGTCTTATATTAGAATAAGAAGCCGTCGACTGCGCCAATTATGTGTTTATTCCGTTTTATACCTTAAGGCCAAAATAAAACGACCGAAACAACATAACTCGCGAGTTATGGTTTTGTGTCTTCGGATATAGTTCTTGTAAAATAAAAAAACTTCCGAAACTAAATTTTTTTCATATAAGTATTTATTAATCCGTGCAGCGGTTTTGTTTGCCGTGAATCTTAAGACTGACTGACTGACACAATCTCCAAAACGAAAAAGGGAAGAAGGAAATTGGATTTTTATGCAGGGGTGCCACCTGGTACTCGGCATCACCAAGATCAATGCTACCCTTAAAACGTAGCTGGAGTCTTCAGCTTTCATAAATAGGGTTATGTCCGCTTTCTTATCCATTGGTTCCACTCATACGTACGTCTCTCCGTAAAACATTTTAAACATCCGTGATCCCGTAGTTTGGGGCATGTACATTAGTTAGTCAAAGTTGTCCATCCAGAAGCCATTAGATCTGATGGCACATAGAATCCGCAAAGATGTTCTTTTAGGCGATTTGGTTCTGAATAACATCCTGGTCTCCATGAGGCGTATCTGCATATCCAATAGTTCAGATAGAGTTTTAACATAGATGAACAAACCTGCGGCGTTTGATCTGTCGTTAGCACCTTGAGCAATGAGCGAAATCAAATCTTTATCAGGAATGTAGCCTGGGGACGCGATTTGCTGCATATCCATAAAATATTGAGAAGTTCTTTTTTGAATTCGACCCAATCAACGGCAAAGCTCATAAAGTCTTGCTCAATTTCAGCAATTGTATCGTTAGGTTTTTCGATGGCGCGATACACACGTCTTGTGTTATGGACATTTTCTTTTTGAAAATTGACAATTTGCTGAAGCTTCCTGTTCATTTCTCTATTTATTTCGTTGCTTTCATCCAAATAGTTTTTTAAGCGATCTGTTGGGTTTTCCCTTCTTACACGCTTTGGAGTACTCCAACCATCGGATAGTTCACTATGCCGCTTTGTTGAACTTGCGCGAGTTATGTTCCCTTGTCTGCTACTGCTAATTATGCTCCCGTTTGCTGCCACCAAATAACAACCTCACGTCTTGATTGCCAATTACAAAGTGAAGTTTTTATTGAATAAATGCTTAAAACGAAACTTAAAATAAATGACAATTTTTGCTTACTAACTATTTTGGTTTTTCTCGGGAAGTTTTTTGGGAACGGAAATTTGGCAGACGAATTCTGCAGAAAAATGGGAGTCGTTTGCAAAACGCTTCGCGGTGTCGTTTGCCCAGCGCTCCACGTTTTGCCGCCTCAGCAACTTTGCGCAACGTTTGTAGCGTTGGTAGGTTTTTTTTTTTTTTGTTTTTTTTTTTTTATTTTAACGAGGAGGGAAGCATCAACAGCCACCCAGTCAGTGCGAGACTTTAACACGCTAAACCCTCCTCTCGTCCGAACGGTTACCCCCCCCCCTGGGACCACCGTGAGGTATTTCGTCAGGAGGCCGTTGTGAGCGTTGCCACTCAATCGTCTGTTTTGTCTGTCTTTATTGTCTGTGTTTCTGTTGCCTTGTTGGCAGCGCCTTGCTGCTGTATGAAGTGCCCTTGTGCCCTACTCCTGTATATCAAGCGGCGCAACTCCTGTTGCCGCAGTCGGTTATGCTCCACGTTGTTCATTTCGCAGCGCTGTGCGCGCCGCTTTCCGCGCACGCTCAATGCGTCTCAGGCTCTGCATAATCATAGCCGCTGCTGATGTTACTGCTCTCCAATTCTCGGCTCTTTCGCACATAAGCGACACCAGATTTGTTTGCCGTGGGCGTTGACCGAGGGCTGCGCTTAGGTTGTTTTGTACTTCGCTGAACCGTGGGCACACGAAAAATACGTGCTGCGCAGTTTCGTAAGCATCCGGACAGCGCGGGCAGTACGGATCATCCTCGTGCTTATACTTGTGGAGGTACTGCTTAAAGCAGCCGTGCCCACTTAGTATTTGTGTGATGTGGTAGTCAAGCTCCCCATGTTTGCGGCTTATCCACTCGTTGATGTCTCCGATGAGGCTATACGTCCAGCGGCCTTTGTTGGACTGGTTCCATTTACGCTGCCATTCCGCTACGGTTTTACACCTTTCGGCTAACTTGTGGCGTCGGTAGGCGTTGGTAGGCAGTTGCGTCAGCATGTACGCTGAGTACGTAACTCGCGCGGTTCCTCGTTAAGTTCCTTGTCACTTTCCTCGCCTGTGCCTACTGATATCCCAGATACACCTGCCACGGACTGTGCAATGCCACAGATGCGCCTCCGATTGGTTCAACACATGTTTAGCGAAATGCCCTCCTTCAGTCGCGCGAGTTATGTTATCTTGGAGTGAAATTATATAATTTATTTCCAACTTATATTTCGTCTTAATAATTAGATCATTTTCAATTTCATTATTTCCTTGTATAAGTTTATTTTTTATATTTGCACTTTGAATTACTTCGTTAATTTTTTCATTAGTCATTTTATTTATGATTACTTGTCTGTTATTATTCTCTAAAAATGGTTTGCAACACAAGGTGCACCAATAATGTTTTGATATTTTTTTTATTATTATTATTATTTTTTAAATACGAGCCAACGCGCAGGGGAAACCCCTATAAATGCGGGCATTGCGCTGGTTCAGGACATCTACCATCTACCCCCGAATTCTCAACTGAAGTTAATCGTGTCTGAATCGTTTTCAGCTGGTCCAGGTAGCATTCACCGCCCCGGTCAGCTCGGTAACTGATTTTGACAGAAGCTCCATCAGATTCTTTCTAATTACTTCTTATTATTTTTCGATTCACAAGGACTTACCCCACGCACGGATCTATGATAATCCCAGGAAGGCTTCTAACGACTCGTTGGAAAGGTTGGCGGCTGTATGTTGTTTTTCTTTTCTTATTTCGTTTTTTCCGCTGGTTTCCTTACAGTTTCAGCATTTCCTGCAAGCGTCATTTTATTAGTATTTCTCAGAAGTGATTATTATTTTTAATGTTTTGGTTGTGGGGCTTTACTGTGTTCTGACGGGAACAGCGACATGCGCCTCGTGGGCGCCCCATACTGCAATAGTCTAGCGTTTTACTCTTTTGGTCAAGAAAGGGCCGTGTTATCCTTTTTAGTCGTCCGCGTTTACGATTGCGGTCGACCTACTAAGGCACGACTTACTCCACAACAATAATTTGGGCTTGAAGCGATCTCCGGCGTGTTCTTATGGGAACACCAAGAAATGGCCGCTGTGATCGTGGAATAGTTGCCGTGTTCTCACGGGAACGACAACGTGCACCCGATAGGGCGTACCAGGATCACTTCGCGGCGGCTATCGCAAGACCACAAAATTTATTAACCATTGCCGATTTACGTGGATACCGTGGCTTGAGTGCTTTCGTTTACAATTATCTTCACTTTCTACTTTAAATGTTCTTTTAGTCTGGAGGGTCTGGCTTTTTGGGCTACAGAGTCGCAGACTTGAACTTGGTTACAATCAGTTCTACAAAATTTGTTATCGTTTTACTTTGTTTTATTTAGTGGTGATGGTGCTTTATAGGTTTTTCCTTTTCACTTCGAGGCCTGAGGCTCTTCGTGGTCACAGGTCCTTTTTCTTATTGTTATACCCTGGAGGGTCCCGTAGGAGTCGCAGGGTCTGGACGTATTTTGTCATTTCGTTTTTATTTTAATTTTTTTAAGGACTGGAGGCTCCCGTAGGAATCGCAGCCGGAAATTTTCACTTTTTTCACCACATCACTTTTTATCACTTCCACTACACTTTTAGGCTGTGGCCCGGCTTCCTTTAAAGACCTGCGACGACCAGCCTTACACTCGTACCACGATGTCCTTTTTCCAAGGAGCCCGCATTTTATTTGCGGGTCCCTGCTCGGGCGCCAGTTAAGGCGCTCCTTCCCAGGAGCGCCAAAAAATTAAAGTTGGGGCCGACCACGGGGCCTCTATTCTGTCGCTGCAAAGGAAAAAGCCTTCAATTTGGTTATAATAATTTTATTTACCCAACTGCTCCGTTGCACGACTCAGAAAGAAGTGAACTAACATAAGATTAGGCTGACGCTGCGGTTCCCACGTTGCCGAATCGCGGTGCGCTCAGGTTACTCGTCAGCAGCGACCTGCCGGATGCGCGTGCAGTGCGCGAGGATCATGTTACGTCTGGCAGCCGCGACGTCAGCGCTTTAGTAGCTGCACGTGTCAGAGCAGGTGTGTTAACTTATATGTTTGATGTTTTACTGTCTGTTATTATTCTCCAAAAATGGTTTGCAACAAAAGGTGCGCCAATAATGTTTTGATATTTTTTTTTATTATACCTTCTAGGAAAGGTTGCTCCTTTATACTGGAGGGTCCTTTTTACAGGATTCGCGGCAAGCCAAATATAAATTAAAAGAATCAAAGTTGATTTATTTGAGTCCTTTATTTTGACAGCACTATGTGCTTCTTTTATAGTTGATTACAGACTGGAACTTACTACCCTGCTTAGTTGGTAAGCTACGCCTGAGCCTTGTAATGTGAATTGTCAGTCTTGACGTCTGTTTGTCCGGGTTGACCTATTGAAAGGCGAGCCACGCCAACTTGGTTTGGCTAAAGAGCCGACCTGAACTTCTGGACAAAAATAAAAAGCAACAAGTGCGATTTAGCAGAAGTCGACTTTATTTTGGAAAAACAGGGGTTTATAAAGTAAATTATAACTGTTATACCATATTAATAATATTTATTCATTTCTATTAGTATTAGTGTTATTACTAGTATAGTTAATAGGTAAAGTAGGTAAGTGTTATTATCAGTTGTGTTGCTGGCTGTGGTGTTGGAGCTTGCTGCGTTATTGTTGCTAACGATTACTTCTTCTTTTGTTTGCCTTCCTCCCATTATATGTGCCAAGTACGGCGGAAAGTTTTTTTTTTTTTGTTGTTCTGTTTATTATACAGAGGTGATGTTTATTGTTTTAGGTACATTTTTCTGAGGTTGATTCTTTAGCTTTTGTAGTAAGGTCTTCTTTTAATTCTTGTCCGTGGTGATTGTTATTATGCGATGTAGCTCCGCAACTCGTTTCCTCTCACGGACGACGCGGCCTGCTCTGGGTCGTCTCCTTGGTTTGTGCTCGGTTGGCGGTGTCGGTTGTTTCGTCGTTCTCCGCCTGTACTCTTCGATGGTAAGTCTTTTGGGGCCTGCTGTCTTCGGTGTTGGGGTGTAGTGTGGGATTTCTCCCTGTTCTGCAACGGGCTGCGGGATGTATTCGTCTACTGCTCCTTGAGTTGTTGCCAAGTGTTCCCACTTCCGGAAGATCGCGTCGATCTCTTCCTGGGGTGACATAGGGGTAGTAGTGTTCAAGTCTCGGAGTGAATCTTAATCTTGTTGGTCCGATTTGCAGGATCGAGTCGTGCAGGATTTAGTGGGCAGGATCGCCATGTAATGTGAATTGTCAGTCTTGACGTCTGTTTGTCCGGGTTGGCCTATTGAAAGGCGAGCCACGCCAACTTGGTTTGGCTAAAGAGCCGACCTGAACTTCTGGACAAAAATAAAAAGCAACAAGTGCGATTTAGCTGTAAGACAGAAGTCGACTTTATTTTGGAAAAACAGGGGTTTATAAAGTAAATTATAACTGTTATACCAGTTGGAGCATTCCAACACTCCGCCCATTATTCCAGTGTACTATTCTACTGACCAATCCGAGAAGAAGGACAATATGCTGATCTTGCACATTTCCGTTAGAACGCTGCGGTAGGTGGAATCCATCTCGCTTGCACTGCTCGCGCCGCGGTATCGATCATCGAACCCAGTCGGCGAGTCAGCATAAGTGCTTTGTTTACATTAAGCGTATTACGCTATTGCTGGTCAAATGGCATCGGTGCCAGCAAGTGTCGCGAGTGGTAACCTGACACCAGCGCATAACGGCGTGCATATGCAAGTTGTGTGGCCCATTTAATAGTGTCGGTCTTGACGACTATGTGGTACCACTACAGCCTGCCTTACTTGCCTTGTCAGCACTTTGGATTTGCGCGTTATTTAGTAAGCGCTGTGCGTGCAGCGCAGTCGATCGGGCGTCGAACGGTAATTGATCCAATGTTGACATTATTTCCGCTTCTTGTGTTCAGTGCCTGGTGTACGAGGTTATGGTATGTTTCTCTTATCCCGAGGTTCTTTACCAATTCTGTTTTTATAGTTTCCCACGACGGGTTGTTGCCTAGTGTCCTGATGATGCCCAATGCTGGTCCTTGGATTTTATTGATGACGGATCTTTTGAATACGTATTCCTGCACTTCAGGGTTGTCTCTGAACAATGGCAGGATCATTTCCACCTCCCGAATGAAGGAAGATAGGTCGTATTCCCGAGTACCCCTATACTCTCTTATGGTGGCAGCTTCCTTTAGTAATTGAGATACTGGGTTGCCTTGTTGTCTTTGTTGTTGTTCTGCGGTTGGTTGCAATGGTTGTGGAGTTGGCTGAACATTGTTGCGTTTATTTGATGGTTCTGGAGTACTATTGTTGCTGTTCTTGGTTGTACTGCTTCTTGGCCCTTGGTATATGGTTTTGTTTCGAGTTTGTGCTTATTTTCTTTCGGCATTAACGTTTGGTCCTTGCTGGCCTATTTCGTTTCTGTATCTTAGCTCGTTGAAGTATTTGATATAATCTATTGTGTCGTCCTCTTTACAGGATTCGCAGCAAGCCAAATGTATGTTTGATGTTTTACTGTATTATAAAAAGGGCATCGATTCTGTAGTTCGGGTAGGCCTCCATAAACGAGGGTGTTAGGTAATCCCACACATAGGCTCTATTGGATCTTTGTTTGTTGTAGACCCTTTGCAGAGATAGACTCATGTAGGTGGTTATGTCGGGTGTTAACTTATCTAGTTGATACCATTGTTTGTGTGTTGGTGAGTTGATGTTGATTGTATACCCTGCAGGAAAAATGACTAGTTTGCTACTAGTTTACAACTGGTGCGTATTGCACCAGCACTAGTCCGCGCTCAATCCCATTTCAATGCTACGAACTGTCGATTTTAACATTGACATGTCCTACGCTGTGGCAATTGCCACACCGTGCATTACATTACAACTAGCTTTCAACTAGTGCAACATGCACCAGTTCAAACCTAGTTTGGCTTGCGCTAGGTTTTAGTTCAAATCTAGCGCACTAGCTGATATTTTTTGAAATAAAGACGAAAAATTAAGGTATTGAGAAAGTTTTATTAATGTTTTCCAGTTTTTATAGTACTTTTTATAGTACTTTTTTTTGGTTTCAAAATAATATAAATAAATATTTTTTCATTTGAAAAATAACAAACTAAAAACTAGAACAGTAAAATTAAATTTAGCAAAAACAACAAAACACAAATAACAATTCAATTCAAACAATTCAACATAACAAAACACTAAGCTGAAAAAGGATAAGTAAATAAAAGTATGTTAGTTAGGGAGTCTGGAGAATCAATTTTCGGAACAACTTTTCGGAAGTTGCGCTTCTTCTGCAGCTGCAACGCTTTTCGTAGGAGCTGTTCTGGTGGTTTGGCTGCAATATTTGAAATTGCATCTGTAAGAAAAAATAGTAACAGTTAGTATAGCAAGTCTTGTATTTTTTAATAATTACTTTCCTAACAGCGCGTTATAAAAGTTTTTATAGTTTTTGAGGCTTTTCTTTCCGTGCGTCCCATCGACATTGTGGGACAGCACAATGGCGTCGCTGATGATGAATTTTAGATTGCTATTCACATCTTGGCGCAGCAAACTCTGTATTGTCGATACCTAAGAAAATAAGAACGATAATAATGAGAAGTGGTTTGGATATTAAGTGGACTGATAATGCTTACATATAACATTTTGTTTTCGTTGACAATGTTTCGGTCAACGATGGCCAAGTTCTCCTCCAGGGGAATTGGGAAGTATGCAGCTATTGGCGTCGCAGCAGATTCCTGACGGATTAGTTTCCGGGTCAGGACCTTTTGCTCCGCCAATGCCTCCATTATAGCCGTGTTTTGATTTGTTGTAAGCACGGCTAGATTGTTGACACTTTCTATAGAAAATTGATATAAAATTATTAATTGTATTATATTGCGAAAGAAACTTATACTTGCCTCGCAGCATATTAACTTCTGCTTTAAGCTGTATGCAGCCAGAGCAGAGATTTGTCGTGGATTCTTCGCTTGGGGATTCAGGATGGCGTGGGGATTTGTCTAAAAATCACGATATATTAAATGCTAAAGAAATGTAAATTTATAATGTCGCAAATATAACTCACAATGAGAAAAAATGTCCAAACTTTGCAAACGCTTCATTTCGCTGGGACCGCAAATACCGTAAAATAAATAAAAAAGATATTTAGTACATGAACGAAAGTTTTTAGTCGGTCTTGACCGACATATTTATACCTTGCACTGTAGTCTCTTGTTACATTTAAGGAGATGCTTTTATCGGACGGATTGGAAGTGGACCGGATCGGAATTGAAAATATAATTTAACAGACAGACAGATGGACGGAAAAACATATGGACAAACAGATAGCCGGAAAGACGTATTTGCTTTGAACTCAGTGCATGGTAGAAGTAATTAAAATAAAAATACAAATAAATAAGTAAATTAATTAATTAACTAATAAATTAATAAGTTAATAAATTAATGAATTAATAAATAAATAAATCAATTAATTAATAAATAAATACATATGAAATATAAAAAAAAGTTAATGGCAACCATGCACTGAAAAAAAAGTCATTTGTCAGAAATGATTTTTTAAAGAAATGGTTTTTCATTTGCTGCAAATGATTTCGCGAGAAATGATTGTGTCATTTGAGCTTGTTACATGAAAATTACATCAAAATCTGTTGTCAGAAATGAATATTCATTTCTAGTAAATGATTTTCATTTGATTACATCATATGTTTTTTGATTTCTTAAATGCGATATCATTTGTGGAAAACGACATTTCTTTTGCTACAACTAGACGAATTATTTGTGTCCAAAGTTTTGTCATTTGCCAGAAAAGAAGAAATCTTTTGTCCCAAACGACCAAATCATTTGTGTTCAAAGTTGTTTCATTTGCCAGAAAAGAAGAAATCATTTGTCCCAAACGACCAAATCATTTGTCTCCAAAGTTGTTTCATTTGCCAGAAAAGAAGAAATCATTTTTTCCAAATGACTAAATCATTTGTGTTTTTAATTTTTTCACCGCTGCAAAAAAAATAGTTTGAGAAATAAATTTTTTATTTTTTTTTGTTAATTTTATTTATACAAGATTTATATTAAATTTTACAAGAATATTTACATAGTGTTTCCATATTTATTATTTTTCCAAAGAACCAAAATAAAGTTCGTCCCAATTAACCATTTGACGATTGTCAGCAGTTACGCATATGTATGACATGTTGTCTGTGTTTACGTCTTCAACTTTAACATTAAAATACTTATATAACTTTTCAACTTCATAAGCTAAGAAATGCCAGTCAAAATAATTTATTTTATGCTCAGAGAGACCTAGAAAATATTTGTTATTTTCCATCAAAATCATATCGACGCACATAAAATTCATATTATAAAATATTATTGTATTCGACTTAAAAACTATGTCATTGAAATTAAGGTAAGTTACAGAATAAATTGTTTTGTCGACATCAAATTTATATCTCTCTTTTTCTTCATTCGTAATTTTTTTAATGCTGCCATGTTTTGTTTCAAGTTTTAAAAATTCATCATAATTTATGATGCAATTTGCAATTCTAGCCGAATATTTCATTGAAAGGGTTTCGATCATATTTTTTTTACATTTAGTGACATTCGCACACCTTTTAAATTGTTGATGAAAATTTTCAAACCTCAGAGAATTGAGATGTTTAAGAGGTCCTACACTTTTCATTATTAATGGGTAATGCATTAAAAAGTGAAATTTTGGAGTTAAGGGCTTATTTGTAAGTTCACAGTACAGTTCATTATGTTCACTTACTGCGTATTGTAATTCCTTCCATGTATTTAGTTCAACGTAGTTACTGAAACACATGTTTATAATTTTTCTAAGTACAATGTGCAATTCCCATTCCATACTTCGCTTCGGAATCAAATCCCCAATAATCAGAGCAAAATTTTTCACAAAGCAATACATCTCGTCAGCTGACATTTTTATTTTATTCTGTTGGAATAGGTCATCACGGAACAACGGTGGTTTATTTCGACAAAAAGGTCCATAATTAAATTTCTCCATTCTGTAATTTAGTTGTTCTATAGTAAAATATTTTGAAACTTTTACGAAACAGTTAAGAAGATATAAAAGATCGCTTCTGCATACCCCTTCCAAAAGGTCATGCATCGGATCTACAAAAAAATTCTCCACCACATGAAATGAGTGCAAAGTATTCCATATGGAATCTTCTTTAATACTTGAATTTACTGTATTCTCAATCGCCTCCCTATAGTATTCCTTTGTGAAACTATCAGAAGGTTCAAGGGTAGTTTTTTTGGAGCAATCAGATTTATTTAGACGGCAAAACCGGCAAAAATAATTGGCACTGAAAGATTCAGTGAAACCAAGTGCTGAATTAACTCCCAGATTGTCACCGGTAAATAAACATGGTACACATTTTACAAAATCAAATTGATCTGATGATACATTTATTCCTTCTTCAAACAAAGAATTCAGTTCTTTAATGAACGGCTCAAAAATTCTCTTATTGCCAAATTTTTTTCTGTCTTCTGTGTAAAAAAGCATACCTAGAAAAATTGAGTTCAACTTAGATATCAAATAAGAAGGTAAAGTAGCAATTTTTACATAGACTGCACCTAATTTTGTTATGTTTGCATGTGAGCCTAGTGGATTATTAATTTCGAAATCATCGAAATAAATTAATAATGGCAAGTATAAGGTGTTTGCATAACTTTCACAATTTCTTGCTTTTTGTTTGAAGAAACTGGACTGAAAAATGTTATGAACTAATTCATTGTTTGCTGAATTCAGAAATTTAATATAATTTATAATGTGAGACAGAACATTAGTTTTATTAAAGAAATCAGTAAAAACTTGTCGTAGATCAACAATTTTTGTACAATAATTTACTTCTTTAACTTGTATTCGATTATTTGTCGTGTAGGACTCTTCATTCTGTCTGTCCACGACATAGGTATTTATTTTTACAAAAGAAAAATGTTCCGTTAAACATTTCAAGAAACGATATTCCGTTGTAGGGAGATTTTGGCTAGAAAAAATTGATAACAATTTATCCACAAAATTTTTGACATGAGTGTCAGTAGCAATTTGTTGCTCAGTTCGAATAATGTTAACGAAAAAAGAAATACAATTTTTAATTATTTCGAAAGAGTATTTTCTAGGTATTTCATTTCTATTATAAAATGAGAGTAAACGTTTGACAAATTGGAATAAATAGTTGTCAGCAGGATTACTTGTCGTACTTGTTGAGTTTGTGACATTACTCACAGAAGGTGTGACAGAATGTAAGGGCGTAATCGACGAGCTTATTGGAAATTCAATATCTCCAGGTGTGACGCGAGTTTGTTTTCGACTGGTAGTAATATGTTTTCTCAAATGTACTTTATAATAATAAATATTGCTAAAAACTCTTTTACAGTACAGGCACGGGAAGCGTATATTAAGGCTTGTCCACGAAATAACTTTTACATTTTCTATTATTAATAGCTACTAAATAAAATATTGAACTAATGTTTGTGTGAGTATTTATTATCTCTTATAACTCAAAGTTTGTGATAATGTACAAATATTTTAGAGTTCAATTGGATTTCTTACAAATCTACGTATTTTTGCTTTCAATCCCCTCATCAAATGTTGCACACCAGATTTTCCAATTTTTTTGGCCATACTGTTCCACTTTTTTATAAAATCACGCACGTTTAGCACGTTTTTTATATTTCAGTAAGTTTCGTTTCATTATTGCCCAAAATCGTTCGACTGGCCGAAGCTGTGGGCAATTTGGGGGATTGTGATTTTTCTCAACAACACGGATCTTATTCCTTTGGTACCACTCTTTGACAATTTCTGCATAGTGGACTGTTGCTAAGTCTGGCCAAAATAAAGGTGGAACAGCGTGCTCTCTGTACAATGGCAAAAGTCGTTTGTTGAGACATTCCTTCAAGTAAATTTTACTGTTAAGAGTGCCAGTTGTAATAAAAGGACGAGTGTATTTGCCACAGCTACATATGGCCTGCCAAACCATATACTTTTTACCATATTTGTCCATCCGTTTATACTTGAACCTTTTCATAACGCCACCCTTCAGGTATGCTGTGTAATATCCTCGACCTGGAAGCTGTTTGAAATCTTCTTTGACATACGTTTCGTCATCCATTAACACGCAGCCTTTAAAACGACACAGATCATTCGATAAAAGTTTTCGGGCTCGATTTCTGGCACGCTTTTCCACTTCGGAGTTACGATTTGGCACTTTTTGAACAACGAAAGATTTGAGCTCGTAGTGTCTTTTAATTTTCGCAATGTATGATTTCGAAACTTCGAATTTTCGTGCCAAATCTCGTAAAGATTGGTTTGGATTTTTTTCCAGAGAAACTTTCACCTTACGAGCTATATCTTTATAGACGAAACCTTTTTTTCGTCCGGCTCCGACGATACGGGATGTGGACAGGTCCTTCTTGTATTAAACTACCACATTTCTAGCTGTTGCCCTGGAAACTTTGGCTAGTCTTCCCAACAATGCGTACGAAGCCGTTGGATTTTCGAAAAAGTGGGCAATTATTTTTTGTCGAATTTTCTCTTCTTTAGATGCCATTTTGATTGAATCACTTTGAATTTCAAAATACAATTGACCACTAATAGCTGAAATTTGACAGATTCTGAAAAGCGAATTTTTTTTTTAGAAATTTCGGTGCTTACTATACTTTTTTTCGTTTTACATTGTAAAAGTTATTTCGTGGACAAGCCTTATCTTGATGACAATTTTTTAGATGACGACAAAACACCGATAAATCTTGAAAAATCTTGTTGCACAGGAAACACTTGAAATTAACCATTTTTAAAAGTAAGATATTGTCAATTGTTTTCTGTGCTTTCGGGTACAGATTTTAATTCTTTGAACAATATTTCTAGTTCAGGATTAAACTTATCGTAGTCGGTACAGATACCAAAAATGTATTTCTGCAGGAAGAACCATGAGGATTCAGACGTTTCTGGATATTTAATATTTAGTCCTAAAAAAGAAGAAATTCCTGCTTCTGTAGCTTTTTTAAAGTTGGTAAAACTATACTTTACATCTGCTACTAGCAAAAAACTTAATTCTAAAGGACTACTTATCAGGACCAATTTAGGCTGGCATGATGTTTTCGAAGTTCTCCAACCAGAAAGGTACTCCCTCTCGGCGTTGTCAAAAGATGCAAGATTCTGTAAGAAAAGAAGAATTAGTTTATATTTATTAAAAAAGTTTGTTTATCATCCTGTACCTGATAGTGTACTATGAAGGACTCCTGTACTTCAATTTTAGTTGGACGTTTTCTGCCCTTCCTAACAGGATTGTGTAGGAGGTACGGGAGTATCATTAAGGCCAGGATCTCCTTTTTTCTTTTTCTCCCTCAGCCTCTATCAGCGAAATAATTGATTTTATTTCTTTCTGCCGTTTTAGTTTTCCTTTCGCAACTAGATTGCGGAAGATATTATCATCGAGTTGGAAATTAGGTATTTTTGAGTACCGATATTCGGTATCCCAGATCATCTGTCAGTAATAAAAGAAATTATATAAAATAAAAAATAATAAATAATAATAAAATTGTATATTTTAATTTAATTTATTTAATTTAGCAATATCTTACAAGTTCATAGCCTAGAGGCGTTTTTAAGTTTGGAAACAATTCCAAATATTGAGCCGTAGTGATGTCACTATTCAAAAGTGCATAACGTTGGGTGACTGTCTGGATCCACTTTGCTTTTAAATCGTCTTTAGGAAGTTCTAGTAGGGTATGCTTAAACTCTGCCAAAAGTATTTCTGCCTCTTCGTCATCAAAAAGTGACTCGACATTAGATATTTCAGATGTAACCGTAGACGCAGACGCCGTACATGACAGCATACGAGGTGCAGAACAGGAACGAGATCTTGATCGAGACCTTGATTCAATTACTCCAGCTTTTGTCAAACTATGTTTATAGTTGTAATAAGTATGAAGAAGTTTTCCCGTTGCTTTTTTTTCCAACGCAGGCAGAATAATAGGTTTCTTTTATTTCTTCGGAAAAAATTTCACAAATAAAACCGCTCAGCCTCTCAAAGTCATCTCTACGAATACATTTGGACTTTCTGTTGTCGACAATGTTCGATATGATTTTTTTACTTATTGTTACTCGTTCATTGTTTGTCAAAATATTCTTTTCATTGAAATTGTTTAAAATAACTGGACAGTTCCGTTCCAAATATGTTTGTAGTTCTTCCTTGCTTTGAAATTCGCCGGGGAAGGAGCAAATCAAAGCGTTTGAAAAAACGTCTTCTAAATTTACATTGAAAAGTTGAGGTTCCGAAAGAGCTCCTGATGTAGTTGGGATTGCGGAAGAATCTGGAACAGAATTGTCTTTGATTGTGACGAAAAATGCCAACTGAGTGTAGAACTGCTGAATAACATCAGGCAAATCTTCAATCTTTGTTTCTGCTCCAGCGACAAAAAAACTCAACTGCACGTTATCGGCAAATGTGAAATATTGCTCAATTCCTTCCTTGATGTTTTCCGTGGTTATCGTTGTAATATATTTTATCCTCACCAGCTTCGCGACGTCTTTGTAACAAAAATTTACAAAAATTGATTTGTTATCCATTGTTCTGAAAGTTGTTACAGTACAAAAACAAAAAAAAACAAATGATAATAAAAACAAATGATAATGATGAATGATGAATGATAATTTCAAAAGTGCCACGGCCTTTTTCCAATGCCCATACAATACTACCGGTGGAACGACACGTCTACGCCATGACACTGTACCAAATTTCAATGCTGTCCGACTTATCATTTAAAAGATATTCCATACTTAAACATTGAGTTGTATGGGCGGTGCCACGCCCCTTTGTTCAAAACCCACACCATTTCCCCTGTTGAAGGACACGACCAAATGGTAACTTTGTACTGAGTGTCATTGATGTGACTGCTATAGTTCAAAAGTAACACCGGAATTAAAAAAGTGCCACGCCTCTCGTCCAACGCCCATTAAATTTTAGCAAAAATTTAGAAAAAAATTAATAGGTTTTTCTTTTGCATGAAGTCCAAGTGTTTAATTTTTTGCTGCAAATGATAATTCTTTTGCCGTAAAAGACTACTTTGTTTTGCAGCAAAGAACAAATCTTTTGCAGTAAATGTTTGATCACTTTAACGGCAAAAGATAAATAATTTGCGCCAAATGGACTGTGAATCAATTCTCACAAATGATTTGTCATTTCCAGCAAATGAATATGAAGAATATTTCTTTTGCGGGAAGTGACTTTTACATAACAACACATTTGGGACAAAAGACATATTATTTGCAATTGCTGTAATACATGTTTACAACACTCAAATAACTTGAATCTTTTGTGGCAAGTGATACACAGTCCTTTGTGACAAATGGGAATTTGCAACAAATGGAATAAATTTTTGTTGCAAATGAAATCATTTGCATCAAAAGATATTCTTTTGCCACAAATGATTTTGGTCATTAAAAATTTTTTCAGTGTATTCTTAAATACTTAATTTTATTTTGTCCTTACGATAGAAAAATTCAGTTTATTTCGATTTATTATTTTTCTTGGGTTTCGTCCACAAATTGCAGTTCGTATTTTAAAATTTGTAATGTAATTTCATGTCTCTGATTTTAGAATGTCCGTCGGTACCTTGACTGTCGCTATTGTTTGTCTTGTCCCCCCGTTTATTTCTTTCTTATATATAACAGTTTTCGTAATTTCCTTTTTTTGCACTTTTAATTCGTTTTTAATATAATTTTCTCTTAGCATAAGTACCTGATATCAAGTTTTATATACTGCATCTATAACTTGTAGTACCTCTTTCTGTTGTTGGTATAACTGCTGAAGAACCGTGATATATTTCGTCTTTGCTTGCTGTCCTTACGTCCTTCAGGGAGTTCGCCAATGCACCGCTGTGTAGCTTGGTGGAGGCTGAAATCTTCGTTTCCATCGGGTGTTTTAGCAGCTCCATTCGTTGAAAAACTCCGCTTTCTGTATCGTGTCTTGCGTCCTTTAAGTGGTTCACCAAAATGCAGTCAAATATCCTGGTAGAATCTGGAACACTCGTTTTTGTCGGGTATTACGGCAGTTCCTTTCACTGAAGATCTCCGTTTTTTTGTAGTGTGGTTTTGATTTTGTGCGTTACTTCGCCACGAATTCTTCGATTACTTCGTTTATTATTTTCACGTATTTGTTAATTTTTCGTTGAGTATTGTAATTTATTTATTTGAATTTTTGTTCTTTTTGCTTAGTTAAACTTGTTTTCTTTTTGCTTGTTATTAATAATAAGTTAAAGGTTTATCCTTTTCAAATTTATTGGTTAAGGTGTATCCTTATACCAATCTTCTTCGATCTCCTTCGGATCAGCTTCAGATCCCATCCTCGTCGCCAGTTTCGTTATTATGTTTTCCCACGTTGGCTCGTCCAGTGACTGTATGGACCTCAGAGCTTTCCCCTGGATCCTGTTCGCCAACACTGCCTGAATGGTCTTATGGTGCTCCACCGGTGTAAAGCCAATGACGGTGGCTGCGTCCCTCAGGTAGTTGACCAGGGCGTAGTCCGACGTCCCGGTGAAAGCTGGGATGCTCCTTGCCTCCCTCAAGCAATCAGGTAGCTCCATGTTTTTAGTTTTGTTATCAACACGTTCTTTGACACTGACAGTAATTCTTCCTTCTTGTCGCGGTCACCGTTGCAATGAATATTTTCGCGTTCACTTTACTTCGCGCAGTTTCGAACAAATTTTTCTTGAAACCTTTGCTTCCGGTATGTGTTTACTATAAGCAATATATTGCCGCGGATTACTTTTCCGTCGGGTTTTTTGTTTTATTTATTAATTCGTTGTATTAATGCAGTTTATTTTTATTTACTTATAATTTATTTATTTTAATTTATTTGGCAAAAGTATATCTTTTTTTACCAAGATTTCGGTTTAAATTTTTATGATTGAAGGTAGATCCTTTCAATGCCGTTTGTCCTCGTCGCCAGTTATTTTGTTCGTTGTTTTGGTTATAAATAAAAGATTAATTCTTTTAATTGAACACGAACTTTATTAAAATGGCGAAGTCGTACATCGACTGTCGCCTGCCGATGGTAAATCCATAGTGCCAGTTTTGTACATCAAAACTGCACTCAACAACTTCAACTTATTCCTAATTCTTACTTGCTATCAGTGCAGCGCAGGCACTGTTCGTATCTTAATGCTAATGCCCAATTGCCTATCGCTTAGTGCGGTGCAGGCGCTGTTTGCGTCCCTGAGGGCTCCTTATCAGTGCAGCGTAACATTTTCTGCTGGCACTTTTCTGTGAACTGATATCGTTTGTTTAGTGCACACACTGTATTTATTTAGTGCACTAAACATTATCAGTAACACATTTTGGGTTGCATCTGAGGTGACGGACATGTCCATAACTCGCACATCAATACATAAAAAGCATAAAGGAGAAAACAATCACATGTCTTTATATAAACGCAAGCTTATGTTGACGATTGCATCAGCCAAACATTTACAGTTATGTTTAACGTCTTTTTGTGAACATGAATACAGGGTTCTTACAATCTAACATACTACTACACCGTTAACTTCACTTTTTTGTGTTGGGGTCCTATAAAGTTTTATATTCAGTGTCCTAATGAGGTTCAGAATTATAGGGCTGAGGAATCCGGTCTCATTATCGGTGACGAGGATTTTTGGTATTGTAAAGTAGTGCAGGGCTTTTATGATTTTGTTCCTTAGATGTAACGCGGATCTATTTCTGACACGGAAAAGCTTTCCAAATTTAGAGAATTTATCCAGACAGCTGATAAATTTCTCGTTCTGGATTTCCACAATGTCTATGTGAAGAATTTCGCATGGGTAGTTTGGGATGGGCGTGGGTTGCAGAGAGGGCATAGGGGGGTGTCTGTCATATTTGTTAACGTTACATATTTCGCAATTAGCGGTGTATTTCCTGATTAGACTACTCATACGAGGGAAGTAGTAGGATTCGAGTATTTGCTCTCTGTTTTCTTTTGCATTTCTGTGTGCTCTTTTGTGCTCTGTTTCTATTATTGTGCATTTCCGTTCATCGACCGTTACGTCTTCGACTAACCTCTGAGTGACCCTTATCTTGTAGTAGCTGAAGTGCTTTAAATAAGCACTTTGCAATAAACCTAAATATTCTTGGGGAATTTTAACTCCGTTGACTATTTTGGGGCGGAGTCCTTCTTTGAGAATTTGTACAAGAATTTCCTCGGTTACAATGGGGATTGTCACAAAATAGCGTTGGAATCCTGGGTGGGGCTGAAGGTGAGAAAGCAATTCCTTTCCTATTCTAATTATTATTTGGTTCCGAAAGACATTGAGGGGAACTCCTACATGTATTAAATCGATGTTGTCTTGTTCTGCGCTATGGATCGTCTCGTTGCAAGAGTTGTTCTCGTCTGCAGTGATCGTAGTCGAGCCGCGTTCGTCGGCAGTTATGGTTGTCTCCGTCGTTCGTCCTTCACTTGCCGTTAGGGTGTCTGATTCGCTTGGAGTTTGTCCCTCACTTGCCGTTAAAGTGTCTGATTCGCTTGGAGCTCTCTTCATGAGAGCAGGATAAATGGTTAATTTGGGTTTTCAGCCGTGAAAGAGCGTCAGCCACCAAATTTGATTTACCTGGCTTATAAATCAATTGGTGATTGTACTCTTCGATTCTTGATTTCCATCGTTTTAATTTCGCGTTATAATTTCTATTTCCTAATGCAAACGTTAGCGGCTGATGATCTGTGAAGATGTTGATTTTTTTCGCTCCATAAAGATAAGAACGAAGGCTGTCTAGTGCCCACACTATGGCTAACATTTCTTTCTCGTTAGCCGCGTACGCCTCTTCAGTCGTGTTTAGAGACCTTGAGATGTAGGCTATTGGTTTGTCCTGGCTATCCTGCTCCTGAGGCAAGACTGCGCCTATTGCCACGTTTGAAGCGTCTGTGGTTAGGCTAAAGGGTTTGTTAAAGTCGGGGAAAGCCAGCACTTCGGAGGACGTCAGTAGTTCTTTTAGATTTGTAAATGCCTGTAGGGCAGTCTCGTCGAGCTTTATTGGCACATTTTTCGAGGCGTTGGCTTTAACTCTTGCAAGTTCACCTCGGGTGAGATTCGTTAGTGGTTTTGCTACCTTCGCGTAATCGCGAATGAATTTCCTATAATAGGAAGTCATTCCCAGGAAGCTTTTCAAGTCTTTCAAGTTGGTTGGTGGTAAAATGTTTTTGATCGCTTCAACCTTTTTCGGGTCGGCCTTGATTCCACTAGCCCCCACGATATACTCCAGGAATTCCACTTCAGACTTCATAAATTGCGTTTTTTCAAGATTTACTTTCAGATTGGCATCAGAAAGACGGTTAAGGACTGTCTCGATATTTCGAAAGTGTTCGTCTTCGTTGCTCCCGTATAGAATTATGTCGTCAATGTATACGTAGCAGATTTTCCCGATGTACTCCTTTAGTACATCGTCTATCATCCGTTGAAATATCGCCGGCGCGTTTTTCAACCCGAATGGGAGCCTGAGGAATTCAAACTTGCCATTCATAGTCGAAAACGCAGTCTTTTGGACGTCGAACGCCTTCATTGGTATCTGATGGAATCCGGAAGTTAGGTCCAAAGTAGTGAAGAATCGAGCATTACCAAGGCTGGCCAGAGTGCTGTTGATATCAGGTATTGGGTAGGTATCGGCGATTGTAACTGCATTGAGCCTCTTGTAGTCAATGACGACGCGATACTGCTTCTCGCCATTCGGCTTGGGTTTCTTCGGCACTATCCAGAGTGGTGAATTGTAGGGACTTTTGGAAGGTCGTATAATTCCTTCGGACAACAGCTCGTTAATTTGTCTTTCTACTTCGCCGCGCATGCAACTGGGGTAGGGATAGCTTTTAGTATAGATGGGCTCGCTTGTAGTGGTTCTTATCTCAGCTCTGACTGAGGTTTTAGCGAGTTCACTACTACAAATCGGGCCAAACAGAGATTTGTGGGCACGCACTATTTCTGCTAGTTTGGTCTTCGTTAAATCCGAGACCTCCTCGCCGATTGTTATGTTTACATTTTCTGAGAGCTGGGCTGAGTCTTACCGGACACCGCATTTATGTGTTTTTTTGTGGATTCGTGCCGTTTTAAGTGTGCCTGGCTGCTGAAGCACGTTTTGCAGACCAGGCAACACTTTTCCTTTTTTTCCTCCGGGTCGGCCTTCCCGCCCATTTCCACCTTGGACTTGTGACGGCGCGACCCGAAGTGCCGCTTTAGATGTGCACTTGTTGTGAACCTTATTTCACACAATTCACACTTGAAATTTTTTTGAGCGGCCGGCTCCATGGTGTTCGGCTGTAAAGTATATAAGTAAAGTGCCAATTAATTCAAAAACGAAAAATAAAGATACTGTTGATAATAACTGTAGTTTAATTATACTTGTTCAACTTTGTATATTATTGATCTACTTGCCAAACTAATTTAATTGTCAATTTGAAGTTTTGAAAAAATAAAATTTTCACTTCGCTTCCACATTTCATCGAGTTCACATATTCACACGAGCGCAATATCAATAGGTTATGGGCCCAGACCCAAACCTGAAGGATAATTGAATTCATTGGATAAGCAGTCAAGCCTTTTTCAAATCGGTCTGAAAACTATTTTAGTCGAGTCGACGAACATTGGCTGAGATAGTATGGCTATAATTGTAGCCTATACAGGGATAAAAGTATCTTACCATACAATATTGTGTCGATAAGTTTTAGCTCTCCAAGAGCTCGTCGCTCCCAACGTCCGTCCCAATTAAATTGGGCAAAAATTTGACGCATGACCACGTCGACGTCACCCTCCGCACCCTTCAATTTAAAAATGTGTGTTGCCTGAAAAAAGGCGTCAGAAAATATTTGTATGAGCATTTGGTCGGCTTTGACAATAAATAAAAAGCTTACAAAAGATTTCATCAAATTACCATAGACTGTGCGTACCCCCTTCGTTTGCTAACTTTTCTTCGACCTCAATTAGCGCAGCAGTGGTGGCTAGAGGCAAGGTCGCTGCAATTTGGATGAGGATGTCATCCGTTACCTCTCCCGCGGCACACCGACTTCTGCACATGTGTGGCCAGGACCTTGCACTCTCGAATGAATTTGTTCTGCCCCATGAACTCATTCTTGTCAGGCAGTTAAAAGGATTAAGATAATTTTCTAAGGTCATATGGAACTAGCTAAGTCGTTATAAAAGATAAAGATTTTAATATTATGTGCGCTTACTTTTTACATTAAGTTTTTTCAAACAACAATGCATTGGTCAAAAAATCGAATGTGCACTTACAGAATAATATAAACTTACATTTTCTCTTACAAAATTTTCTAAATTGGTTAATTTAGTGTCCAGCTTCTTTTGCTCTGCAAGAATAGTTTTAAGTAGAGTAATCGTTTCTGCAATACAAGATTGAGCATCGTTTTTAAAATTGTTTTTTATATTTCATACTTATAATGAAAATGAAAAATTATTACCACTGTCATGCACATTCTCCTTGTCAGCCTTTCTCTTTTTTAAAGGAATGTCCGATGATGTATGGCCAAATGATTTTCGTATAATAGAGATTTCTGTAAATATGAAATAATAATAGTGTGAATATGACAAATTTAGTAGCGAAGTGACATTTATTTATTTTTTTTAATAAATACCTTTTTCGTTAGAGTTAGATACCGGGAGTTGGTGTGAGGGTACCTCATCCCCATCGTCGCTAAGAAAATATTCCATTTATAATAGGGATTAGTAATTGCTATACTTTTTATCAGTACATTTAATAAAAACTTAAACTAATAAACATTTAATAAAAACTTAAACTAATAAAAATTTAATAAAAACTTAAATTAGCCCTGCATTTTGCGAAATAATTATTTCCTCCTTATTTCATGAGTAAGCCAAAAGGCAACAATGGTAGTCGAAACGACGAACATTGGTTAAGCATGGTTAAGTCTTTTGTGTATCAAGACTTAACTAGAAAACTCATGAAATATATTATGCAGTAGAGGTATACAAATAAATTTGTCTTTATCAGGGACACAAAAATATTTGTAGCTAATATCATTTCTATCTATTTCTACTGCTTCGATATCTAATTCGCTAACTACTACTATTCCTAGCCCAGAAAAAGATTCAAGTGGCTGTGAAAAATAGTTTTCCTTTTTTTTAAATGGGCAACCGAGAAGAAACTGAGACTTTGAATCAATGATTTTTACGGGGCCTGTTTTTTCACTAAAACAATAAGAATCTTTACCTTTCCTTGAGTCTATGTTAAAAGATCCAAACTTTGAAGTGTTATGCAACTGTTGCAAAATTTGGGTTGGTTTTTTGATAATTTTTTTAAAATACTGCATATAGTTTTCAAACTTATATGCAGAAAAACTATCTATTGGACCATATTGGGCAACACAATCGGACATATGTAACAAACCATGGACATTAAAACTTATTAAGTGGTCACCATAAATAGTTCCAAAATAACGAACAAAATCTTTTAACATACGTTGTGCCACATCAGCCTCCACAATATATGACTTTGCACAAGATAAAACTGCGAGACCATCTTAAATCCGGAAAGTTCTACTACACTTTTGCGGTCTTTGAAATTAAAGCTGTGGTGAGAGGGGTCAAGTCTCAAATTGAATGAACTATCTGTTCTCAAGTCGGCAATTTCTTTTAAAAAGCATACTCTTCTCTGCTCATAACTTGCTTTTTGTGCACATTTAGGGCACCCACTTTTTCCATTATGTGACTGCACTCCTGTAATGAAAGACCTAGCTGGTGCATCGCAAGTGAACAGACGGACATCAAATTTTTTCGGATCATCATTAAAATTTATTTTGACACCGTTTTCTCTTAACCCATTTTCGCCGTTTTTGCGAAAAAAAAATTATTATTCAATTAAAATCGATATATATGCTATCAGTTATTCTTAAAAAACTTTATTTTATGTAATTCATATTTTTCCGAAATCTAGGAATACCGTGACGTCATGTTGCGTGTACGCAACGCTGGCGCATCGCTCGACATATAGAATTGTTCAGGACGAATGTGACAGAAATAAAGATTTGTGTCATCAATATACTTTATTGCATTAGAAGTAATTAAGAAACATATAATAGCAATCGAATTTCGCAAAACTAAGTGAAACAAGAGAAAATAAAATGAATTTTAGGATTTCAAGTCATGATGAACATCAAAACAATTCACGTGCAGTGCTACATTGCATTTTTTGCACTGATAAATCGTTTGCAAGTGGCAGTGGGCGCACCACAAGCGTCGTTTTTGCGGGTTTTCGCAGATAACGTGTTCTCGGATGTTGATTCGTGGAAGTTTTCGTGGTCTTCCTTGCTCTTCAGCATCTGAATCCGATTCCAAATCTTCTGCTTCCCTTGCCTGCTTTTCAACGAACGTCAAGAGAGCTCGCGTCACTTCCGATTTGAATTCGATTTGGCTAAGAGATTTGGATTTCTTCTTCGTAGCGATGAGACAGTGGATCTTCCATGCATTCACTGAGGCAGTGTTGAGACAGCTCGTGAACAGTGGCCACCACCACTTTTTTCCCCGTATGGCAATTCGGTAGTTGGAGACAGCATTGTCGTGCAAATCTACTCCTCCCATATGTTTGTTGTATTCGCATATCATTCGAGGTTGAGGGATGTTAATTGTTTTTTTTTTCTTCTCGCGAATATCTGGAAGCTTTTTGTGTTGGCTCAGCTCCGATGAAGTTGGAAGCGACTGTCACTTCAGAATTGTCCTGCCAGCGGCAGACAGATATCTTATTGGTGTTTTCGAAACACGTATCGTACGAATGTTTTTTCAATTTTTTCCCTGTTAGTAGTACATTGTTCGCTCCTCTCAACCGGTTTGATCTCACAGTGCCGATTGCCCGAATCTTCCTCTCATTCGGCAAGCAGAATAAATAATATGACGTAAAAAAGTTGTCGAAGTAAAACGCATGAATCTCCGGATCTTTGATGGATTCAATCATAGAGAGAATCACCGACGCACCGAGTCCCACGTTTTTATCGTATGAACTCCCTTTACCAGCGTACGGAATGGCATGGAAAAGAAATCCCGAATCAGAACAGAGGCACCACAGTTTGAAGCCGAAGCGAATTGGTTTCCCTCTTATGAACATTTTGCAGTTGTGACGCCCGAAATACGGAATCATCTGTTCATCAATCGATAAATGCGTAGCGAAAATCCCAACTTGCTTGTATTTATTGTTCAGTAGATCCATCAGGGGTCGAACTTTGGCAAATCTGTCTGACTTGTCTATGCTATTGTTGTCCATCAGATGCAATATCGATTTTAGTGTCCGAAAAGAGCGTCGAGTCATTGTTTGTTTCACGATAGGCAGCCCAAGATCCGGCTCAACCGACCAATAGTGCTCGACCTGAGGAAGTGTGTGGTATCCAGAAAGAAAAAGAATGCCGATAAAGCGAAAAATTTGTTGTCGAGTAGTAGCAAAGGTGATATTTTTTTGTTGAGCGTAGATGTTTGAGTTAGAAACGATCATGTCGATGATTTCGTCGTCCAAGAACATCCGAAACAGTTCCAATGGAGTTTTGTCAGCTAAAAAGAAGAATATTACAAAAGAAGTATCTCTTTACGATGGCAAAGTTTTCAGCGAATTTCAATTTGTATTCGGTAATGCCATCCACATCAATACTGAATTTCGATATTCACGAGAAAAAATCATCAAACGACGAAGGGAGATGATAAAAAATAGAAAATACACAAACAGTTCCGGTTTCGTTCCCCCGTGTAACCAGATTTTTTCTCAGTATTATTAAAATGCAATATTACTTTGGATGGCATTACCGAATAAAAATTGAAATTCCAAAAAATATACGAAATTTGTGAAATTCCGAAATTACTAAAGCACTTACCATGATCACGAACAATCTTTTCTTCTAGAGGAGTGACAGCTTCTGCGTCAATCTCCAAGAATTTAAATGAATAACGTTTGAGTTTTTTCCAAGTTGGTTCGCCGAATTGGGCTTCTGCCGTGCACACGCATCTTGCATTTTCCGCACGATCCTTGCTCGTCGATGGACCAGAAAAGTCTTGTTCAGTCGAATCACAATGTACCTCAATCTCACCAGCGACTTCAAGAGTGGGATCGATGTCGTCAACGATATTCTCATCATCGATTTGCTCTTCATCGCTCAATGCATCAACAGTTGACGGAGGGATGTAAATAATTCTCGTGTTCTCGTTTAAAGTGATCCTTTCTTCTCCACTTTCACTTTCACTGCACTGATCTATGATGCGCGTCAATTCTCTCTGACTACGCAAAGATGTCCTTCTCATTTTGCACACGTAGGAATACTATGACTTATAAAATGTATAATCGACTTGAGCGCGCTATTTATACTTTTGCACACGTAGGAATACTATGACTTATAAAATGTATAATCGACTTCAGCGCGCTATTTATACTTTTCCAGCATCTAGCTGTGTTTGAGAACGCAAGAGCGCTGAAGCCACCTGGTGGAGGAAGTCGAACCTCACAGTGGTAAACAACCATAAGCGATATCGAACAAGACCGAACATGACGAATAACAGAACCGAACACGACGAATAACAAATAACCTATAAAAAATGCACCACAGAAACACGACGGAAAATTGAATTCATTTGTCGAACAACGCGCCAACGTTGCGTACACGCAACACAGATTCGAGACTTATCTAGAACACGCATAATGACACCCAGATAATTCACAAACCAATTATAATTTTTCTTTGCCTTTATGTGAACGTATTTTCATGTCGACCAAAAAAAGAATTAACGTTTGACAATTTTTAGTGTGCGATTCAAAATTCGTCTGAAAAATATGTGTCTACATATACAAGTGTGTGTGTCAGTGTGTGTTTTGTAGGTGGTTGAGATATGGAGGAGAAGAAAGCCTAAGGATATACCTTCCAAACAAAAAAAAATGTATCGCAATACCTCACACACACTGCACATACGAATTTTTTAAATAGTAACGTTGCGTATACGCAACAGAGGAAGGAAATGGGTTAATGAAATTACTTCCTCACAAAACTCTGCCATAAAGTCATCCAGGTTTAATGGTTTTGCCATTCCGGAAAAGCATGCTATTAGAAATGGACGTTTGTTAGGAAAACCTACGACAGAACCTAATATTGGCCATAAAACCCTATTTGAACTTCTAAACAACTTAAGACCATCAATCCCGACGTCAATTAAAACTTCTTGGACATCATTTAAGCAGGCAAAATAACCGGAACGAAAAGTATGTTGAATGCCGAAATAAAGGAAGTCTCCATTTGGAATTTGTTTAACTACTACTTTTTCCCTACTAGTTCCAAATAGAGCTTTTGCAGACAATGGTAATTCTTTCACTCCTACCTTGTGCAAAGTTTTTAACAAGTCATCGAGAGCATTTTGACTGATTTTATGGCGAATTGCCCAGGACTTAACCTCAAAACATTTGTCCTGGACAATGTGTTCGCCCTCATCAGCAAAATGCCCGCTGCTAGCCTCTTTCACACTTTCATCACTAGAGGTGCTCGCAGCGCAATCTTCCTCTATTTTATTTTCTAATTTCCTAAACTTCTTAACATTTGCTTCGAAATTTCTTTTCTCCCTACTCATATTGTTTGCAAACGTTTTTTTATTCATTTTTTTTATGCCTTATATCCTACTACCTATTCGCAAACTTTTTGTTTTTTTGTTTATAAATAAAATACTTAACACGATTATACTTATCTTTTAAAATTTTGTGGTTCCTTCTTGCTGTTTTTTATAAATTTCGTTGGCAGCAGCTTCACTTTTCAGAAAAATTCACAAAATTCACAAATCTGGCATTTTCATGATGACAGGTGACTGTGACGTATATATTTGTTTCACTTTCACAAATGGAAGAATGAATTAAATTGAAATGTAAAGGCGTTCTTTCACTCTTGCGAGTAGTCAATGCCCGAAATTGAAATGCGCGCGTAACGGTAAAGTGGTCATCATGTGGGAACTTTTTCACATGATGCCCATTGCGAGAGATAGTACTAGTAGAAAGCAACTGTCCATGTATTAGTTGAGACAAAAATTGTATGCATGTGTTGGAGTTTCCGTCACCTCCGTCTTGCAGGGTAATGAAATGACCAACTTTTGTTGAGCACATCTGCTCATCTATTGATAGACGATATTGCATAGAAATAGATTGAAAGCGGTCATTCAAAGAATTCAGCACAGGTCGCAATTTGAATAAACGATCAGAATTTTCCGCATCGTAATCATCGTTGTTATTCATGTGTAGGTGTTCCTTTATTTTCTCAAATCTGTTTACCGTTATTACGTTACGCACAACATCAACTCCATTGTCCTTATTCCAATAATCTCCCACACATGGAAGTTTGTGATAGGTCATATAATATATAATACCAATGAATTTACCAAGTTCGAAAATATCAAAAAAGAATTGTTGATAATTTTTTCAACTTTTCCATAGTGAATGGTTTCGGCTACTTTTTTTTCCCAAGAATTCATCGTTAAAAAATATTTGAAACAATCAAATGGACTGACGAAATCATCTTCTGGATCTGGCTTTCAAGGAAAGAGATTTCTTGATTAAACTGAAGACTACCTTTTCTCCAGCGAACTCTTAAACTCTGACGACTCTATATCGACAACAACATTTTTACATTTACAGCATTGTTCGCGTGTAAACTCTTCTGAAGAAAAGTTTTGAAGTGGCACTAGTGTTGATGATTTTAACATTCTCTTTCTGTTTAAACGTAGATTTGCCGCCCGTATCCACCCAAGAAGGGACCGCGTGGTTTGCCTGCTTTTATTGAACTTAAAAACTTTATTCGGCTCTAACAACGAGCTAACCAAAACAGCGAACAGGCGTCAGCAACTCGGATTTGATTATCCGCTCCCCGATAGATTTTGGTGATACGCCCGACGCGCCACTCGTGGGAGGAAGGAGCTCGTCTTTAATGACGACGAGCTGGCCTTCAGATACTTCCGTCTGGGGGTACTTCCATTTTTGTCGCTTATGGAGTTCTTTAAGATACTCCTCCCGCCATCGTCTACTGAATTGGTGATGAAGCACATTCAGCTTTTGCCAGCGATTGGCAAGTGAGAGATTCTCCGCGTTGGGTTCCGGGGGGTGCCAGTAACGGGGCTCCGCGGAGAAAGTGACCTGGAGTTAAGGCCTTAAGGCGAGAGCCGATAAGGAAAGCCTTCGTTACCACTGAAGCGAAATGCTCGCAATTATTATTATTATGAACACGCGTAGCGCGTCCATTCTATACCTCTCATTCAATGATGCAGCTATGGGCTTGTCGTACGTCATGATGGTGTTGTTGGTCAGTAGCGTTAGCTTCATTTCAACCTCATCATACTATTGGAGGAGTGTCATGTTCCCCTGACGAAGGGTGGATATCTTCTGTTCTACCAGGTAAATAGAACGTTTATCTGAATACGTAAAATCAAGGCGATGGATGATCGCTGTCAGCCGAAACCTTCACTTTATTTCTAATAATGGCAACAACCTGGTAGTGCCTGGAGCTGCCCACAGAATTTTCAAAAATTTTATATGCGGTATGTGCCGCCTGACGCCATGATACGTAAGTGTCTTCCAAGTGCATATGGCGATATATAAGCATTGAGAAAAGCCAAAAAAAAGTCGGGATCTGCACGAATCCCGTCGTACACCTTAACTCCAAATCTCGATATGGATTATTTGTCCTCGAAGTCCATCGGTACCATCTCGATAGATACGATGCGCAAGTTGAAACTTGATTCATCGCCTAAGACGAATATGCTTTACGTCCAAGTGTCAGGCGACCGTAAACGAAAAATACAACGACCGATAGGTTTCAAAAGTTAAAATGATGTTCGTTTATTTAAATTTCTCTTCTCGTCACCCGCGCAGCAATCGCACACGATCTACATCAAAACGGAACTCCCTTCAACTATGGCTACCGCAGCCAACGTCACGGGCGCGCAGGGTTGCATGTAGGTGGTGCTACGCCAGGGTTCCCGCTACACAAGTATTGTGTAATCGTCAAGGAACTCAAGGGTCCGCAACATGGATAATCCGTCATTATGGATTTGCAATGGCTTTGCATATCCTAACAGGTTACCCGTACCGCCTCAGAATCAAGTGCAATTTCAACATTTTTCGATTTTTTTTGCTCCTACATGTCCATTCTCATCACGAAGATATTTGGTCAATGGCTTTACCATATCAGCATAATTTTTTACAAAGCGATAGTAGCCTGATAGACCGAGGAATGATCGCAGTGCGCGCCTTATCTTGATATTCCGTCAATCGTAGTTCTGTGCAGTTGTGTATGTTAGGTTCTCACGTGTTTATTAATAAAATGCGTTATTTTTTGAAGTTGAGTACTGAGTTTTTATTGATGAGAACTGTTTTCACAATTGGGTTTATTAATAAAATTCGTTATTTTTGAAGTTGAGTACTTGAGTTCTTATTGATAAATTGGGTTTACCGGATTTTAGTTGGAGGTTCTCAACCGGCTCGGTTGAGGTAAGAATGAAGACTGAAATCTGCGCGTCGCGGCGGCAATGACCGCTGGCCAGCGCTATGCGTGTTTTCCGCGTTGTCATCAATTTTGCCTTCTTGGCTGCGACGGCACTATTGCGAAATAAGCGCGTGCTGCAATTGTTTCAAGCGCGGCTTGATTCCAAGAATTAAGTGCCGTTGCACTGCAAGCTTTTCAGCAGATGTACTATGCAAATTATTAATTGCGGTTTGTCAGTCGTGAAAATAAAAATATTCGGCCAACTGCCGAAATCAAACACAACTGCCTCGCTTGAGCTCCAGAATAGAACTAACTCTTTATTTTTCATTATTATTCTTAATTCACAATTAAATATTGCTTACATTAAAGCATCCGTCAACACCGATGCTAATAGCCCCAATCAATGAGAGGAAGATTGAATTGTTTATACAAAGAATTCGCATCACTTTAAGTGCTCCGCCTCAATTATTACAAACCGCGAATTCTTGCATTAATTGTTTACAAACGGCATTTACCGCTAATGCCATGGGGTGGTCATAACTTGCACGTGCCGTTCGTAATATCTTCCTGCTCATTTTGCGAGCAAATTGACAAATTGTTGTAATGCTTACATTCATTATCTTTTCCGTAAACTTTATTTTGACATACTGATATTGAATTATAATTTATTTTATTTATAAACTTTCCTTGAGGTTGAATAGATTTAAGTATGTGTGGGTGTGTAATTTTCAGTTTACCTCCTACTAAGTTTGCATAGAAGCAATTGTCATTTTCTATTGTTTTCTTAGCTAAGTGCGGCTGTATATAGTTTTTATTAGAGCCCGTGTCTATTAAAAGTTTTAAAATTTCTCCGCTTCTCGTCCTACACTCAAAATAAGGCAGAGAAGAGATATTCCTTCTAAAAAATGAACGTCCGTTAAATCGAGTGTTTCGGGATCATATGGACCGTCCTGGTGGAAGTCTTGGTATTCGGAACTTTCAGAAGAGTATTGCTCGTTGTCGGTGGAATAGTTATGATTACAGTCTTCCCGAGTTGGGTACTCAATTCCTTCTTGATCAGTTGTTACATGGAAGTTTCTCTGAATTTTGTGTGGTGGATTTGTTGTGTTCGATTTCTGCTGTATTTTCCCAGCGTAGTGAAAATTTGGTCTGTTTTCGTAGTTTATGGCGTTAGTCCTAATGCTGGTGTCTACATCCATGGGTTCCGGTCTAGGCTGCGGTTTCGGTGCTATTGGCCTTGGGGGTGTCTTATAGTATGGGTTTGGTTGGTAGCCTTGCTGTGGTCTAAAGAACTGTTGGTTCGAATTCTGTGGACTCGCCCTGAAAGATCAGAAGTGTATAAGTTTACCAACCGCATATATTTATACATTTACGCCCTGTGTTTCATGAACGCACATATAAAAGTATTTGTGTAAATGTTGAAAATTCAAATAAGAAATGACAATTCCCTGAAATTTGCATGCCGTTGGATATTAGTTTGTGGAATACTGCACAATATTCTACAAGTACAAAAAGACGAAAATTTTGACATTAATGAAAGTATAAATGAAGAAAGTGAAACTGATGAATCTAAAAACCAAAATTTACCTACCAACGAGGGTGAATCAAAACGCTTCGCATTGTTATCGCTCATACAAGATTTAAATTCTTAAAATATTTTCAACTAATATATATATAAACAACTAATAATATTTACAAGGAATTTTATTTACGAATAGTATAAAAAGGTACAAAGTTTAAATTATTGCAGCCCAGACTTTTATTTAGAATTAAATTTGATTTTTATTCGCTCTTCACTTGCTAATTTAAGTTTTTCGATTTGCAACTGCTCTTCTCTTTTCGCTTCAATTTCAAACTTTTTTAATTCAAATTGATTTTGCAACTCAATTTTTTTTAACTCTATTTGATTCTTTTCTTTTTCTAATTCGAATTTTTCGACTTCTAATTTCAACCTTTTCTCCTGAATCAAAAGCAAATTATTAAAAGGATTTTCAGATTTTATTTGTTTTTTCTTAAAATTTCTATTTAAGATTAAATCACAATGAAAAAATGGAAGGCTCTTGAAATATTTGTTTTACTTTTTGTTCAAACACAAAATTACCACTTTTTATGATCTTGAATTAATACTTACAGACAAAAACTTTATGTTATTTGTAGTTTATTCTGGATTTATATTTGAGTTTTTCCTCAAGATGAATGGTTCTCTTCTGCGATTTTAGGAATCCTCTAGAAGTGACCACGTTGGGCGCCAATTAATAAAAATGCAATTTGTATGGTATGTAAGTTGCATCGATGTACCTAGCTTTATTCCTCGATCCGTACTGACCCACTATCACTCGATTTCGTTTTTAGTGACCGCTGTAATGGCAGGTGAGTCTGGGGATATTTAAAAAAAAAAGTTGTGGGACATTGATGTGGGTTGCCACGAAGGTTAAAACAGTTTTGTTGTTTCTGAAATGGGATAAATATAAATTAATCTTTGGACTGGCCGCAGCTACTCCAAATTATTATCGTGACGTCGGCAGCACTGGGGAAAGGAAACGGCCCCTTTTCGGTGACCACGAATCCGTGCAGTCCCGTGCTGCCGATGTAGGAGCGCTCTGGAACGGTCCCTCTTCGGTGACCACGAACCATGCTTAATCCCGTGCAAGTCACGATATTACAAAAATGGCTGGCCGTTTTTGGTCGGCTATGCCTGATCTCTTACCTCAACTACCGTCGAGGAAGCGATACCAAACTGGCGGTGCATCTCCCTTTTACCCACTTTCGAACTTAAACATAGTGTGGTTTGAAAACTGTGGTTTTATTGAATTTGCTGCAGCAACTTGATTACATTTATTTGAAATGGCTGCCACGTTGTCGTTTCAACGTTGTGTTTGCTCTGCGTCTGGTCGTGTCGGCGATTCTCGTCTTACTAGTCTAACACAGCACGCAGGTTGCAGGGATGTTTTTCACAGCACGCAGGCTGCAGAGTTGTTTTACACAGCACGCAGGCTGCAGAGTTGTTTTACACAGCACGTAGGCTGCAGAGTTACCCTAACACTCCCCCCCACGGTGAACCTTCTAGCGTTCACTCTCCACTATTAGCCGAGCTAGGCGCGTTGCCGGACGTCGAAAAACTCCATACGCTGTTATTACTTCGGCGACTCGCACTTGTCCATCCTTCGCCGGGAAGACCTTAACAACCCGGCCCTTATGCCACTGGCTGCGCGCGAGCGACGGATCGCACACTAACACATAGTGAGAATTACCATATCCATACTGTATGGAAATGAAAAAGAATGTCCGCCCCTGGACTTATGCTATGCTTTCGTAGTACGTATTGGTAATGTCTCCCCCTAGAGTTATGCTACGGTAAATTGTTAATGAGTTCCTTGCTACAGTTGCTACAACATCAAACAATTTTTGGTTTTTGTTTAAAAACAAAAGTTTGTTAACAACATTACAATTGAGCGAGCATCTGCGCTCAGAAATTATCTGTCCCGCTTTGCTGAAAATTCTTGCAGATTCGCACGACGATGCTGGGACGCAAAGAAACTTGTTTGCTATATTTTTGAAAGACAACATATCCTCACTGCATTCTTACCTTCCAATATTCCAAGGGATTGCATTCCTCTGCTGCGATTTGTTTTTCCAAATGCTGTCTTATAAGAATAATAGCGTCAGTCTTGGTTTCCGGAAACTCGGACCTTTCTTAAAAACTCATTATTGCCATCATCGTCCAAGTGGTGAACCAGGTCCTTCTTCTGGTTTTTAGGACACTAAGCTACGAAATGTCCCAGCTGGCCGCAAGCGTGGCAGGCTCCCACTTCTCTTTTTGATTTACGGCATTCCGTAGCGATGTGTCCATAGGAATTGCACTTGTAGCAGCGAAGCTGCTGATCTGACCAACCGCAACTTGTTTCGGCAACGAAACGTCAAAGAATGCGTCCAGCAAACGATTTTTGTTGCCAAAGCGGTGCATTTTTGCTTGTGTACGTAGCTGCTGGTTCGGTATGCCTTCGATGATGTACTCCACCAATTCTTCTTCCGCGAACTCGATATTGTTAGCAAGACTCAGTTCGTCCTGTAAATAGCTCCGGACCGTCTCATTTGGTTTCCACTTTTTTGCTTCGAATTCGCGTCGCACTGCTAGCGCGATTATCGAAGATGGCTCTCATTTCCGCCAATAACGCGTTGGTAGATACTAAGGCGGCGTCAGATTCATTAGATTGGAGCAACCTCAACGCCTTTTCACGTAACTTCATCGCTATCAAGACGCGAACGCCATTTTCGTCCAAGTTGTAGCGCTGCTTTGAATTTGTAAGTTGCGACTCCCACAATTGGAAGTTGTCGCCTTCGCCAAAATATTCGCGCACCAACTCCTTCACCGTAGGCATTTATTTGACGTAACACCCAGCCGAATTCCATCCATTCTCTTCATGCGTTTCACCGGTCTTTTTCATGTTTCGATTAATTCTCCTTTTGTAGAAGCTCAATTTCTTTTCGCTGTAATTCCATCTCACGTTTTCACAATCGCGAAATCAATGTGGACTTGATGCCTTTTGAGTCTTAGCCCAAGGCATCCAGCCAAGCCCTCAGCTGCAGCACCGTCAAATGCGCGAAATCGTCGTCTGACATCGCCTCGAGCTTGACTCTTAAAAGCAGTTGAATTTTCACGATATATTTCTCTTGATCCATCTGTCTCCGGTCGCTGCTCAAATTAAAAAAGGCTGAAGTAGCTTAGTTGACGTAAGTCTTGCTTTTTCAACCGGGTGACTCAGGTTCTTTTAAATTGTTTAGCGTTGCCAGATTACAAATGGGGTGTTTCATAGATTACAATTCCCACTTCTGAAGTTGTGAACTTAAAACTGGTCACAGAAATAAAAGTCTCGTGTCCGCTCGGTTGCACGGCCAATGATCAAGTGCCTTTTGTATAATATTCTTTTTAACTTAGACAATGTTGTCCTGTATTTGATCTATTTTGTGTTCTAACTGTTTCAGTTTTGATAGTTGATCCATATACAACAATTGCTTTACTATATCCTTATTTCTTGTTCTTATTTCATTAACTACCTCCAGAATTTTTGTTCTACCATCTTCTACTGTTTGTCTTAGTCTCGTAAATGCATCATTAAAATAAGCGTTGATTGTTACCTGTTTGTTAAGTGTAGGGATAGACTTAGGGAACCGAAATTGATTGAAGAATCAGATTTCTTTATTCTTCTTTATTCTTTATTTAAAAATAGCCTAGAATTAATTAACAATTCATACAGACTAACTGACACTTATACTATACTTATACTACTTATACTATAAGTCTTTCTAACAAATTCTTGAATACATTTTTAGGAACTGAAAAATCTAAAGAATTTGAGAGTAAGTTAGCCTCAGACAAAGCTCGCACAATTGGGGCATTAAAAGAGTAATTTGTTTTGCAACGTGGAATTAGAAACAGATCTTGACTTCGTAGAGTTCTAATCGGAGCTAGGAAGTTTATACGTTGCAGTAGGCACGATGCGTCAACAGCGCCACGAATTAGATCAAAAATAAACATTATACAGAGGAAAGACCTTCTGCTATCTAAAGAGCGCAAATCAATGAGCATGCATCGTGAGCTATAAGAGGGAGTGGGATTTTCAAAATGTAGGGAACGAAGAGCAAACCGAAGGAAAGCCTTTTGAATGCGTTCTAAACGTTTTATGTGGCATTCATAGAAGGGCCTCCAAATAAAGACCGCATATTCTAATTTTGAGCGAACCAGAGAAATATAAAGTAGTTTAAGATTTAAAGGAGAAGTTGCTACTGGACGCACAATCCGAAACGAAGTTAGAAAAGAAAAAGTCCGCAAAGAGATCAGCAGCTTCCGGAGCAGAACTGGCCGATTTATCTCCGAAGAAAACAGTCGAGGGAATAGATGAGCTGTTATTTTTAGAATTAATGAATCGCCAAAAGGCCTTAGGGTTAGTATTGATATTGGCTTCAAAGTTGAAAATATAATTACGGTATAAAAATTTATTGAGGCAATTAAAATCCTTCTGGGCACTGAGAAACTTAAGATAGTAATGATTACTAGAGCTTTGTCTGTATTTCTTGTAATATTTGCTTTTTAAATTCTTTAGATGTTTAAGCCTCTTTGTATGCCAAGGGATTTTATACTTCCTCTTTTTGATAATCGGAATAGTATCAACACAGAACATATAAACTTTAGATTTGAAGCAGAGAAACAATCATAGTTCGCAAAAAGAATATTCCAGTCAACATCAAGGAGCACATTATTCAATGCAGGAAAGTCATCATGGGTGAAGTTGAAAGAGGGTCTGGGACTACCAGAAGACAAGGGGAAAACATAGAATTCACAATCTAGAATAATTGGAACGTGATGCCTGTCAGAGGACGAGAAGGGGGAAAGACATTCAAGCAACCTAAACTTAACATTAACACTAAGGAAGATTAGATCTAAGATTCTACCCAATTTGTTAGAAAGGCCATTTATTTGATGAAAGTCCAGACTCAGCAAAGTATCTGTTCAATGCTGCAGGGGGGCTGGTCGCTGGACGGCTGAGTTTTCCTCGAAAATAAAACGCTGCAACTCACTGTTGTTACTAGACTGACTCTCCGGTGAACCGGAGCCTTTATTTATAACTTACTTGCTAGTACCTACTTGCTAACAATTATCTTATCCAAACGCTTACCAGCGCATGCATGTGCGTAGGTAGCGTGACCCAACATGCATGGCTACCTAAATACACAGCGCGATAAGAGCGTGCAGCCAGTATCTGCTGACCGGCGCGCTCCCATCGTGCCTGTGTTACTTGAACCCTTGCAGCAGGCACCACTTGATAAGAGCGACCAGAGGTTGCTTATCTCGTGGTGCCGCTGCAGGATTCAACAGTATCTATAACATATAGTTCCAAAGGGGAATTTACATTAGACGGAATAAGGGAGGTGACATCATTTGTAGTAGACCAATTGACATTGCAAAGATTAAAGTCACCGAGAACACAAATATGGTTATCGCCAATCTTATCGGTGACTACGGAAACGATATTGTCGACATGAGATTTGTACAAAGAGTAAGCACTATCCGGGGGAATATAAGAAACACAGAGAAAGTGTAATCCAGAAGAACCTTTGATACGAACACAAAGCTGGTCAAGAATTAAATTTTCATCATCGAGTGTAAAGCGCGATGCTTGGAAATTGCGCTTAACAGCGATCAAGACCCCGCCGCCTCTAGAGCAGCCAGTTTTGGCCGCATCTCTGTCTTTACGATAAACATCATAAACGTTGGCATCAAAAAATTCATGATCGAAAAAATTAGCGTTCAGCCAGGTTTCCACGAAAACGAAGACGTCATAATCCTGGTGAGAGCTGAAAAGGAACAATTTTGAAGATTTAGTTCTAAGGCCCGAAACATTTTGAAAGTAAATCTTTATGCCATTACGATCAAAGGGGACTGATGAGGGTGCTAAAGCTGCATCACCTTCTCTCCTTTGTGTTGAAAAAAACGAAAGGGGCGGATGCAGACATTGGCAGGCCAGCAATCAGAGTTAAGCAGTTTATCAAATGAAGATTCAGGAATACCGAGCTTGAAGTTAATCTTTTTGAGCGACGAGATCGAAACATCTTTCTTGACCAGTTTATAGCAAGACAACACATTTTTGTCCACAGCAGAATGTTTAGCAACATAATCCATAATGTTGTCTTCAGAAACGGTAGGAGAGAAAGATGATGAAAGATGTAGCCACTTGAGGCGAACAGCAACGTCGAGGTCAGAATTCGTGTTTGATTGAGCCACGTCTCTTCTTACTGACAGTAGTCCACTCAGCATTACTTTTGGTGGGCTGTGAATTGGCGGATAAAGTTGGATGTGTAGAAGCAGCAGGAACAACAGCAGCAGCACTCGGCGACCGATCAGAGAACCTGGCATCAGAAGCAGCATGTGGAGTACTGAGAGCAATTGGCGACGCAATAGATTTGCACGCACATTCACAGCGGACCCTCTGAGAGCCAGTCGCAGCAGGCGGCACAACTACAGCATCAAGCGACGTTTGAGCAGTAGGCAAGGAACTTAGTTCCTCGTTTCGTTTTTTCTTACTCACGGTAATGCACTCAGCATTGTTTTTGGCAAGCATCGAAGAGGCCGATAAAGTTGGATGCGAAGCAGCATCGAGCGACGAAATAGCAGCAGGCAATGAACTCGACTGCACGTCAGCGACAACAACAGCATCGAGCGACGAAATGGCAGCAGGCAATGAATTCGTCTGCACGTCAGCGACAACATCAGCAGCGGGCGGGTTTCCATACAAACACTCTCCATCAACAGCAAGCGAGATTATCGGGGAGACCCCAGCTACCTGTTGGGCCCAAGTAAGGTTGTTGTCAGCATGGACAGCGGACGACCGAGCCGCTACAGGGCGCGAGGGAGACTTAGCAGCAGCAGAAGAAAATGATGAGCGAATTACCGCAATTTCAGTCGAGATGAGAGCCAAGCGCTTTGCATTCTCCTGCTCCAAAGCAAGCGACTTTGTTGTTTCCGCAGCAATAAATGATTTTAGGTCATCAAACTGGGAAACTAATGACTTGCAAATTGCCTCCACGGCACTTAGAATTTTGTTGAAGCCGGATCTCTGGGATTCCAGTGCAGCATCACGGGCACCAATGAATGTCGTAGCCATTCCATTACATTCAGTGCAAAAGTACGCAAAGTTCCTGTTGTATTTGAGTAGTTTCAACTCATATTCGGTGACAATTCCAACGCAACAGCCACGATGAAAGAGCTGCTTGCAGAGGCCACTGCAAGGAATAATTTGGCTATCTCCTGTGGTAAATTGTTTACCACATTTCCCGCAGAAATCATCCATGGGCAAAGATGAAACCGGACACTAGCAGTCCACTTTAAGCGAAAGTAAAAGCACAACAACGCAGGTCAGGAACAAATAAACACGTCCTTTCTCTCTGACGACTGACTGCGATAATTTAGATAAATCAATATTTATAATATGATAGCCCTCTTTCCCAAATGAAGACATTGCTTGTTGCTTTCTTAGGATTGTAATTTCTGAATCTATCATAGTCTGGTCCTGGAAATATGGGAAAAATTGTAGTTGCAATGTTGTTCTCCTTAACTACTTGCAATAATCGTTGACGATGTTCTTGTTTCACAAAAACACGCCCATCTGGTTTTAATTTTCGTTCTTTCCGACAGTATACTGCTATATTCCCTTCAGGATCCCATTAATTATTATTTACCTTTTAAACCATTTGATAGGCCTCACATACTTGTCCTCTCAAACATCTCACAATTAATCGTCTACCATAACCGTTGGAAGTATGCTTAGGTCGTGATTTGTTATACAAATTATGGAATGCACAACTGTCAAAAGATGATCCCTATTGACTATATGGGATCGCTAATGTAGCATCGTTAACTAATTGTGTTGTATCAAAGTTATAGTCAAAGTCGACCGTTTTATCAAATTTGATGCTTAACCTGTCACTTGTTGTAGCAAAGTCAACTCGTTGGATATTCGAAAATATTCCTGAGCTTAGTACTACAAGTTGTATATCGGGGGTAATATCCGTGTTTGTTTTTGTAATTTTTAACAAATGTTTGGATAATGGTGGCAACAACCGAATTTAAGCATGATTGGTCGATGAATATAGTCTTCTCTCCATATGTCTTGACTACATCCAGGCTTGTCTCCATATCGATACAGGGGTGTTCATACGATTTTATAGATCCAATTAGTTCTAAATATAATTTAGCTTCAATGGCTGAGTCAGTCTGTGGAGTTAAAATAAAGAAGAGAGGACGATTTGATAGAGCCTCCATTTCTGTCTCCATAGTCTGGAACAATTCTGTACATTCTATATCATCGGGTCTTTTGATCGTATGCCCTACTATCAATGCCACCCACTTATTTACGAAACTATAAAATTGTTGACCCATAAAGTTATCCCGATAACACTCAAATAGGTCATACATTTGACAGCCTGCAGTTAACAATGAAAAATTTAGATATTTACAATCTAACACCATAATGCTCTGTGTGTAATTATGCCTAAAAAAATTAACCTGATCACATTCTATAAGGTCATCGTCAATATTATCCTAATATTGGTCTACCTCTGACCTGTTCGACTGCTTCAATTTATGTTTTTCCTCATAGTTTTTTTTGCCGCTGCTTCAGTTGTTGTTGTTGCTCCTTTATGTCCGTTTGCTGCTATCGTCAATGTTGACGTGTGCGCTATCTGAGCCATTTACTATCCCAAATTGAACAGATTCAAAATACAATTCATTCTTCAGAATATTTGTTACGCTTACAGTAAGAATATCACGCACATCGTCTTCAGATTTATACTTTTTGCCAATTTCCTGCTACTAGGGTCTATGACGACGACTTCTATCGAAGCAGTCCTCTTCCGCAGGTGTGTGTGTAAGAGTATTTCGGAGCTCACGTTTCCAGTGAAGCGTGCCACTTTGGGTCGACTTATCCCTGCGTCCAGCGAGTCCTTGAGTCGAGCCGCTTAGGGTCAATTTACTCCTTCGTTGTTGGTGTGTGGGTCAGAGACGAGCCACTTAATTCTAAAAACTAAAATGTGACTGAATAGCAAAGAATAATAACTCTCCATGTGGAATACTTTTAACTTCCACTTTTTTCTTTCTTGTTTCTAAAAGAGATTTTGCAGACAATGGCGTACCAGTCACTCCTGCCGTCCAGTCCGTCTCTCTGGATTGAGCTTCAAAATAAAACACACTTCAATTTTTAAACGCACTTAACAACCAAAAATCACTTTATTTACAAATTCACTCTTTACTGTCTGTTTAGTAGCAATCTTTTTTGCTACGCAGAATAAAAGAAGTCGTGTATTCACGTTGATGGTGTATTTGGCAATGATATGTTTCGATGCTACAATTTCAGTTATGAGTTATGTACAATCAAATCGCACCATAAACAACCGTTAGATGAGTACAATAAGCAAGAATGAGTGTGTGATAGAAAACATGATAACATAACATGAGATAAATGAGAAGAAATTAATGATGCACGATCAATCGTGGTGTTGCCACATTACTGCGTCTCCGAACACTGTCTTTACACTTGCTAATATAGGAGCAGTATAGGCAGAAGTCATTCCCATTAGACATAACGAACCACTTATCTGCCAGTAATTTGTATTTTACTGGGCAGAACTTGGTTGTGTTTTTCTTTAACAGGAATTTTTCTGCAGCTGCCAACACAGAATAGCCACAACTCCATCCGTCGGTTTGCGAATTCTTGAAATATGTTTTTTGTATTTGCCAATCCTCCTTTGGCAAAATACTCCAGGCATATTTCTCCGCAGTAAGATTGTAATTTGCTACAAAATTTTTAAAACCGTCATGGAATCGGTCGCATCTATATGGCTCCTGCAGCTTCCCTTGGGGGTCAAAAAATTGAATTTGCTTAGATTTTAAAAATACAATCCCCAAACACCAGTGGCTTCCTATATTCACTGGAAATAAAACGGTTTCTATATTTTGTGGAAAACGAAGATACCCCGGTGTTCCACTTTCTCGGCTATAAATGTGTGAATTTATAATAAATCGCTCTGACAGTACGGGATCTACGTACATTGTATTATCTGAGTTGGATTCTTCCAAAAAAAACGTTTAAAAAGTACGTCAAATGAAAGTCATCTAACCACTTATCTAAAGTATTTTTGCTGTACGTTATTAAAACTTCGTATTCCGTCTGTCGTAATAAATGTATATATTTTTACCCATTTAGGCTAATCCCACTACGGACACATACCAAATAATTTTCTAAACCACAGGTCAGCGGCCTATACCGCTCCTTATACCGGACTATGCCATTCGGCAAAAATTCTAACTTTCCCTTTGGAATCCTAAGTTTTTCTTCGGGAAAGACGTTCTGAAGCTACAAGCTTCTTGAGTCGCCTACGATCACAATAAGTGTGATGGTGACTAGCTTTCGTCAACTTATTTTTTTTGCGCCAGACCTCAACTTCAGCTGGCATTGATCCTATGCTTCTTGAAGTACAACGCTTGTTGGGGATCTCGTGTTTTAGTTCTATACAATAGAACTCTCTCTTACTTTTAAGCAGACGGACAAATCTACCAATTTTGATGGGCAAACCACCAAGGGAAACATTAGAAGCCAAACATAAGCATTTTATGTTTCTGAAATGCGCTTCTACTCTGCCATTGGTTATGTGCTTATCTTGGCTTACGTGAGCATATCCATCGGTTATAATATTCGTCCACAATGGAAAGGTAGGCCAGGAAGCGTTTTTTTCATTATTTCTGGAAATTCTGGACTGTAGAAAGAGTCTCTTTTTTCCAATTTTAGGACTTACTCGCTGCCTAACTTCTTCCCGAATTCTTTCGAAGGCCTTGCAATAATTACTATTTTTGTAATTGGCTGTTGCCTTTTCCGCGTTAAAAATGAAGCCATTAGTGTCATTTTGGCTACTACTGCAGTCTTAGCCAGTGCAGAGTTTTCCCCAAATTGATCACTATACTTCTGAGATTATCCGAATCCCGGGGCTCCATTAACAGCTCACAAAATAGCGAAAACCACGTTTTTATGTTGTCATAATTTGTTTCATCATACAAATATGAAAACACAACAAAGCACACGCTGATTTCGCAAGTGACATTGTGTTAATAATGAGCTATGCATACCTTAAGCAACATCCCATAGTTTACAATGGATTGACATTCTTCTATCAGCGAATGAGTCAGATTGATATAATCAATCAGGTCCATGCTTTTATAGGCCGCACATGCAGCATTTAAAAATGCTAAACTAAAATGCGTTACGATGGTGGAGAAAATTGGCCAAACTTTTAGTTCTAAGCATCTATCACTAAAAGCACTTGAAAATGCATCGTGCTTTGAAGACATTCTTTCGGCAATCGCAAACGTTCGGTTGTTTTGTGTTTTTACAACCAGAGCATAGTATTAAAAACTGAACTATTAAATTCTTTATTTTCAATGTTGCGAACTTATATTTTCTAAATGTTTAATTATTTATACAATAGGAACTGAAACACGACCGTTCGCTCGCCCGCACCGACGTTGACTGAGCTTGCACGTTCGCTGGCGTTGCCACCTCGTTACAATAGTAATAAATGGCTTTATTCGCCTCCTTGAAATCTCGTACTATGCTTCCTGTGTCCCAAGTTATTGGTTAAACCCGAATTATGCATTCTATTTGCCGATCGCTATATAAATGAATGTCAAGCTCTCTTGATGCCTTTTGAATGCACATTTCATTTAATATATATGCTCCTCATCCATTATTTTAAGTATGTCTACAAAATTATCTTTCTCGAAGTTGTTCGACTTTACAGCCTCACTTCGTAGTTTGCAGATAACATCATCCGAAACAATATCTTGCAAATTTGTATATTCTTTCAAGATATCCAGCTGTGCTGGCTTGACGGTTTGTTCCCGATATTCCTGCGAGTTGATGCTAATAATTTGCTCCTTTAAAAATTCGCTTTTTTTACCGCAAACTTGTACTGTAGTGTAAATAGTGTACGGGTTCGGTATTGTCCGGGTTGGCTTATGTGAAACGGCGAGCCGCGCCAATGCTTGGTAGCTAAAGAGCCGACATGAACTTCTTTGCGAGTAAAAACTTGATGGTTCAGTTCACCGCAAGAGCAGAAGTTAACTTTATTTTGTGAAAACTATGGGTTATAAAGAAAAACATAACTGTTATAATCGTATGGCATCTCCAATACTCCGCCCATTATTCCAGAGCACAGTTTCACTGACCAATCCGTAGGCAAGGACCAAAATAGCTGATCACTTGAAGCTATGTACAAGTTAAATAATTTTAAGTTGGTTTCTTTCACTTCAAACTAAAGTGCCGTGCACTGATCTTTATAACACAACTCAATATTCGCGCTCAGATACCTGTTCATCCGTTAGTTTCCTTGTGCAGACGACGCAACGGCACTCCATTCCGATGAAATGAAACAAACGAAAATAGGTGAAGAAACAGTACCAGTAACAGTACTTTTTTCAATCAAATTAATGTTGGGGAACATCATCAAAAAATTGTTTAAACAATCAAATTATTATACTTTTTTTATTAAAAATAAAAAAACTGTGAACATATACCTCTCAAGTGCACACAATAAGCTATAAAACAGTTTTGAAATTGTGTCGATTGGATAAGCCAAACCGAAGATATTGAATTTTAAACATGATAGAATCTAGCAAAATACACGTTATTATCGAAAGTTTTAATAATTACATAAGGAAAAAAATTTCTTTCGATAAAATCCTGATATACGTGTCGATTAATTTTAGGTTTAGAAGTGAACAAAAATTTTTGGTGAGATTTTAAAGACCGACGAATTTTTTTTTCGAAATTCGTACGGTTTGTAAAAGAATGACCCATATGCGCCCTGACAATTCAATTGTACTGCCTGCAGACCCATCAATGACGAGCCTGCGCCCTGGCCAGAATTTGGCTGTACGCCGGGCAGTCGGTGGACATATAATGTCCAGCCGGCTTGCCCCGGAACGCGCAATTCCGGCAATGCAGCTCATTGCTGCATTGCTGGACGCGATGACCACTCTGGCCACAGCGCCGACAAACGTCCGCTTTCATACGGCACTCAGCCACTCTATGGTCAAAACTCAGACATCTGAAGCAACCAGGCATCGGCATGAAGGGCCGCACGCGGAACGAAAACCACTTGATGTAGCATCGCTCCGCCTCCAGAAGGGACGAAAGCAAGCCTTCGTTCCCTTCCAACACGACGTTGGATGCCCCACCAGAGCCTACCGTCCACGGGCGACTCACCATGCGGACACCTTTCTTAAAGGCAGCCGGGCTTATCCGCTCTTTGAGATTCAACTCATAGAGCTCCTCCATGAATTCACTCGGGGAAATCTCCGAGTGAACCCCATGGACGACAACCCTCGGGCCTAGCTTCTCATTCGCCGCCACATCAAGCCCAAGTTCGTGCAGTTTGGCGTTCGTGGTCAGCTTCACTGTTTCGGCCTTGGAGGGGGTGCGAATAAGCCACCACGCAGTGGCTTCACCTCGTGAACCCTCACGCCCAGTGAAGGACCCGCCTCTTTCACGACCTTGGTGGCCACCTCTTTCCCCGATGCCTTAGCATCACGGCTCCGGACAACGACGGACCACGTCTGCGCCGGCTGCACAGTCATGGCCTGCGCAACCGGTACAGGGACCGACGCCAAAGCAGCGGCCGCCTGGGGGGCGCCCACACGCACCGCACTCGGCGCCGGCATGGCCCGTGAGGCCGGAGCCCCCACACTTTCCAGGCCAGCAATGCGGCCCTTCAACGTGGCATTCTCGGCCACGAGCTTCATGAGCAACAACTCATATTCGCCCGCGACCTCAACCACCTTCTTCATGGCGACGGCGCTGACACCATCCACCCCAATCACGGCCGCCATGACTTTTGCCGTGATGGCCTTCAGGGCAACCACCGACGCCTGCGCCTCTGACGCAGGTGGCCCCTGGTCAACAACCGCCGCCTTCACCCCCTTGTTCTTCTTCCGCGCTACTATCACGGCCGACGACTTGGCACCTTTTGCGCTCGTGCTGGCCTCATCCACACTCATGACTCCGCCTAAAATGTCGGCGGGCGAAGCCGCGCGCCCAGGCCCATTGCCTCCCCGGCCAAAGCCGTGCGCCCAAGCCCTACCTCGGGCGAAGCCGCGCGCCCCTTGCCGGGCGAAGCCACGTGCCCAACCTTCTTGCGAGGGGGCGACCGGACGTCCGCCGACACTGACTCCGCGTCAGAAGACGTCAAATCAGTCGTTTCACGACCGGACGGCTCCCGGGCAGAGTCCCCTGCCACACTCCCCTTGCGCTTAGGGCGCCCCATTCACACGCTTCACACTATTTAAATGTAGCACTAGACTTATTATTTACACTACTTATTCTACAATAACAATAACACTCACGCAACTCAAGTGGTTGTTGTACAACAACCACTATTCACACCGCAAGTGCCTTACGGCTACTTGCTTGGGCACAAGCAGTACACAACCAATGCAGACAGGCCACCTAACGGCAACCTGTTTACACTTTTGTGCACAACAACAATTCACCCACAAGCTACCTACGGTAACTTGTTTATGCAAAATGCGCAACAACAAATTGCACACAAGCCACCAACGGTGACTTGTTTACGCAAATTGCGCAACAACAAATTGCACACAAGCTACTTACGGTAACTTGTTTACGCAAATCTACGCAACAACAAATTGTACACAATCCCCTTACGGTAACTTGTTTACAATTCCTACTCACGATTCACCGCTACTCAGGCACCAACAAATCACGCGCACTGAAAATTCTCTGAAAAATCACTCGCGCACACGACCGCACGCACTGGTGTCTAAATCGACACTGAACACCTACACGCAGTAAAATGTATACAAAAATTAAATTAATTCACTTATATCTCACTTTAAAAACTAATTTTACTTACCCGTACCAAAGCACAACCGCGCCAAAAAGCCAAGCCAAAAAAGAAAAGGAAGATGATTTCAAGCGCTACCATATGACCCGAAACTAAATGGAAATCATTGTCCATGTTGCCCGACTAGATCAACTACATACAGTAAAATTAAGTATGTTTTTGAAAAAGGACCACCATCGATACAATCACAATATGTGTGATGGTGACTAGCTTTTGTCAACTTATTTTTTTTGCGCCAGACCTTGACTTCAACTGGCATTGATCCTATGCTTCTTGAAACACAACGTTTGTTGGGGATTTCATGTTTTAGTTCTATACAATAGAACTCTCTTAAGCAGACGGACAAATCTACCAATTTTGATGGGGAGACCATCAAGGTAAACATTAGAAACCAAACATAAGCATTTTATGTTTTTGAAATGCCCTTCTAGTCTGCCGTTGTTTATGTGCTTATCTTGGCTTACGTGAGCATATCCATCGGTTATAATATTAGTCCACAATGGAAGGTAGGCCGCGTACCGTTTTTTCATTATTTCTAGAAATGCTGGACTGTAGAAAGGGTGTTTGTTTTTTTTCACTTTTAGGACTTACTCGCTGCCTAAGTTCCTCCTGAATCCCTTCAAAGTCCTTGAAATAATTACTATTTTTATAATTGGCTGTTGCCTTTTCCGCGTTAAAAATGAAGCCATTAGTTTCAATGGGTTCTACTGCAGTCGTAGCCAGTGCAGAGTTTTCCCAAAGTGATCACTATACTTCTGAGATTATCCGAATCCCAGGGCTCCATTAACTAACTATTGGCTAAACTTGAATTTTTTATGCATTCTATTTGCCGATCGCTATATAAATGAATGTCAAGCTCTTTTGATGCATTTTTGATGTATATTTCTTTTGATATATATGCTCCTCATCCATTATTTTAAGTATGTCCACAAAATTATCGTTCTCGAAGTTGTTCGACTTTAAAGCCTCACTTCGTAGTTTGCAGATAATATCATCCGAAACAATATCTTGCAAATTTGTATATTCTTGCAAGACATCCAGCTGTTGTTGGCTTGACGGTTTGTTCCCGATATTCCTGCGGGTTTGCTCCTTTAAAAATTCGCGTTTTTTACCGCAAACTTGTGCTATCATATAATTTATATGATTTTTTTTCTCCTATTATTTTGATCAGCACTTCAACAAAATCTCGATTGTTTTCCCAAGCAGGAATAAAAACATGAAAATACGGCAATTTTCATGTTTGCAAACACATTTTATTTTAAACAAAAATCTAGTCTGTCTTCGCTTTCCTTTAGCCACCATTATGAGCCGTGGGCGGAGCGATATGAAAAAGGCGCGGTAGATTTCGGGTGCTGCTTGCATTTTATTTGGAGTTTAAAACACGAATGACAAATGTAACAGACATTGGACGATACAAGCGGCCGGAGCCGGTGGATTAGGGAAGTGGAACATAAGTACAAAGGGGACTGGAAAGGAGAGGATTTGATTTGTGCAGGATCCACAGAACACTAGAATCTAGGTCGTCGATTAACAATGTTAGAGGAAGTCTTGAGTATATATATTCAGGTTGTGTTTCTGTTACATTGAAACCTTCTATTATTAACACATGGTTTATATTCGATGGAAATGTAAAGATATTTTTATTTTGATTTATTATAAAAGATAAATAAAGTATATTAAAAAGTATTGGAATAACTAAATTGGAATGGTCATTGGTGCAAGTACATCTGTCAACAAATTTGAAAAAATTCTTCATCATAATATTCTCACCAAGGTTACTTGACTCTTCGTTAGTCATAACGAGTTGTGATTTAAAATAAGGGAAATTACAGTTGAGTTTAACTTTTCTACTAAAATGGATTATAGTACTTAATGATTCTACTTGATTTCTGAAATCATTCATATGTCGAGTTAAGATTATTAATACTATATATAAAAAAGTAATTTCTACGACATTTTGTTCCCCGTGATGTCTTGTCTGGTAATTCTTATGATCTTCGTTAGTAAGTGTTAATTTTGAGTTAATTAATTTAAAGGCATCATATAGTGTGGGTATGAGGTTAATACAAAAATGACTGCAAATATTAGTAGATTGATTTAATTGTTGTATATCTGTTTTAAATTCTAATTCAGGGTTCTTATCTAATATAGTTCGGTCTATTAATATTCTTAATCCTAAAAGTCCTGAATTCATGGATCGGATATAGGTCACATGTCCTTATTATTTCAGTCTGTTTTAATGCTTGAATGCTATACTTAATTTCAGTTGAAAAATGATTTGTTTTAATGCATATACAAATAAATTGCCAGGATGTGAAGTCAAAGGTATTAGTATATAAGGCTAGTATATTTAAAATCATTATCGTGAGTGACAATTTCCTCAAGTAACTTATGTAAAGTCCAATACCATTCAGGTCTTACTATGAATATTTTACAGAATATTAATTTTATCGTAGGTAATTTTAAGCATAATTTAACATAATCTATTGACATTGAATAATTATTATCACTAGTTGCCGTCTCGGCATCAATTATAATATATACAGAAGAATGATTGAGGACACAAGAACTGAATTTTTTAGTAGTTGTCAGTTTCTCCTTTAGTTAGTACGTCAAGGTATTTTATTTTATGTTCTAAATTACTTCTTGATCCGACAATAGATGGTGGATAAGGCTCTATTTGTTGAGATCTATTAGGTATCTATTTCTGGGGTCAATAATGTATTGTATGAGTTAAAAACTCCTTAAATTTTCTTGACTTGATTTTTCACTTTATTGTTTGATTCTTGTATGGAAACTGACTTGATGGTAAATTTGGACCTACTTAACCCTGCTGTCATAACGTTATTTTTTAACCCTGAAATCATAACGATACGTCTGGGAGACGTATAAAGATTTACGATCTTAAACCGATATTTAAAGGTACGATATCAGCAAATATTTCACTTACGTTAGAAATATGTATATTTTTCTGTAAAATAAAAGTCATAGTTGCTAATTATATAACTGAGATAACTGACAATGCGAGCGCAAAACGTGAAAAGAGCATACGTCTCGCAGACGTACGTTATGACAGTAGGGATAAATACTAGTTTGTCACGTTGCATCAATCACCGTTGCGCTGCCTTGGTCATTGCTGCGCTGCTTTGGTCATTGCTGCGCTGCTATGGTCGTGTTAGCGTCGTCAGCATTTTCGGGCGTGTGCTGTGGTCGTTGCTGCGCTGCTATGGTCGTGTTAGCGTCGTTAGCATTTTTGGGCGTGCGCCGTTCACGGGTGTCGTTCACCTGTGAAAATGCATTGACTGCGTTGGCCTTGACTTTGGGTATCGTCTGTCGGCGGAAACGTAGCGGCCAAGTCGATACCAGCGTGCATGGTGTTAACATATGCAAACGAACAGCCCCAATTCTGAGATAAAAAGAAAGAAACACTCCCTGAACCTTCTGCTAAATTGATTAATAATTCAGGAGAATTTTTAGAATTTGAACCCATGGCAATTATAGCCTCTAAATATTTGCTCGGAGCAGAACTTATACGGCCTACTGTTCTAGCAATGTGATGAATATAAGGAATTTTGAATTTAGAGCGACCTCTTTGACATTCTTGTTTGAGTTGTTGAGAGTAATTATAATGATAGTGAGGCTCATATTGTAGACTCAATTTTGTTTCCCATACAAGATGAAAAGAAATATAAGTCGCAGGACGAGGTATTATTGGTAAATCAATGTATTCTTCTGTAATTGATAATTCTTTGAATGCGGGAAGAAGAATAGAACTTGGCCATGGATTAATTATCCAAGTACTTTTAGGTAAATTTGAGCACTTCTTTTAATTGTTGTTTATTTAATATTTGTGCTCCAGGGGGTTTGCTATCTGTATCAACTAATAGTCGATAATTTCGTAAGATAGAGGGAGATTCTAATTTCATCAATATATTTGAAAAATTTTGTAATTCAAGATGTTTCTTTCTTTTTAATGATATAATCCAATTAATAAGAATTTTAATGTCATTAGAACTATCATTAAGATAAATAAGAAAATATCCTCTATTATATATAGTAAGCAAATGCACATTACTGAAAAGAAAGAACCCATGTAACATTTTGTCAGCAAATTTATTGGCATCAAATCTCTCTGAGTGAACTGTTGCCTCTAAATTAGCCCATTGAAAAAAGTCAGTTGTACGGTTAGCTTCCAGAAAAAATTGAGCAACCCTTTTCAATGAGAAATTTTCATACAAAATTAAAAATTCAATAGAATTTTGAAAAAATAATGAACGGAAATGTTTTGACTGTTGGATAATGCCAATTAAGATGTAATAAAAATGACAAAATTTGAAGAAATATACACTAATTCCTTTTAAATCAGGTGTTTCAGTCATTGTGATAATACTACTAGCTATACTAGTTATATTTTCATGATATTTATCGAACTCTCTTCCTATTGCTCTACCTAATATTACACTCATATGAACATTAAGTGTTTCAATATTGAAATCGGTAATATTAAATACAGTGGTTGCTTGTTTCAAAGTATTGATAGCAGTCAATTCTACTTGAGGTGGAGGCATAGTCAAGTCAAATTTAACAATAGTTACATCTTCGGTACAAATTGGACATACTATTGTTGATCCATATTGTGCAGCTAATTGTTTATGATGTAAATTAAGCTGAATCAACAACGCTTCTGTGTGAAGTGTGCAGTGCTGAAAGAAGATTGTGTAATCTCTACCACCTTTGATATATGTTGTCATAGTATTAGTAGTGTGAGTAAAGTGAGACCCTATTGTTGGTGTTGTATTTCGAACACCAGCTCTTTTTTCTGTTGCAGCTTTAAATCTATGTATTATATTACCAGATTTAACTTCTGGACAGTAATCAGTAATTGATAAATTTTGGAGTGACTCTGGTAAATAAATACTTTTTTCGGTTAATAATTGTTCAATAAAAGTGACAAGAATCGGAGCTCCTAATCTGTTCATCCAAGATCTCATATTAACTAATTGTTGGTAAGCTATCACTTCAGAAGTTCTTGCACTTAGTTCTGTTGTTGGAGAAGTTAATTTCTCAGTAGTCCTTTTTCCAAGATAGCTTTCTGTTGTTCCTCTTGATATCACCAATGGATGAATTGAATTACGCAATTCTGAACTAACTGTTGTAGTATAAGAAGATGCTCTTTCACTCTTGGTTAAATTATCTAAATCAGAAATTTTAAGTTGATGAGCAACGCATGGTTTTGAAGGAGTGAGTAAATCAATATTCCAATGTAAGTGTCTTAACATATTAGCTTAAGTTACTGGACATAAATTACGATTTTCAATAAGTTGAACTAATGCAGCAGTGTTTTAAATGCACCGAGTCTTCAGAGATTCACTAAAATAGGGAAGTCAAGTTGTTGAAATGCTGATAAAATCAAAATCATTTTCTTCTTCAACAAGTTTCTTAATTGTTGTTATATTAGTTAATTTTTCTTGTAGTTGTAAAGTAGCACCAGAATTACTTTGTCTGACAAGTTCATGGGCGAGTGGAAGGTATAATGGTTGCATGGTAATTAATACTTGTATTATATGAGATAATGGAATAGAATAATGGGGATCGTAGAGTTTCCGAATTTCAGGATTTGTTATTATATCATGTCTCTGTTCTAATAAATTAGCAGTTGCTCGTTTAATTTCAGTTTCTACTGTATCTAACGGAATTTTTGTGGGTCGTACAAATGTTGTCGTGTTACGCTGACCAATCTGCTAAAAATGGAGTCGAACTCCTCGTCATCGGACATTAGTTCTATTTTTGCTGGATGTTGTTGAGCTCTTCGTTGGAGTCAGACTTCGGTTCGGTCTGATTTTGGAAGACAGACGATCTGGTCTGTGTTTTCTAGTCAGAAAATCTGTGTGTCCGTGTTTTGCAGGATCGCCATGTAGGGGTAAAAGCTGGTGCAATTGTTTGTTAGAGTACTGAGTGCATGTGTGTGTGTGTGAAGTGTATTTAGTCTATTATAGGCGGACCTCGCCTCAACAGTGGATGGCTAAGTTTGAGCCTTAGTGGAACTTCTTTTACGATAAATCAAAACGCATGGTTTCAGATAGTCGCAAGAACAGAAGTTAACTTTATTCCGTAAAAACTATGGCTTATAAAGAAAAACATAACTGTTATACGCGCATAGCATTTCCAATACTCCGCCCATTATTCCAGAGCACAGTTTAAACTGACCAATCCGTAGGCAAGGACCAAAATAGCTGATCTTGCACATTTCCGTTAGGAACAGTGCGCTGCGGTAGGTAGCGTTGAACTCGCTTGGTCGCCGTCACAAGTGCTGACTTGCTTTGTTTACAACTGCGGCGACGATTGCGGCGCGCGTAACCTGACACCCGTGCATAACGGAATGCGTAATTGCCCGATCGGACGGTGTGTAGGTGTGAGTGACCATGTGGTACCACTACAACATTTAAACTTCTTATATCTTGTATTAGTTGTTGATGATCAACAGTTTTTCTTGGACTTAATTGAAGTAAAGGAAGTACTCTGTTCCAACATTATCCCACAACTAGCATAATATGCTTTATAACGTCTCTCAATAGAAGTTGTATGGTTCTCAATTGTATAATTTTAACCCAAAGCATGAACAGCTAAAATTTGGGCAAATTCATATTGCTCGGATGATTTATATAATAATTGTGAATTAGTGAATGTCGTTTGAATTATCTGTTTGACCTCATCTAAGCCCACTGCAGGAATACTGCCTAATATCGTTTCAGTATATTCTTGATATGCATTGATGTAATCATCTCCTAAGTAGAGGGTATGAGCCAATAAGAAGTTACATTCTACTTCTGTGGGAGTATAACCGCGTTCAGAATAATATTGGGTTAGTTCGTGAAGCGACATATCAGTCATCCTAGGAAGATGTTGAGCAGTCAAATGGAGATGAGCAAAAGGAAAGTGTTGAGCCTGAGTTGTTGCTAAGTTTACAGTTAATGGTAGCGATTCAGATATCTCAGGTCGTTTAGTATGGAAAAATCTTTCAAAAGTCGGAATTCTAAGTAAATTTGTATATTGGATAGGAGTCAGATATACATGAGTTCGAGTCCATCCACTGCTGAAAGTGTCGCCTTGATGAAAGTGGCAAAGCTTTCTACCACAGGGCTGTGCGTCGTTTCGTTGGTTTCGCACCGACGTTTGAACTACTGTATTGCCGCAACCAGAAGCTCATCACTGGTTGAGGCAATGGTCAGCTATGTCAAGTCCAAGAGGATTGGGAGTCTGATGACAGAGAAAACACCGCATCCGGTTAAAGAAGCACAGGCTGTGGAGATGCTGCTTCAGTAAACTGCAATGTTGGAGATTGAACCACGGTACAATCTTGCGAAATGTCCAACGATGGCGACAAGGTAACTTGCAAAAGAATAGTGACGGGCACTGGTTTGGGCGCCGGGCACACATTTTTCGAGCAGCGAAGTTTTAAATCAAAAGGCAGTTTGACTATTTAACTATTTCATTCCTATTTAATACTCACGGCCGTGGAACTATGTGCTGCTTGAGGAACATCATAGTTTCCAGCAGCGGCCAATGGTTTTTTCGATGTCCTCCGCTGCCCGAAGGTGCCTCTACTTTCCGCGACTCTTTAGAAAACCTTTCGCGCAGCGCTGTCCGTCGTGCGCACAGCTCGCCTATAAGAAGGATAATACATTGTTTTGAAAGGATAAGCTGTAATATTAGTTACCTGGGCATTGCAGTTCTTTCCCCATAGCATCCCAGACTGACTTCTTCCTAAGTTCCTTCTGAATCCTATCGAAGTCCTTGAAATAATTAAAATTTTTGTAATTGGCTGTTTCCTTTCCCCGTGTTAAAAATGAAGCCATTAGCGTCATTTTGGCTGCTACTGCAGTCGCAGCCAGTCACAGAGTTTTCCCAAATTGATCACTATACTTCTGAGATTATCCGAATCCCAGGGCTCCATTAACAGCTCACAAAATAGCGAAAACCACGGTTTTATGTTTTCATAATTTGTTTCATCATACAAATATGAAAACATTTATTTCACCTTTTCTGCGGATGAAACGTCAAAGCACTCGCTGATTTCGCAAGTGACATTGTGTTGATAATGGGCTATGCATAGTTTAAGCAAATTCCCATATTTTAAAACGAATTGGCCTTCTTCTATCAGCGAATGAGTCAGATTGATATAATCAATCAAATTCATGCATTTAAAAATTCTAAACTAAAGTCCGTTACGACGGTAGAGAAAATTGGCCAAGCTTTTAGTTCTAAGCATCTATCACTAAAAGAACTCAGCCAATACTGTATTGAAAAAACATTCTTTCGGCAATCGCAAACGTTCGGTTGTTTTGTGTTTTTACAACCAGAGCATACTTTGTTCGCCTCCTTTAAATCTCGAACTATGCTCCCTGTGGCATCCAGGTGTCCCAAGTTATTGGCTAAACTTGAATTTTTTATACATTCTATTTGCCGATCGCTATATAAATGAATGTCAAGCTCTTTTGATGCATTTTTGATGTATATTTCTTTTGATATATATGCTCCTCATCCTTTATTTTAAGTATGTCCACAAAATTATCTTTCTCGATGTTGTTCGACTTTAAAGCCTCACTTCGTAGTTTGCAGATAATATCATCCGAAACAATATCTTGCAAATTTGTATATTCTTGCAAGACATCCAGCTGTTGTTGGCTTGACGGTTTGTTCCCGATATTCCTGCGGGTAGATACTTCAACAAAATCTCGATTGTTTTCCGAAGCAGGAATAAAAACATGAAAATACGGCAATTTTCATGTTTGCAAACACATTTTATTTTAAACAAAAATCTAGTTTGTCTTCGCTTTCCTTTAGCTACCATTATACAGCAGCTAAATTCTTCAAGGTGGGGCTTCAAATAATACAAATAATCAACTTTTAGTTTTGAATCGTGATCCACCAGCTTCTCGTACATGCCTTAATCTATTTTAAAGCGCATCTTAGTTGTAAACTGATTAAGTGCAGATATTCCTTCTTCCTTTTCCTTCCTCGCTTTGTTGGCTGTGTTCTGTTCATCCGGAAACTTTTGTATATCATTTGTAAACTGAAATACTGGCGAAACTTCCATATTTCCTTCCTTTCCATCATCATTATTTCCATGATGAAGTTTTTCTGTTTGAGCGTTTGTTTCGTTGTGATTTCTTTTAAATGCTTTTTTTATAGAAACATAGTTGCGTTTATATTAATTTCTAATAAAATTATAATCTTTAAGGTTATTAATATTAACAAACTTAAATGATAAAAAACTAGCTTTTAATGAAATCGTTACTTATCTTTTTATTAATCAGATTTTCGTTGTGTAAAATTTCCAGTATTGGTTGGTTACGGATGTATTTATTTATAGATGAATGTATGTATTCATATATATATCCTGAAAAGATATAGTTTCGGTGAGTGACGGCAGCAGCAACGATTGTGACACCGCCTGCACCCGAACATGGGGCCAGCTGCCGCTGTTCACCAAGTCGAGTGCGAGCGGAGTAACTGTAAGACACTTGAGAACGGGCCAGCCTTCGATGTCCACGAACTCATGTCCTTACCGTGCTGCTGTCGCCAATCACTGGAACAAAGTGAACGAGCTTCTGCTCGACACGTTTTTTTTACAACATGTTTGACTTAAAGTTAGGTGCGTATGCAATGACTGTTACAAATAGATGGCGCTTATATAGGTTAAATAAAATAACTTTTATTAAACTTTAAACATTTGTTTTATTTCGGAAAATAACTTTTTTATTAAACTTTAAACATTTGTTTTATTTCGGAACGACTGGAACGACTGTTCCGTTGGAGTGGTACTTGACGACTGCCCATAGAAGGCGACTTCAAAAATATCGATAAGCATGTTGCCGTAACATGATCGGCAGCTCAGGCTGCAGAGATAGCGTCAGCAAATTCGTCCGCATAGTCCGTTGAACCTCAAGCTAAGCTTGCGGCGCGCGTGTAAGAAGCGCTAAGCGCAGCGGAAAATGTTTATTTCGCTGGAAATTTTTGTGTCGTTAACTTATACAAGTTTGTAGGAGTTGCGCCTACGTTTATTTTTACAACATAACCGTTTAACACAAGTTTCACAACGCGACTAACTTAGAATACAAAGGAAAAACGTGTCAACGCCTACTGGCGTTCCAACTGCCAGTTCGCATTTGAAAGTTCGAAGTCGAACGCCGAACAGCTGTCAAAACAATCTTCACCACTAGGTGGCTAGTGTGTTCCTACAAGTTATTCTTTTATAAAAACAACAGTTGTTTATAAGTTCTTGTTCTTTATTTTGGCACTGTTTGGTGCGACTGCGGAATGAAGACTGAAGACTTGTAGGCAATGCTAGCAAATCGCATTGCCTTCTGGTTTGCCTACATTATGCCACGTCAGCTCGCCAGCCCGTTGCGCGAATTATGTTTTTGGGTTTTACCCGGAGAATTTTCTACACTGAAATTGTGTTCCAAATAAAACCCGGAGAATTTTCTTCAATGAACTTTATTCACTCAGTTTGGTCTTAAGACTAACTTTACAATTTTTCCCCATGCCACAACCAAGTGCTGATCGATAGCAAGTATGCCCATACAAAAATCGCCAACTCGGCAAATACTAAAATGTCGTCCATGTATACGACACATATTCGGTTAATGTATTCATGTAAAACTTTGTTCATCAGCCTTTGAAAGGTTGATGGGGCATTTTTAAGGCCGAATGGCATGCGAATAAACTCGTAATGCCCAAATGGTGTTGAAAAAGCAGTTTTCGCTCTGTCTTCCTCTCTGACCGGGATCTGGTGGAAGCCCTTGGCTAGGTCTAGAGTCGTAAAATATTGCGCTCTACCTAACTTATCCAGCAGTGAATTTAGATTTGGAATTGGAAACTTATCGTCGACTGTAAATTCATTTAGCTTCCTATAATCAATAACAATTCTATATTTTTTTATTCTTCTCTACGACCCAGAGTGGGCTATTGTACGGCGAGTTACTTTCTATTATTATTTGTTGCTTTAACATGTCTTTTATTTGGCGTTCTATTTCTTCCTCATGTACTTGCGGATATCTATAGATTTTAGAATACAAAGGCCTATCATTCGTGGTTATTATTTCATGTTGCACTTCATTTGTGCATGATAGCATATCCCCCTCTTTAAAAAATAAATCTTCAAACTCAGTAAGCAGCCTTAAGGTTGCCTGATGTTCTTCAGTATTTAAGTGAGATAAATTAAAGTTGTCCTTTATGTCCTTGTTTTGAATTTGTTGCAAATTATTTATGTTTTGGAAATATTCCGGATAGTTATATTCTTCGAAATAGAGTTTTTTATTTAAAATTTCAACGCAGTTTTGTTCCATGTTAACTTTCGCTTTTAAAGCTTGCAAAAAATTTTGCCCTATAATGGCTGAGAAATTTTTGTTCGAAAAATTGATAAGTTTCCACTGAAGCGTTCCAAGACAACCGAATTCTTTTGGAAACGGAGTGGTCACTGCATACCTAATTTCATTTATACCATTGAGTGTTTTATAAAATAATGGTGTCTTAAGTGTAATTGTTGGGTATTGTTCTGCCAACGATCCTTCTTTAAGAATACTTGTCGTGGAGCCTGTGTCGATTAAGCATCTAATTTTCTGTTTTCCTATTGACATATTCACTATGGGTAGTGTAAATCGTGAGGCAATGTTAAAAAATTTACTTCATTATCCCCTTCTACCTTGGCTTCCTGGAGAGTACCTATTTCCATAGGTTCTGGTGCTAATCTAGCATGGGTATTTCTAGTTTGGCTGGTATTATTGTCTCTACGGTACTGATTATTTGCAAAATAATTCCTGTTAGTATTTGGGTGGCTTCGTACAACTGTGGTATTTTCCTTGTAGTTGTTTGTTGAGGTTTGATATTGGTGTTGTTGTTGATTCTCGTTATAGCTTGCTCCATGTTGCCTATTGTAAGTCGCCTGATAGTTAGTTTTTGCTTGTTGGTTGTTATTGTTGCTATTATCTTGAATGTTGTTTCTTTGTTGTTGATTGTTGTATCTGAGGTTTCTGTTAGTGTTTGATGGTGGTGTGACTCTGCATCTACTGTTGATTGCTCAGGGATCATCTAGTGCCTTTAGTTGAGTGTATTTGGTTAAAGTGTCATTTATTGTGCTATTCTGGTCGATGTGGACCCTGAATGGCGTATCTATTTTATCTATCATAATGTTTAGGAGGTCCCTGTCTACCCTTTCCGGTGTGTAGATTAGTGGCTTTGCTTCGTCGAACATGAATATTTGTTTTATTTCATGTTTCGCTTGTTGGAATATTTTGAAAAGATCTCTTAAACTGCTTACTCTGACATATCTGCACTTGTTGAAGACGTCTTCGTATGTGGTCCTCGGTCGCATTTGTTCCTTTAATCGTTGCTTCACGTTGCTCCAGGTTGGGTTCACTCCCAGTTGCCTCACGTAGTTTGCGGCTTCCCCCGTGAACTTCTCGTTCGTGACTATCCCGATGCCGAACTTCAGTAACTCTTCGTCATCGGGACAAAGTGCCATCACCGCCTCGACCGAGTTGATAAATGACAGTACGTCGTGTTGGTCGTCCAGTGGTCTCAGTTGCCTGAACTGTTGTATGATGTCCTTTTGTGTCAGCCATGGTTGCTGTTGCTGCGGCTGTTGCTGCTGCAGTTGTTGTCTTAGTTGGGTGATAATTTCTTCCTGGCGGACAATTGCCGCTTGCATCTGGTGGGCTGCTTCCTCGTTCATATTAATGTTTCTTTGTTTGTCGAACTTGTTTGGTTGTTTTTTCATGAACTTTTTTTTTTTTTTTTTGTTTTTCGGTTTTGAAAATTGTTTTTGTTTGTTTTTTTTTTTTTAAATTAAAATTTTGCCATTAAGCTTTGTGTGTACACTTTGTCGTTGAATGAATGTTTCTGAATAGGTTCTTATTTTGCTGTTCTTCGGAACTGCAAACCGTCGACTGCGCCAATTATGTTTTTTTGGGTTTTACCCGGAGAATTTTCTACACTGAAATTGTGTTCCAAATAAAACCCGGAGAATTTTCTTCAATGAACTTTATTCACTCAGTTTGGTCTTAAGACTAACTTTACAATTTTTCCCCATGCCACAACCAAGTGCTGATCGATAGCAAGTATGCCCATACAAAAATCGCCAACTCGGCAGAAAACGAACTCATTGACCGTTTGCTCACTTGGCGGATTTCTGCTGGCCAAGCATAAACAACTCAGCGATCATAACGCTGATGTTGGTTCTGCCTGGTCATTAGCTTTTTCGGCGTATCCGATTTCCGCAGCAAACGTTGAACTTACAATGTAGAGTTCGTTCTGTGCCGAGTTTATTGACTTTGGACATACCTATTTACAATTGCATGGACTTCTGGTGTGGTATACGGGAGAGTATACATAACTCGGGTCCTACGTTCCTTATCATTACTTCCCCTTGTTGCATAACTGCTGAACTTGCTTGTGTAACTGCTGTACCATACCGTGATTCTCCTGCGCTGCACCCTGAACCATCGACGACACACGACCGATCAATAACAGCACGAGATCGGTTTTAATCAGTCAATATTTCAAAAATCTATTATAATAAACGACTACGAACTAATACATATATTAATGATAAAAATTTTAATAACAATTAACTTAATTATTTGAATTTAACTGATTGGTCAAAATTTCGTTTTTCTTTTGTAAGGCGTTTATTTCCAGGTTTCGTTTGATTTTTTCAGCCCACATGTTTGTTGTTGCTTTTCTTTTTTTTTTTTGTTTGCAGAGACTCATGCCGCGGTTTCTTTAAAAGGTTGGGCGTATATTTTTCCCAAGAAGCCCTGAACTTTCCCATGTTAACTGTAAAGAGCAAAAATACATAGTTTTGCTACATGGTTTGGAAGTGTAATAATAGTTAAGTGAGCATACCTGCCGGCTGAGCATGCAATTGCGAAGTAGTTGGTGCATCGTAATCAGCGAGCTCGCAATCAGCCGCAGTGTTCGTAATAATTGCGCCACTACCTCCCGAACCACTATTTTCCACAACAATGCAGTCTTCCGTTATGATAGAAGGAAATATAAAAATACGATGTGTAAATATACAAATTATTTTTAGTCACTTCTATACTTTATTGAGTACAAGTTACGACTAATACAACGCTCAACGCTAAGTCTTAGCCTAAGCCGATTGCCGCCGTCGCCGTCGTCGCTGTTTGTTGACGTCGCAGTCTGTTGACCTCGCTGCCGGTCCGCTGCCCGCTGCGCGTGCAGTGTCTTGTTGCATCGACCGCTACCCAACTTCATGTGTGTCAGCAATATTGTCTTGTTATTTAGACAATATCGCTGACGGAGTTCGTTGCCCGTTGTCATGGGTTAACTTACATGCATATGTACATTAATTTAAGCCAAATTATTACCTGCTGCGCTTTGAGCATCGTCGTCGTACGTGGCAGTTAGTCCGGTCGTGCGCGAAATTTTTTTTTGCACTTTTTTTCAAGTTTTCATATTTTGTGCGCTGCCGTAGACCGCTATGCTGTCATCGTGGCACAGCTGCGGTCCGCTATGCTGTCGTTGTAACTTTGACATGTTTTTATAAACGATATATTGTTGCAAATAAATATGTACTTACCACATTAACAGGCTTTTCAGTTTTTTGTAAAAATTGCAGATCTTGGAATGTCCATGATTTGGGGGTATACACCTCATCTGCACCAGCACCGGAACGTTTTGAGTCAACGATTCGTTTTAGCTCCTTTCGGTAGTTCGACCTAAACGAGTTTATTTTCTTTCGAATATCCTCGCCGTTAGCTGTGTGCTTGATTTTCTTAAAAACTTTTACTAATTTTTGGTATGCCGCCGCTTTTTTGACTTTATCGCTATAAGCTTTAGCCGACGAGTGATAATTGGACTTGAATAATAATAATAAAATCTTTGAAAATGTCTCTTGCAGTTGGCATCGGCGAAGCTGCAGTATTAAAATTAATGATTGTGAAGAGAAAAGTCGCTTTGCGAGTGTAATGTTTTTAACCTTTATAATGAAACGCAACAATGTTCTCTCAGAGTGTACTTTTATTTTCCTTCATGCGTTGCTAATGGCGGTTGACGCTCCACTGGCCCTTGACACGCCATGTCTTACATCCAATGGCACCACTGCGTGACAATCTATTACATCATCTACTACACGCTATTACATCGTCTATTACAGCGAGCTGGCCCCTTTGAAGCATAAATCGCCTCCAGCTTGACCCAGACATCGTGAGCTGTCTCACATCCCTAATTTGTTTCAACTCCGAAGGCTGGATAGATAAAATAGGATCTGCCTTTGCCTTCTTATCTTGCTTCAACCACGTGGCCACCACGAACCACGCGGAGTCACCTTCTGCCGGTATCACGCAGCTGCCATCCACAAACTCCCATAGGTCGCTCTTTGTCAACAGCGCCTCCACCTGCAGGCTCCACGTATCGAAATTATCTTTTGACAAGAGTTCGATGCGCGATGTAGTCGGGACCGAGCTTGCTGCCATTTCAATTAAAAATTTATTGCGATCGGAATTTTTCGATTCAATTACTGCAGTGTCGTTTAAACTTCGCGTATCTGGGGGCCCATAACCTGTTGGGACTTACCAAAAAACCGACAAAGAAGAGTAATCAACTTTTATATAACTTCAGGTTTTATTTAGACAAAAATGTGTGTGCGATGTAGTCGATACACGAGAGGTAAGTCGGAAGCAACAAGGCAAAAAAAATAGAAGAAGCATGTACACTTAGCAGAAAAAGTCTGCGTACACAAACTTAAATGTTCTTCTCTTCATAAAAAATCAATAAATAAATAAATTTTTTAATTAACATTAATTTTTTATTGAAATAATAATTTGTTTTAGTAATTTTAACATGAAGTGTATAACTGTAGGTTTATAAGAAAAATTATAAAAATTAAAAAACAAAAGAAACGAAGCTTTGTGGTAACGAAAAAGTCTGCGTACACAAATATTCAGTGAAATGAAAATTAGTTTTAAAACATATTAAATTTTAATTAATAACTCGTTGGGTATCCCTTCCTTTTGATAACCTGTATAAGCCGTTTTTGCATCGAATTTACGAGTTTAGCAGTCTCATCACTGCTAATTTTTTCCCATTCTTCGAGGATTACTTTTTTTAAAATGTCTTTGGAAGTTATGATGTGATCCCGGATTTTCCGCTCCAACAGATCCAACAAATGCTCTATGGGATTTAAATCTGGGGACTGTGGAGGCGTTTTAAGCTGCTTGGGCACATTATAAAGCAACCAGAGTTTAACTACTTCTGCCGTATGCTTGGGGTCGTTATCCTGCTGGAATAAAAAGTTGTTCTGGAGCCCCAGCTTTTCGGCACTACGCTTTAAAATGTTGATATAGTCAAATTTATTCATTATAGACTCAATAAACTCCATTTTGCCCACTCCACTGCACGCCATGCACCCCACACCATTACGCCACCACCCCCATGCTTGACAGTTGGGTATAAATTCTCTTTGTTGAAAGCAGTTCCCGGTTTTCGCCAAATAAGCTTCCGTCCTTTGATGCCAAAGATGCAAAACTTGCTTTCGTCCGGAAAAATTACCCGTTTCCAAAACTCCTGGGGCTTGTTCACATGTTCCTTTGCGAAGGCGAGTCGCATCATTCTATTCACTCTGGAAACAAGTGGCTTTTTGCGTGCAACACGGCCGTGGTAGTTATGTTTTTTCAATATTTTGCGAGTAGTATCGACGCAAACACGTTTCTGAAACTTATGCTCAACATCATTTCGCAGTGCCGATCCAGTTACGCGAGGATTTACTTTCACTGATTGGATAATACTGCGTGTTTCCCGTGTTGACAGCTTTGGTGGTGTTGCAAAAAATATTGGAAGTTTTCTTGTTTCGTGCACGTCCGCACCGTGCGACCGTTTATTCAGAAAGAGGCAAGTACAAAAAAGAATGCACAAAAGCAACTCATATTGAGTGGGGTTGTAAACAAGTGGGTTGCAGGGTTGCATTTGACTTCATTTTACAATACTCCTCCTCAACTCACGTGTTTACATTACAGATATTTTTCATTGTTTACAAACATTTTAATATATGTATTATTCAAAGTGAAAAACTTAACATTTTCATTAATTTTAAATGACTTGACTTCGAAAGATTTTTTGTGAAAATATCTGCAATCATGTCGCTTGAATTACAATATCTTAAGTCTATTTCACCATCTTTGTATACATTTCTTACATGGTGATAACGTATGTCAATATGCTTGCTTCTGCTGTGGTACACCGGGTTCTTAACCAAGTGCATCGCGCTCAGGTTGTCGCAGTAAATTGTTAATGGTGCATGACTCAATAGCTTGATTTCACCCAGCAGCTTACGTACATATGTGGCCTCTTTTGCAGCTGATGATAGGGCCATGTATTCAGCCTCGGTGCTACTCAAGGCAACCGTCGACTGCTTTCTGCACTCCCAAGAAATTGCTCCGCCAGCAAAAACAAACACATACCCTGTATATGATTTTCGATCGGTTGTATCACCCCCCCAATCGGCGTCAACGTAACATTCAAATGGTTTGCCAGTCTTGCAGTACTTCAGCTGCATGTTCTTTGTACTGCTTAGATACTTTAGCAGCCGCTTTGCTGCAATCATGTGTTCGTTGTGAGGGTCGGTGTTCATTTGCGACAACTTACATACAGAATGCAATATGTCTGGACGTGATAACAAGGCGATATACATTAAGGACCCAATGAGTGATTGATATTGGACTGGATCGACTCGTTTACAATTGCTTACGTCACATTTAGTCTGAAATTTCGGTTCTAATGGTGTTGCCACCGGACGGCAATTTTCCATTCCGTATTGTCGTGCTAGTTGTTCGATCTGTCCGCGCTGATTAAACTCTATTGCGCCTGTCAGTCCGTCTCTTTCTACTTTCATACTAAGAAAATAATTGACCGCGCCCTTGTCTACAACCTTTATCACTTCTGATATCTTTCTTTTAATCAGCTTAAGCTCGTCTAAGTCCGAACATGCTATAAGTAAATCATCTACATAAATAGCAATTAAACTGATTTTGTTTTGTCCTTTCATAACGTACAAACATGGTTCGCTCTCACATTGGGTAAAACCAATATTTTTCAGAATTGAATCCATTTTGAAATTCCACTGTCGGCCTGATTGTTTTAGACCATAAAGAGCCCGTTTTAGTCTCAAAACCTTTTTTGGGAAATGCTTATCAACAAATTTGTCTGGCTGCACCATATATATATCCTCGCAAAGTTCACTGTTCAGGTAAGCTGTTGATACATCCATTTGATGTAAATGAAGCTCGTACTCAGCTGCTAGAGCAAAAACCATTCGTATTGTCTCATATCGCACTACAGGCGAAAAAGTCTCAGTGTAATTAACACCATACGTCTGTGCACAGCCCTTTGCTACTAGCCTAGCTTTGAACCTATCAATACCTCCGCTCTTGTCTGCTTTGCATGAAAAAACCCACTTAGCCCCAATAGCTTTCTGGCCCTGTGGCAGCTCAGTCAACTCCCATGTATCGTTCGTTATGAGTGCCTGATACTCACTTTCCATTGCTGCCCACCAGTGATCTGCGTACTCGCTGGTCAGTGCCTCTGTGACGGTTTCGGGAATCTTGATGTCTTCCAGCTTCATAAATTGAAGAACGTTGTACTGCTTGCGTGGCCTGCCCGGAGCACCCAAACGAATTAGCTTCGGGCGACCTGGTCCGACTCTCGGCTCACCCACTTCGTTGTCGTCTTCGGCTTGTGATTCGTCGTGGTCAGTTTCTGCATCTCCGCATTCGTCGTTCGCCTTCTCGTCTCTGACGCACTCCTCCTCGATCGTCACGTCGGTAATTTCAGCTGGCACACTCGGCTCCACAAAGTAAACATCTCGACTAACGATTATCTTTCGTGTTGCTTTCTCCATTAAGCGATAAGCCTTTGATTCATCAGAATATCCGACCATCAAATATTCTTTACCTTTTGGTCTAAATTTACCACGGTGTGTCTTATCTAGTGCTATAGCCGTAGCACCAAACGTTTTCAAATGAGATACAGTTGGCTTACGTTTGAACCAGACTTCATATGGCGTCTTGCCGTTCAACGCTCTAGTAGGTGCTCGGTTCCTTAGATATGCCGCTGTATTCACTGCTTCTGCCCACAAGACTTCATTGGCGGCGGAACCTACGATCATGCTCCTGGCCATTTCAACCAGCGTCCGGTTGAAACGCTCAGCAACGCCGTTTTGCTGGGGTGTATGGGGAACGGTTAGCTGCCTTTTGATTCCGGCCTTCTTGCAATAATCGTTAAATGCACGATTCACAAATTCGGTGCCATTATCGCTGCGTAATACTTTGATTTGGTTACCAGTTTGTCGCTCCACCATTGCCTTGAATTCACAGAACTTCTGGAATACCTCATCCTTAGTCTTAACAAAGTACACAAAAACATATCGTGACTTGTCGCCGACAAACGTTAAGAAATATCGGCTGCCCGCAACAGAGGTGTTATTCATTGGACCACACAAGTCACTGTGAACAACTTCCAGAAATTCACCGGCTCTTGTCTCAGAACTTTCGAATGGCTTCACCGTACATTTGCACCTCATGCACACCTGGCAATCAATTCCATCAGGAAACTTGACCTTGAGTCCATGCACCATATTTTTGTTCACCAGCTCCTTTAAGCTTGCACAGTTCATATGGCCATAGCGATTGTGCCATTTCATAGCGTTCTCGTTACATGTAAAAAACAATTGGTTATGCGTTGCATTGAACAGAAAAAGGTCTCCGACCTTGTCGGCTTCAAGAATAATCTCACCACTACCGCTCACAATCGTTGCTGCCTTCGAAGTAAAATTCACGCAGTAATTGTTCGCCACTGCCTTTCCAACTGAGATAAAGTTGCACCGCAATCCCGGTACAAATAGAACGTCGCTCAACTCGATGTCGCAGGTAGTGCTTTTTATTCGAACTTTGCCAATTCCTTCTGCTTTCACTTTCTTGTTGTCCGCCATACAAATGTTCTCTTCATACGCTTCGACTGAAACGAACATCTCTCGACTGCCACAAAGATGCGAAGTGGCGCCGCTGTCAATACACCACACGGTTGCGCTCAACGAATCCGGACTTGATCTCACACGCGCAGAAAATGATGCTTGCGTATGCTCTCTTTTGTTCTCTTTCTCTTTGCACTGCGCCGCGTAATGGCCCTTGCGGCCACAGTTGTAGCATTTGAAATTTCTTGATTTTCGCGCACCTGCATGGCCGCCTTTGTTTTCGCTGCTGCTGTTCGTTTTGGAACTGTTTTGGATGTTCCCGTTATTCGAACGCGCCATGAATGCTTCTACGCTACATTCAGCATTAACGACCTTGTCACAGTTCACCTTTCGTCGATCACCCTCCTCAGTCAGCTTGAGCTTCAGCGTACTCAGCCTGGGAAGGTCGTCGCGCGTTTCCAATGCGACCACAAAATTTTCGTAGCTTTTTGGTAAACTCGCCATCAGCATGATAACATACAGCTCATCCTGAAGAGTGACACCGATCTCGGCCAATGCCTCTACCGTTGACACAAACTTGCAGATGTAATGCTGCACACTTTCGTTTTCGTCCATACGCATGGCAAGTAGCTGCTTGAATAGCGTAACCTTGCGCACTGGTCCACGTGGTCGATGGATCTCCTTCAGCGTATTCCACACATCGCTCGACGTCGTGCAACCTTTTATGTGCGCTATCTGCAACGGAGTAGCACTCAATATAATTGTTGCGGTAGCCTTGTCATCCCTCTTTGTCCAAGCGGTCGCTGCTGCACGGCTGGTCTCGTCGGTTGCCTCAGGCTTCACCTCAGCTCCGGAGGCTATGCCCCACAGATCTTGGTGCACCAGCACACTTCGCATCTGGAGGCTCCAAGAATCATAATTCGATTCATTAAGCTTCTCGATGTTGTATGCCGAAGAACTCATCCTCGACCTTTGGAGAAACTTTTCCGTTTCGCTACGCAAGCAAAACACTACAACAAACTTCAATATTTAAATTTTTTTTATTTTGCACTATGACCGTTGGTTTATGGGGTTCCTGGGCCCATAACCTGTTGCAAAAAATATTGGAAGTTTTCTTGTTTCGTGCACGTCCGCACCGTGCGACCGTTTATTCAGAAAGAGGCAAGTACAAAAAAGAATGCACAAAAGCAACTCATATTGAGTGGGGTTGTAAACAAGTGGGTTGCAGGGTTGCATTTGACTTCATTTTACAATAGGTGGACATCCTGATCTGGGCTTTGAAACTAATACTCCTGTTTCCTTATAGTTGTTAACTACTCTTTAGATGGAGGAATGTGCTCTATCAACGATTTGGCCTATTTCGCGGTACGTTTTTCCTTTTTGCCATAGACCGACTATTATTTTTCGCTCGCTGATATTAATTTCACTTCTTTTGGTTGCCATGATGAAACTTAATACTTTTAGCCGGCGACAAATCCTTGAAAGCACGTTTGCTTGCATAAGTTAAATAAAAATTTACTTTTTATTAAATAAAAATTAAACAGAGCTAGAGAGTTTTTGAATCTCAAATAAAGAGGAGCATTATTTGAGATTCAAAAACGGAATGAATTACAAGTAAGTAAACCGAAAGCTGCTAGCCGCTCCAACAGCGTTGGTGGCACCACAATATTCTGGGAATTGCATTTTTTGCTTCCCAGACGCATTGTCAGCATATTTGCTTGCTGGTGGTGTTTTGTTTATTTTAACTTCGAATATTCATCGTTGCTGACTGGTATTTTTGATTATTTTCGCTTCAAACATTGTCGTTGCTAACTCCTCCTTCCTCAGTTCCGAGCGTCCTCGGTCGATAGCAAAGAGCTAGGTATGTCGTTGATCCCAAGAGTTGTTGTCCCAGGTTCGGGTTTTGGTTCCGATATGACCACCGTTGTCTTCGTTTTGCATTGTTTTACAAAGATGAGCAGCATTATAAAGATAATTGCCGCAATCAATCCGGAATTGACATTGTTGCGCTCCTTGCTGCCGTCTTCTAACAGTTCGAGGTGTTCCGTGTTATTTATCTGCAGCTGCCTTATCATTTTTAGCGACAGGATTTCTTCTGCTTTATCTGCTGTAGTAGGCGGCTGAAGAATGGCTGGCATTGGCTTAGCGTTAACCATTTCTTTTGTTTTGAATATTTTGTCTTCTATATTGATAGTGGCGTTATGAAATTTTATTAGGAATGTTCCGTTGAGGTTGACAGTTTCGTTATTTATGTTGATGGACCCCTTGTACTGATTAAGGAGTATTAATCCGGGGGTGATTTCCTCGATTGATGGTAGATGCTGATTGTTCGTTTCGATGCAATGCGGTGGTTGGCTTCGTAGCAGGTTCGGTATACATGAATTATTACTTAGATTTACTATATTATTATATGAACAAATTGATAAATCGTTATAGTTTTGGCATGGCTTTTCTATGCCGTATACATTTTCTTCACATTTTAATATAATTTGATAATCGATTTTGTTAATTTTATCGCCTCTTTTTATAGGTCTTACAGTGAGTGTATCGCAAGGTTTGGGTTCGGTTGTGGGTAGGCTTATAATATAAATGATTGATTTATCGTCTGTGGCGATTTTTACATTGGCAAACTCTAGTGCTTCATTCACATTAATAAATGGTATTTCTTCTTTTTTTAACGCATTTTCTATAATTTTTATTTCTTCATTCGAAAGTACATATGAATTTATTATATCGGCTTTCGCCCAATGGATAGCGTACGCTATGTTTATTATTTCTTCTTTTACAATTTCTAGTCTACTTCTTATGTCTAGAATGAGGTTGTTCTCAGATTCTCTGTCCTCTTTTATAAATTTCAATATATTGTTGGTAATATTTGTTAATTCATTTATTCTGTTTGTTGTCATTCTATTTATAATTACTTGTTTGTTGTTGTTTTCTAGTAGGTTATTTATTTTGTTTTCTATTATTTCTAGGTCATGATGGTCCGGATTCCCGGCGATCCATTTCCATGCACTACCTATGAAATCTAATGATCTCTTTAATATCTTGTTTACTTTAAGCCTGCCTAAGTAGGATTTTGTTTGGGATGTTAGAAAGGAAATTTGGGAGACGAGGGGATTGTTGGGTCTTGATTGAATGTTTGCTGCGTGTTCGAGTCTGTTGATCAATTCATCATATTTGTCCAAGTCTATTATATGGATTAGTTTGAAGGTGCCGGTTTGTATCCTAGCTTCTCCAGTGTGAATCGTTACCAATTGGGTACTCGTATAGTCAAGTATCTGCACTTCCGCTATTGCTAGCGTTAAGATGGATCTGGAAGAGTAGTATAGAGACAGTTCTTTATTAGATTTTTATGAATCGTTCTTCCTGATCGGGTAATTACTGTACTGTTTCTGTTTTCTGCTACAATTTCTTCTTTATACCTCGGGGTCAGCTTATTTCCTAATCTTTTATTGATATTGACATAAATTGTTTCTCCTATTAAATAGTCCTTGTAGGGTGTCCTATTTTTATTGTGATAATTTAAGTCCGCTTCTTGTTTCTCTTGTAGTTTTTTAATATTTTCCTTTTTGTCTTTTTCGATTTGTTCTGGGTCTGTGGTTACTCTTTGTCCGAAGAATAGTTCGATTGGTTTTCGTTTGGTTGTCGAATGGATTGAATTGTTATATTCGAATATTGATTTATCTAGAAGTTCGGAGAAGGTTTCATGTGTGTTTCCTGATTTGAGGCAACGTATTATTTCAGATAGTGTTGAGTGGAACCTTTCTATTTGGCCGTTGGATGTGCTTGTGTAGGGTGGTTGTGTAGGTTTGTTAGCATAAATGTTATTGGACTTGCATTCAGAGATTTCTCGTTGTCAAATACTATTATTTTGGGTATTCCGAATGATATGATGATATCTCTAAGCGGTTGTTTAATATCCTCAACCGCTCTTGATTTCAGTATTTTGGCAAGTGTGTACTTAGAGAACTTGTCTATTGCAGTTAGTATGATATGCTTGTTGGTGTAGTGGATGTCGATATGGACAATGTGTCCGGGGTATTCTGGTATTGGGGTAGCTTGAATCATGTGTTTGTTGGGGTGACGATCATATTTATTAAGTTTACATATCTTGCATTGGTTAACTATTTTCTTTATTTTAGCTCTCATTCGGGGAAAATAACATTTCTGTAAAATTTGTATTTTGTTTTCTTCGCCATTTCGGTGTGCAAATTATTATTTGCGGTTTGTCAGTTGCGAAAAAATAATAATATTCGGCCAACTGCCGAAATTAAACGCAACTGACTCGCTTGAGCTCCAAAATAGAACTGAAACTTTATTTTCCATTATTATTCCTAATTCACAACTTTGCTTATTGCTTACATTAAAGCATCCGTCAACACCGATGCTAATAGCCCCAATCAATGAGAGGAAGATTGAATTGTTTACACCAAGAATTCGCATCACTTTAAGTGCTCCGCCTCAATTACAACGAACCGCGAATTCTTGCATTTATTGTTTACAAACGGCATTTACCGCTAATGCCATTGGGTGTCATAACTTGCACGAGTGTGTTCGTTAATAATTTCCGTTTCCTGGTCAGTTTTGTTTGTTATGTCGGTTACCATTTTCCTACAAAAACGTGTTCTGTATCTGCTAAAGTGAGCTGAATAGATGCTTTGAATTTTTCCGAGTGTTCTTTCGTCGGTTTTTAAGCCGTTGATGACTGAGGGGTTTAAATAACGTTTGAGGATATTTGTTAGTGTTTCTTCTGTGTATATCGGTTCTGTTATAATGTGGCGATGGTAGGTAGGAAATATTATTTTGAACTGATACGTGGAGGTTTCTCCGGGGTCTAGAATGATTTGATTTTTGTAAACATTTAACGGCTCATTGGCGAATTGTATTAAGTTTTGGGAGGAACTTTCGTCACTGTTTTGTGTCGCAGTCATAGAGTTGATTTGGGTTTCGACAGGCGGTCGTGAGAGTGCGTCTGCCACTCTGTTTGTGTTTCCCGGTTTGTATAGTAGTTCGTAATGGTATTCTTCCAAAATGGCTTTCCAGCGTTTGATTTTGGAATTCTTGTTGCTTAATGCGTATGTTAGGGGCTGATGATCTGTATATATTTTTACTTTTGCTGTGCCGTGAAGGTAATTTCGTAGGCATTTAAGAGCCCAAATTATTGCCAACATTTCTCTTTCGTTAGTGGCATATGCTTCTTCTGTTTTACTAAGAGTTCGGGATATGAATATAATGGGTTTTTTATCTTGTTCTAATACTGCACCTATCGCATACTTCGATGCGTCCGTTGTCAGATAGAATTCTTTGTTATAGTCGGGGTATGATAGCATTATGTCTTCTGTCGTTAAGGAATTTTTTACTTTGTGAAATGAATCGATGGCTTCTTCGGAGAGGGTGATAAGCTTTTTGCTTGAATTGGTTTTGGACACGCGTCCATCTTCCCCTCTTAAAAGGGACGTCAAGGGCTTTGCTATTTTAGCATAGTCTTTGATGAATCTTCGATAGAATCCGGATAGACCTAGGAATGATCTTAAATCTTTCAATGTTTTGGGACGCGGGAAGTTCGTAATTGCTTCCACTTTCGCTGGGTTGGTTTTTATTCCTTTTTGAGAAACGATGAACCCTAGGAATTCAACCTCAGTTTTGAGAAATTCACATTTATCGATTTGCACCTTCATATTTGCATTGTGTAACGTTTGGAAAATTGTTTCGAGATTTTGGAAGTGGGAATTAGTGTCTTTGCTGAAGACAATGATGTCGTCGATATACACGTAACATATTTTGCCTATATGTTCGCGTAGTATGTCGTCGAGTGCCCTTTGGAAAATTGAGGGTGCATTTTTGAGACCAAATGGGAGTCCCACGAATTCATATTTGCCGTGTCTTACGGAGAAAGCGGTTTTTTCAATGTCGCTTTCTTTGAGAGGGATTTGATGAAATCCACTTTTGAGGTCGATGACGGAAAAGAATTTATTCTGTCCTAATTCTGAGAGCACATTATTGATATCTGGTATAGGATAACGATCAGAAATGGTGACCGTGTTTAGTTTCCTATAATCGATCACAAGGCGGTATTTCTTTTCGCCTGAAGCATCCGTTTTTTTCGGTACTATCCATACCGGGGAATTATAAGGGGACCGTGAAGGTCGTATTATGCCATCGTCTAGAAGTTGTTTGATTTGGTTTTCAACTTCGTCTTTTAGGGAGATTGGGTATGGGTAATAGGCAGAATAGACGGGTCGGTCCGTGGAAGTACGTATCTCACCTTTGACTACTGTAGTGAATGTGAGTTTTTTGTTTGGTTCGGCAAACAGGTCCGAGAATTTTTTTGTCCATTTTTCGTTTGTAATTGCTCTTGTTCTGTCATGTGGTTTGTTCTAATGCCAAGAGCGTTTATGGAATTAGCAATTTGTTGCTTAATTTTGATTTTGTAATTGTTTCTGATTAGCATGTAGTTTTCTTTGGTGTAAATGATCGCGGACAGTTCCTTCAAACTGTCGTTCCCTAATATCCCGTGGAAGGATTTTAAGGTAGGTAGGAGGAAAAATTTAACGTTGATGTCTTTTTGTCCAAATAGATTAACTGTAGTATGATGGGTAATTCTAACGTTGCCAGCTATTGAATTCGCGTAAAATATTTTTTCGTTTGGAATGGGTTTCGATACGAGGTTCGGCTGTATGTAGTTTCTATTAGATCCTGGGTCTATCAGGAATTTTATCATTTCACCGTTGGCCAATCTACCTTCAAAGTAGGGCAACGATGAATATTTTAGTCTAAAAAATGTATGTCGGTAAAATCGTTAGTTTCATCGGTAGGTACGTCTTCTGTTGCATCTAGGTTAGGTTAGGTTAAAGTGGCTGTCTTGGCCCGGGACTTGCCGAAAGACACACTTAGGCCACGGAATGGGCCCGTTGTGATACCACAGGTTAAAAAGGTCTGTCTTGCTGCAAGTCGATAAGCCTAATTAAGCCATTTCGAAGAGTGAATGAACTCAATCAAGTCTTTTATACTAGCCGAACTGAGTTCACTCAAGTTGTCGAAGAAAGGAGAGCCTAGGGTTTTCCATCTTCGTCTAGATAGAGCCGGACAGTTGCAGAGAAGGTGGCTTATAGATTCCTCCTCCTCTTCATTGTGGCAACTGCGGCAGAAGTCCCAACTGTTGACGCCTAGTCTGACGGCATGGCGTCCGAATAAACAGTGGCCCGTCAGAATTGCGACGACCGTACTAATATGCTGCCTGCTACGCGAGATAAGTGCTCTTGTACGCCTTAGATTAAAAACAGGCCAGAGCTGTCTGGTTATGGTACATGTGCTCTCCCCTTGCCATCGCCTGTTGGCCTTCTCTAGGAAGAGTGAACAGATCATTTGTTTACAAGAGGCAAGAGGAATGCCTGCCGTGACTGTGGTGCTGAGGTGCGGGAGGGTCGTGCCACGTCTGGCAAGCTCATCAGCTACACAGTTTCCACTGATGTCTTTGTGGCCCGGTACCCAGATAAGGATAATGTTGTGCGCGTGCCCTAACTCATTTAGTAGGGAGCGGCAGAGAGTAACCACTTTCGATGTCGTTGAGACCTTCTTAAGGGCTTTTATTGCTGCCTGGCTGTCAGTGAAAATACGAACCGTACTCTTAGGAAGGTTGCGTTGTTTTAGCATAGACAGGGCTTTGAAAATGGCCAGAACTTCCGCTTGGAAGACACTGCAGAAATCTGGAAGACGAAAACATTCTTCCATGAGTGGATTTTCACACATTACTCCACCCCCTACTCTGCCATCCAGTTTGGAGCCGTCAGTATAGAAGCATACTCCAGTTTTCGGAACCGTGTCCTGCTCCCACTCCCGTCTATGCGGTATGAGGGTTGAGAATTTGGAGTCGAAAACAAAAGATGGTAATGAGTAGTCTATGTTGTTACGTAAGTCAGGTGAACTGCCTAGAATCTGGCAGTGACCGAAATCAGTACGTGTCCATCTATTTATGGTATTTAGTCTCACTGCAGAGAGGGTAGCCATTTGTTTTCCGAAAAGGTCAACAGGAAGAAGGTGGAGCAGGGCGTAGAGTCCTTTGGACGGTGTCGACCGCATGGCCCCAGTAATAATGAGCGCCGCCGATCTTTGAACTGAGTCCAAAGGTTTCTGGTTGGTCCCCTTGTCCAGGGCAGTCCACCATACTACTGCTCCATAGAAAAGAATGGGCCTAATTACAGATATGTACATCCAGTACATGATTCGTGGTTGGAGACCCCATTTTTTGCCAACTGCTCTTTTGCAGGAGTACAGTGCAACAGTGGCCTTGCGAACCCTTTCTAGTATGTTCGCTTTCCAGTTAAGTTTCCTGTCCAGCAGTAGACCAAGATATTTGGCCTGCGAGCTGACAGTAAGACTAGTGCCATAAAGAGTAGGCGGGTCAAAAGTAGGAACTTGGTGCTTCCTTGTAAAAAGGACCAGATCAGTTTTGGATGGGTTAACGCCCATACCGTTCCGAGAGCACCAAGATCCCAATAGATTCAGTGCACCTTGAAGAAGATCAACCAGTGTCGGAATGTTCTTCCCAGATACCGCTACCGCCACGTCGTCTGCGTATGCAACTACCTTACACCCCGTATCGTTCAGTTGCAAAAGCAGGTCATTTATCGCTAGGTTCCAAAGTAGAGGAGAAAGGACACCCCCCTGCGGGGTGCCTCTGGTGACCCACCTTCTAACGGAGGAGCCGCCTAGCGAAGAGTTTATAATCCTTTTTGTTAAAAGGAGTTGAACTATGTCCACTAATGGTCTACATAGGTTTAAGTTGGTCAGTGAGCCAGTAATGGCCGTCGGAATAATGTTGTTGAAAGCTCCCTCAATGTCGAGAAAAGAGACCAAAGTGTATTCTCTGAAAAGGAGGGAGTATTCAATCTGCCGCACGAGTGCATGAAGAGCCGTCTCCACGGATTTACCCTTCGTATATGCATGTTGATTGGGTGAAAGAAGATGGCCCACTTTATCCCTAATATAAACGTCGATGAGCCTTTCAAAGACTTTAAGAAGAAAAGAGGACAGGCTGATAGGCCTGTGGTCTTTTGCTTTTGAGTGTGAGACCTTCCCCGCTTTAGGTATGAAGATCACGTTTACCTCAGTCCAGATAGTAGGAATGTGAGACAAGTGTAGAATAGCTACACAAATCTCCAGTAGCCACGGTACGGCCAAGTCTGATGTGTGTTGCAAGTCAGCTGGTATAATACCGTCAGGCCCTGGAGACTTGAAAGGCAGAAAGCTATTTATAGCCCAGTGCAGTTTTTCGCTGCTAACTATGTCTTGAACCCCCATGCTATGATGAAGGCCGATTGAACCAGTTGTATCCAGGGTAGTTGCGTCAGTACAGCCATTTCCCGGAAAATGGGTGTCAACCAGGAGTTCGATTGTCTCTTGGCTTGACGATGTCCAGGAACCGTCTTCCCTTTGCAGAAAGCTAGGGACTGCTGGACAGGAAGCGAGTATCTTGCGAAGGCGACTGGCCTCAGAGTTACATTCTATATTCTGACAGAAATTCCTCCAGGAGGATCGCTTGGCAGATCTTATCGCTTTTTTAAAAATCTTTAGTCTGGCTTTATATTCAGACCAGTCGTTTGTCGCCCTAGCGCGATTGAAAAGTTTTCGGCACTCCCTTCTAAGCACAGCTACCTCAGAGTTCCACCAATTTGGTTTCGTATTACCCCAGAGCGGTCTCACAGGGCACGACTTCTCAGTGGCAACTTTGTAGGCAGCTGTAAGGGAAGCTACCGCATTATCTAATTTCTGAACTGAGTCAATTTTACTGGGACCATCATTTGGCAGTGATCTTACAAAGATTTCCCTGAAATTGTCCCAGTTAGTTCTAACTCTGTTTCTATAAGAGGTGACCAGAGGGGTTGCGACTTCTATGCGAAAATCTATATACCTGTGGTCAGAGAAGGAGTGCTCTGTGGAGACTTTCCATTCTTTGAGCAGATTAGTGGCAAATTCATTTACCAGTGAAAGATCGAGAACCTCTTCACGAACTGAGGTGATAAAAGTGGGCTCATGCCCAGTGTTTGCAACATATAAGTTGGTGCTAACAATATAATCAAAGAGAGACTCACCTCGCGGGTTTATGTCCGAACTGCCCCAGATGGTGTGGTGCGCATTGGCGTCTGTTCCGATGACCAATGGCATCCTGTCCTTCCTAGCCGCCTCCACCGCATTTTTCATCAGAAACGGTGGGGGATTCTCCGAGTCATCGTGGGCCATGTATGTGGAAGCCACCCATAGTGTGGAGCCCGGTGTTTCCAGCGCCGCCACTACGCTATCTGCGTCACTGAAATTAGTAAGAATAAACGCGTTAATATGTTTTTTGATGAGGATACAGGATCTGTTTTACCTCCGCAGGGTATATACAGAGTCCTGTATCCTGGCGCGTTGAGACCATGAATGCGCCCGTTGCAGACCCAGGGTTCCTGCACGAGCGCTATCTCCTCCCCATTTTTTGAGAGTCGGAGGAGAAGTGCGGCAGATGCCGCTTTAGAGTGGTGCAAGTTAATTTGCACCACTTTCATGTCCACCCACGGGAGGATCCGACTGTGCGACGATAGTGCTGTCTGCGTCGTCGGAGTGGGAAGACAGCAGTAGTTCGTCCTCTGAGGGTCCACCGAACAGCTCACGGACCATGTACGACGTGGATTCTCCGGACGTAATACTAGCCGTGTCTTCCACTTCTGACACCTCCATGGCCTGTACGTCAGTAACCACATTAGTGTCCTGACGATATACGTGCAAAGTAAGCTGAGAAAAGCAGAAATTAATCTCACCCTTCTTCGCAGCGAGGGGGGCTAGGGATTCCTCGTTCAGGATGATAACCATCTGGCGCGAGTTACCTACAGCCTCACCTAGTCTGGCCACCCTCCAGTCAGCGGTGGGGAGGTCCGGGTTTCCCAGCTTAATCAGCTGTAGTATGGTCGCAAGGTCGGAGTAATTTGCCGGAACCCTTGTTCGAGAACGGGGACGATTCGGGATCTTGTCCCGTGTTACGGCTTCGAGCCGTGCACCAGGCCAGACTTCGCCGATTTCTGCGATTGCCAGCGTGTAAAGCTCGGCAGAGCGCTGATCCGCACACGAAGTGAGTTTTATGCGATTTTGGAACCATCCAAAATCGCGACAGCATGGTGGAGGACCCGGGTTTTTGGCCATCACATCTATGTAAACTGGCCACAGCTTGTTTTCCACCAGTGACCAGTTTTTAGGCGAGATCGAGCCATCCGTGTTGCTGTGATCTATTACCGCCAGAGTGAGGCTTTCTTTTGCAGCCTCTCTGAAGGAGCGAAAACTACGCCTATTGCCCATCGGGGTCTGAGAGGTCCTGGCGCGTTTAGCCGCTGCCAGGGGTTCCTCAACTGATCGCTGCCGCTTGTTGACCATAGTCTTGGTCGCGTGCTCAGCAATCACCGCCTTGGCCCATTCACGAGAGGCTTTGTCCTTCTCCGTGAGGTCTTCGTCCTTAACTGCGCTTAGCCGGTCGAGGATTTTGTGTGCCGATCTCCTGTCGCGGTACGCTTGTGTCGAAGCACTGACAGCGCGCGCATTAGACGGCTTAGTGGAGGTAGCCTGATTTGCTACAATTTGGCGAAACGTGGGTTTTGCACCTGACGACATCGCACTTTTGGGTTTCACAGCCTCTTTATCATACTTGGCTGGCATGGAGTGGGCACTCTGTCCTGATCTGCTCATAGACTTCGTGCTATACAAAACGTGGCTTCGGTTGGCATTTGGTGCAGCTTCTGGACCTCCTTTTAAAAATGGGCGGACATTGGACCTAGGTTGTCCCAAGGGTCTAGCCCCACCCTGAGAGGGAGAAGCCACAACCTGCCTATCTGAAGCTGGAGTGATCTTAGTGCCCGAAAAGCCCTTGACACTTCGATCAGCCGTTGATATGGCTGCACTATTTCGCGCAGCCATATTACCAGAAATAGTTGAGGCGCTGCGTTTAGCTACGCTCTTACCACTGGTATTATTACCAGAAGCTGTTGTGGTAGCGCTGCGTTCAGCTACACTTTTACCACTGGAAAAATGTGTTTCTCCTAGTGACACCACCCTATTTCCCTCAGTGGCAGCGCTGCGCTCAGCTGCGCTGTTGCCCTCGGGGTTTTTATTTGCCCTATGTGGCATCACCTAAGGACCAGGTGGTTAATAAAAGGAGAAAAAGAAAAAGAAGAAGAAGACTTATCTTATGGGGGGAAAAAATGGCGCCTAAACACAATGGCTTGCCACTGGAGCCCCAGGGGTCCCTCGCCGCCGTCACCGCACCGCCGAGAGCTCATCGGCAGTCGCGCCACCAAAGGCCAGGACCGGCGCCTGCGTCCAATGCCGCCGGCTCCTCCTCCGAGAGCAGAAAAACTGAAAAACAGCAGCAGCGGCTAAAACTTGCGAAGGCAAGAACGGCAACCAGCAGGCCACCAAAAAAAAAACACCAACAAAAACACGCGAACAGCCACCAGGACTTGGCGACAATCGCGAGAGTTAATAGCGCGTGCGCAAGGTGCTCCAAAAACACCAGAGCCCTTGCTCCTAAGAAAAATCGAGCACTAATCGACACTTTCGCGTTTAAATTCGCCGAAAATTTAAAGATATAGCGCAAAAACCACGGAGCACAAAAAGATTTCATGCACTTCAGTGCAGCGTTGCCAGACGTTCTGTTGCATCTAATTGATCTACGTATTCATTTAGTGTCTGTTCGTAATTGCAGTCTTCCTCGTCTTGGTGTTGTTGTGACTGCGTTTCCTCGGTGTTAATATGGAAATTTCTTTGTAGTTTTGGGGGTACTTGGTTGTATGCATTTCCCTGTGTGGGTCTCTTTCCTGCATATTGGAATGGTGTGGGCCTATTTGCATAATTCACGTTTGCGGTTTTCATGCTTTCGTCCACCTCCATTGGTTGGGGTGGTTTTGGTTGATGTGGTCTGGGTGGTGGGAATTGGGAATAATTATTTCCATATTGCTGTTGAAAATTTCTTTGTGGCTGATAGTAGTAAGAGTTGTTAAGTGGTCGGGGATTTTGTAAATTTCCTTGTCTGGATTGCGGAAAATAGGCTAATTGGGGGAAAAAGTGTTTTTGTTGCGTATTGGGATAAGGTTTGCGTGGAATTGGTGGTGGTATGTTTATGTCCATGCCCCTGTTGGTCCCACCAGTATTCCTAGCATGATGAGCTCGGTAATTCTGGTTTTCAAGCTTTGTACAGAGATGAAGAGCTTGAGGTAGATCAACAGGCTCTTTCATTCCGAACAGCCGAGGCAAGTCGCCCCTAAGGCCTCTTACGAACGTGTCAAGGGCCTTATCCCTGTAGTTTTTTGTCAGGACATACATGGATTTGGTGCCGATGTCCTTACAGGAAATCTTATTTAGAATTAAGGATAAATGTTCGTAGACGGCTTGATAGAATTGTTCAATGGTTTTGTTGCCCTGCACTAGAGTAGTCATCTGGTACTCTAGTGTACCAAGATCCCTTCTGTCTGCATAATGCAGTGTTAAGCAGTGTGAAATGCTATCCCAATTGAGCGGAGTGTTGTAGGACTCCAACACGTTATCGGCATTGCCGATAATTTTGTTTCTAATGATATTTATTATACCAAAATATTTGGGGGTGCCTCTAATGGGTTCGTATATTTTTAAAATTCGATCCACGCTCTTTTTCCAAGAGCTATACTCAATATGGTTGCCTGAGAACTCTCTTAGGCATCGCACCACATCTGGCACTTTATCAAGTTCGTCGATATTGTTTCTATTTTCGATGTGTATTTCCTCGTCCGTATTGTTAAACAAATTTGCGTTTGGATTTTTTATGGAGTCAATAATTGTCTGGCGTTCTGAAATGCAAACTCTATTAACTATTCTGGTTATGATGGCCTCTAATTCGGGAGTTGCGTTTACTTGTGGGGGGTTGGTAGAAAGAGCCGGTGCGGGATTGGGAGGGGTCCCGGAGGGAAGATTCAGAACAGAGGGGCGGATGAGATTGTTGGGGTTCGACATCTTATTGTATAAAAATTCACCCTTTTGCTTATATTTGTATGTCTTAAAGTTTACTTTTTATTCAGTTGATTAAATTTTTGTTTCTCTTAATTCTTTAATTTATCGTTAATGTAACCTCTCCTATGGAGAGGGTCCTTTTTGCTCCGGAGGGTCCCGTGGGAATCTCGGAGCTAGGCGCAATTTATAGGCTGGAGGGACTCGTAAGTGTCGCAGCCTTAGTTATATTGTGTTATAATTCTACGTTGATTGTTATTAAAAAAATCCTTTTTTTTTTTTGGATAGTTCGTATTTTGTTTCAATATCTAGGATTCTAATTTTATTTAGAATGATTTCGAGCGCACTAGCTTTTTAATTTCTTTCTTTATTCAATTTTTCATTCAGTTGTTTTTTTTTTATAATCTTAACTCTATTGATTTTTTTAACTTCTTAAATTCACCTTTGCGTTTTGTTACACGGATGCACTTTTTGGTTCTTATCATAACATTTCTCTTAATTTCGCTTATATTTTCAACTTCACTTTTTCATTTACAATATCTGTTGCATTCAAAAAAAAAAAAATTTCTTATGTTAGGCTTACATTAGTATCGTTCCGCGCATCATCTCCAGGGGGAATCCTTTTTGCTGTGTTACGGCTACTCGGGGTCCTAGATGATGACTGTCTTGCACGTCTCCCTTCCTCAAGCGTGGGTAAGGGACTTGTTTTTAGATTTGTGTTGTGGGTTGGTAGAGTTACCTGCCCAGGTCCAAGGAGACGAGCCAATCCGGGTCGATTTAATCCTGTGGTTGTGGTTAGCGTGGCGAGCCTCCCGGGGTCGACTTAATCACTTTTTGCCACTCCTGGGCCCCACGTTGGGCGCCAGTTAAATAAAAATTTACTTTTTATTAAATAAAAATTAAACAGAGCTATGCTCCTCTTTATTTGAGATTCAAAAACGGAATGAATTACAAGTAAGTAAACCGAAAGCTGCTAGCCGCTCCAACAGCGTTGGTGGCACCACAATATTCTGGGAATTGCATTTTTTGCTTCCCAGACGCATTGTCAGCATATTTGCTTGCTGGTGGTGTTTTGTTTATTTTAACTTCGAATATTCATCGTTGCTGACTGGTATTTTTGATTATTTTCGTTTCAAACATTGTCGTTGCTAACTCATATAATGCTCTACTGAAACTCCAAAATAATTAATAAAACAAAGGTTTGGTGGCAGAACATCGGGGAATCCCCTTTGTATATATTGTACGCAGACTTTTTCTGCCATAAGCAGCGGTGATTTTTAAGACATTTAATTTTTATAATTCTTAGGTTAAACTTATCTTCATGAAGCTTATCTAACAAGATAGCAAAAACATTACTGTATAAAGAAAACATCAGATATAAAAAACATTTTTTTGTTAGTGTTTTCATAACAAAATACAATTTTTGTCTCATGTACGCAGACTTTTTCTGTACATGTACAGAACCCAAACTTTTAATGTGGAATAGCTTCGGAACAATAAGTTGGAAAGCTTTGAAGTTTCGTATATCATCGTCCCATAGATGTGCTATTCTACTGGCAAAATATTATGGGCGTTGAACAAGGAGCGCGGCATATTTTTTGTGACTGAAATTTTCCGCGTAACTTTGGAACTGAAAGTCACATATTAATGAAACCAGGTCACACCCTTCGGCTGAAGGAATGGATTGGGCATTACATAAAAGAGGCGTGGTATCGCCCATAGAGTATAGTATGAAGAAACTTGATTTATTGGGCCCATTGACTTCAAGCTTGCGTGCAAAGCCGCAGTAGTATTGAATAATTGGAATATGTGCATGCATATGCAGGGATCGATGTTTTGTGTTGCGGCTACGATGGGGTTTCGAGTGCCTTAAAAGAATTCTCGTTTAATTTTCCCAAAGCTCCTTGGTAGAGTGCTTCCATAATAACTTTGTTAGCAAAAAGCTTCTTTTTGCTTTCTAAATTCCTGTGCAAAGCCTCCCACGAGACGCTTAGAGCAATGGCTTCATCTTGGAGCTTCTTGCTATTTACGAGGCTTTCAACTGCTCTGCTTAGCAGTTTATTACGATCAAGTTCCAATCTTCGTTTTTTTCTGGGGTTTTCCATTTCCTATGACAAAAAATGAAAAAAAATAATAATCAAGTTGAATTTTTTACAGCGGCATTGGTATTGGTGCATCGTTTTCCGCCGCTGTTGCGCCTGCGCACATTTTATTTTCACTTTCATTTCGTTGCTCTCTTCGTCGTCCAGCCATTGTTGCTCCTTCATTCGATTCCCCTCGCGGAGTTGCAAAATTCTCATGTAACGAAAAATTTAAAGCGTCGTTTCCCGTCTTTCTGCGTCTTGTTACTTCCTCGTTTCGTCCTCTTCGTTCTGGCTAAAGCTAATTTTTTTTTCATAACTTGCGTGACCGCTGTATGTTGGTCTCGGTGATCACTGATTCTTTTGATACATTTGTAACTTTCGGATGCTTGTAAACCTTTCTGCAAACATTAGTTGCTTTATCGTTCAGCTTCCCAGTGGGGTTTTGCCGTTCCGGCGATTGCAGTAACAACGCTGTAAAAAAAGCACAAATAAGTAACGAATTAATATATGTTTATGTTCGCGCCTTACCACGTCCTCAGTTGGGAATAAAAAAATTATTTGGTCTGCAAAATAGACAATTTCTTTCATCGTCGACCGCTCTGCGAAATATTCCACGATGGTATTTACTAAAATTCCCCACAATACTGAATGTTCCTTGTATTGTTGCAGAACATGTTGGTCTCTCGGGGTAGCACTAAGAACTGCATCCAAAGACTTGATTAGAATGTTTTCCGCAGAGCTTGGGTATTCTTGACTCCATTTCGTCCAACTAAAAAACGATCCTAAAGAAACAATGTCTGCCTACAAAAATAATTGTTTAAGTAGAAAAAATCGTTTTCTTTTAAGTGATGCTAAACTCACATCATTTTGACGCCAATGTTCAAGTCTTTCTTTGAACTTAATGCGAATTCCAAGCTTTGGAAGAGGGAAAAGTTCATGTATGTCCTCATCTTTGATGAAGTAGATACTCTCTACATCCAACTTATATGTTCGCGTCTTCGCGCAGAGGAAAAAAAACAATTATCTTGCGGAATCAAACACAACTTGTTTTCGACTGACCTTTATTGATTTTTATGAATATTTATAACATTTTACTGTGCTTACTCTACGTTATTACTATAATTGGTTATAATAAATATTGCTTATTGCAGCTAACTACGGGTCGTTGCTCGACCCAGTTCTTCGCTTGCAAAATGCTTGCGCTGCGAAGCATTAGTGCGAGTCGCTGACGCATGTCTCTCGAGCTCATAAACCTTGAGGTGCACCGACAGTACTGCTTAGGGTGCTAACTTCCATGCCGCAGTCTGTAAATGGAAAATTTACACACTGTCACTCTGGATACTTTCCCAATAAAATTTTGTCAATAACTAAAACCAGGAGAATAAAATACTATAAGTTAAGTTTTTCTTCCGCTTCCGCTGTACAGTTTTCTTCCGCTGGTTGAATGTGACTTCAGTTCTGTTTTTTCTTTCGAAGCGGTTTTCCTGCTCACTTTTGTTCAGCACTTCTTCGGAGGCACTTTTTCGAATGGTAACCGAAATCGATACTCGCAGCCCTGTCAGCGTTTTCACCCAAAAGACCGCAATGCGTTGCGAACTTAAAAAGGGACCTTAATTCCTTTTTGGTATTACTACTCTTTCAAAATAGTTCGCAATTTTATTACTAAAAGAGTATTCTCTAAAAGTAACATTACATGATTTGAACTTTATGACGTTGTTGTTTTCTATGAATATGTTTTGGCTTATGCAATTTTGGTCTAGTTTTGTTGGTGGTAAGTTTTTTATAGTTAATAGATTATCTGATATTCCACTTATGGATGATACATCATTGTTCCTAAAGGTGCAAACTTTTTCTTGGTTTAATACATTTCTTATACAATAATCCTCTTCGCCCTAAGCTCTTCGCTCTTGTTGCTTTTACCGACTGCACCAGTCAAGAGTTTGAAGTTAACTGAATCTTTATTTCATAATTGTTTGACTTAAAGGCTATTACAGGAAACTTAAAAGCTATATGTCAGCTTAATTCTAAGCGTGAGAGGAGCTCACATTTGAATCATTTTTACACTTCATGTTTACAATATGAAATATGCAATTAAATTTCTTATTTTCAAGAATTACATCTGTATTTACTATACCAATAAGAGGTAGTTTTTCACCACTAAATGTTAATAAGCTTGAGCTTGTCTGTCTAAGATTTTTATTCAAATTTAAATATGATGCTGTTGTAAGTGATAAAATGTTGGCTTGCGCGCCGGTATCGATAACACAATTCACATCGCACTCATTGGTTTTGACTCTTACTGTCCATTCTTTTGTGTTTCTGCAATTCCTTCTTCCATTGTCGTTGACTGTTTCGCAAATCTGTCTGCACTGCTCGCGGTCTGTTGCTTTCCCTTTTTGCATGTATGTTTCTTCTCGTACCATTCCTAGGAAGAGTTCACCTGCGCCGTTATCTTCATCGCATGATTTATGTACTTGTACTTCGTTTACATATTTATTGTATGGTGTCTTTTGTTGTTGCTTGTTACTGTATTTGTTGTTGCTGTGATGCATCTTGTATTGTTGTTGTTTACTGTAGCACATTTTAGCAAAATGATCTTTTTTATTACATAAGTAACAAGTTGCTCCTTGCGCTGGACATTTATTTCGGTGCATTTGACCACATTTTTTACACACTCACTCTTTTTGTAAGTTTTTGGTTGAATAGTCTTTTTTGACTACAGCACCATGGCTGTTATATATGTCACTCACATTTTTTAGCTTATTTGAATTTTCTTTTGCTAGTTCCATATTTTTGGCAATTGTGATGGCGTTTTCTAGCTTAATATTTCCTTCTGAGAGGAGTCTTTCTTTTATTTGTGAAAAATTTGAAGCTAAACCACAAACAAATATGTCTCTAATAAGGTCTTCCCGAATATTGCCGAATTCACATGTCAAACTTAAATTTTTTAGCTGAGTAATGTACTCATCAATAGTTTCGTCGAAATTTTGTTTTTTGGAAAAAAATTTGTGTCTTTCCATGACTATGTTGACTTTCGGTATAAAATAATCATCAAATTTTTTAAGTAAGTCACTGTAGTTGATCGCGTCTAAATTTTCATTAAACGAATTGTAAATTAGTAAGCACTCCGGACCGAGATGGTGTAATAAAAGCGCAACTTTTCGTTTTTCATTTTGTTCCTCAAGCCCTGAAGCACGCATAAATATCATAAAATGGCTTTTCCAGCTTTGCCATGCCGCTGCCAAATTTGAGGCTTTTAAATCTATTGGCGTTATAGTTGTTGCGATCGACATAACCTGACTTTGTGGTTGCACCAAAGCACGCGATGCTGATGCTTTTTCGTCATCCAGCATTTTTGGATATATATTTTCTTTTTATTTCCCGAGCGTGCGTTTAGTTTTTTACACTTGACACCATGTTGTGTTAACTCAGTCTTCTTTATTAATGCGCTTTTCATTTGATATCTAGCTCTTAAGTAGGGTTGCATGTTTAAGTACTATTTTATATAAGTTACATAGTTGCATGGAATAGTAGTAAGGTATACATTTTGTATTAGTATTGCATAGTATTATATAGTATTATTAATATGGTATTAGTTTATTTATAACATTAAAATATTATTACAACAGTAATATGCTACAAGTAGATGTTATTAATGTTTTCATCAATCGTTGGACAGATTGCTTCATCATTGTTCATCAGTCCCACGAATTAGCTGTAGAATTTCTTCTACATTGTTAATGAATTCGTGTTACGACTTCGGATTCCCGTCGTATTTGGGAAGGTCTTTCTTAAATTGTTAAACATTTCGCTAAAATTCTGGCTAATTGACGGCCCGGTTGGTTGCCTACATTTAGCGGTGCCGTCACATATCCTATCACAGTTAAAATCTTCGATTGCCAAATTTTCCGGAATTGAATTTAAACTGCGTGGTTTACAGAAATAAAGAAGAAGTTGCAGTTTCCTCTGGCTTCTCTTTATTAAGTAAAATATCCCTCAAAATTATTAAATTATTCCTCAATTTCCACTTGAAGTTCAATATTTATTCATGCACTTCACTATTTCTTTGTATATTTTATTCACTTTTTTAATGTTTTTTTTTTCTTTATATTTATTTCGAGCAAAAGATTTCAATATTGACTTACATCAGCCCAAGAATCAGCACGAGTCCCATATTATGCTTCGTTCCTTTGTTGCTGGAGTTGAGTCGATACACTGCTTCGCTACTGGAGTTGTGTGGTAGTTCTCCGCTTTCAAATCCACCTTTCTGGGCACCGGCTCTACTTTTGATGTTCAGTCAATCGTAGTTCTGTGTAGTTGTATTCAGCCCCTACATAGAAACGTCTTTGGAATCCTTGTGATTTGTACGGTTGTATGCAGCCCCCGTACAAATCGATTACCTTAAAATATCACACAGTTCAGCGGGATACCGACTGCGCCACTTATATTCTGCCATATAAGATATATACGCGGCAAGTGTTAACTCTTCCCCCTCCAAAAATCTACGTCCCGTTGATAAACTGTAGGTTGTCCTTGGGGTGGTGAATTTATTGGTAGGTCGTATTCTTCCGCCAAATTATCCAGCCTATCGTAACTAGGAGCAGGAACATTGCGAAGTCCGTGAACATGGTAGCTTTAAATCTGTTAGCAAGACTCTTCAGATAGTTGATATTTCCTATGCTCAGGGCATAGGATCCTCCTTGATCTTGTGGTCTTGACGGGAAATTTTCGTCACAGATGGGGGCAGGACCTGAAGGCCAGTAAATTGTAGACTGGAGAATTTTTTCCCTCCTACCTTAATGGTTTCGTTATTCAGCTGTATAACGTATGTTCCCTTCAGGAGTTTAGAATTATTACCGAAGTTTAGCTCGCCCTCGAAGTTTGATAAGAGTAACGTATCGCCTTTTATCATCTCGTTAAACTGTGCAGCATTCGTACGATAAGTACAATTTGCTTTTTCAGTGCCTTTTCACAGACTGTGGAATTGTTGATAGAATAACATTGTCCAATGACACCATATGTCTCTTCGTGACCACCATATGCCACCTGTTTCCTGTTGTGAATAGAGGCCCTCGTCGCTAGCAAGTTATACTCATTGTCACGTATTTTTGGCATGTACGTATAGCAAGAGCGTCCCGTTCGTGTAAATGGACGGATTTCCATATTCAAGCGCTTCTATATCGTTCTCATAAGGTAGAGTCTCCATTTAGTCAATTCCCCGATTAATTTCTTCTCTGTCATGTATATTGCAGTTTATTATGCCACTTTTGGCCATTTGGCATGCACGAACGCTCTTGAAGACTAATCAACTGCTTATTTACTTTATTTTGTATCCAAAAAGTTAAAAGAATCAACTTAAAGGAACAACTATTTCTTTCACAAATCGTCTGCTCGAATTCGTCTGACCACACAAATCAAGACTAAAACTCAACTGCTCTTTCGTCGACGGCGTTGCCAACTCGTCTTGCGGATGGGACGGAGTAGCCACCGCTTACAGTCGGCTTTCCTGACCATTTGTAGCGTCCTCGCACGAAACGTCCGGCGGCAGGTCATCCTCGGGATCAGAGTTGTCAGCATCGTACGGTGGCAACTGGCACCATGGCTTCAGCTGGTCGGATGCGTAGACTGGATCTGGCGTATCTTGTCATCCCATCGTCTCTCGTCATCGGTGGAGGGTAACAGCAGGGACAAAATTATTCGATTCGCGCGCTCAACATGGCCGTTGGCGCGGGGCGTGCGTACTGCGTTGAGAGTGTGTTTGACGTTGTTATCTCGACAAAACTTTTCGAAAGCTTTCGAGGTGAACGCTGCTCCTCGATCTGAGATAATGCGCTCCGGCATTCCTACATAGCTCGTGACCTCAAGCAAGATCTGGAGGACATAGCTGGTTGCGGTGTAACAGCGCGGATAATGGTGAATTTCGTGAACGAGTCCACTAGGACGAATACGTGTTCGTTCCGCTTGGAGCTTTTGGGGAACGGACACAAATGATCGATGTGGACAGTGGAAAAGGGGATAGGTTTAATGTCGTCGTGGTGGTATTCGCCCTCTTTTCGGCCACCCGGTTGTTTATACAGAGCACATGCGTCGCAGGACTTAATGTAGCTCTTGGCGTAATTTCGCATGCGGGAAACCAAGCCAGGTTGAGTCCATTCAGGACATTCTGCGCAATTCTATCGACGTTTGAAGAGTTTATTTTATTGTTAAAGCTGTCTGCCACAGAGATCATTCTCTGAATTATGTTTTCCGTTATGCCGAAGAGCCGCTCGTTTAAACTGTATTGTTGGTTATTGTTTGCTATAATTTTTTGTTCGTTGTTCAAAAATGTTGTTCCAGTCAGCTGCGTCAGGACTTTCTGATACCCACTTCCAAGCCGAGCCAATCCAATCAATCGAGCGCTGCTGTAGTTACAGTTTCTTCTTTCAGTCGTTCGAGTAATTCTAGGTTAATAGTGTGAACTAGTTTGAAATGACTGTCCGTGATATATCTTTTCCTTTCCTTAATTGCGATAATCGGTGCCTTTGATTCATAGATATTCATTTCAAACACCGGCAGTAGCCACGGAAGTAACAGCGAAATAAGCCCTTTCATACTTCTGGAAGACCACTCTCATAAATTACGTTCTGTTTAATAAAAAAAAAAACCAACTAAAGGAAAAGGAAGATACATTCATTTTATAAATTTAAACCACAAACACTCAAACATTAACTTTGAGATTTCTTGATTGTCATCGCGAGTGCAAGACGAAGCCGGAACTGAATGCGCTTAAATTCAAAAGGCAAGTCTGAGTTTCTTTACCACTAAACGTGTTCCGTTACACAATTTAGTTTGATTCAGATTTCGAAGCATTATTGCTACCGAACCAATCTTTAATTGTAAATTATGTGGCGGAAAACCAGGCGGAACTAAATAGTTTAAAAACTCAGTAGGATAATTCGTAGCTTCGTCTTCATTAAAGACGGAATCAATAGATTTGAAAAAACGTAACGCACCATTGATTTGGCTTTGAATTTTGAAATTCAGATCATCTACATTATTATTCTTTGCTAAAATCTTCTCTTGCAACATGAACTCGACGTAAAATATCATCGGACATTTCATTCTTGTACTTGACCCACAGGGTTGATGGATTAGGTGGAACGCACGTTGAAATAATGATTCCAAACAATACGTGTACTTGACTTGCAGGTGCAGAAACAATTGCATCAGTAAGTGTTAAATCCCAATTTGTATCGTGCTCAAACAAATGAAGACGTTGACACGCATCACGATAAGTTGGACATAATTTGCCATTGAAAGTTCGAAGTGACTCAAATGAAACAGGACCACGAACATTCACCAATAGTAAACGCAAGTAAAAACATTCATAATTTTTTGATGGATGAACTGTATAAATGTAGGTTTTTTTCCTTGGTTTTATTTAACAAGATTAATAATTGAAATTATGTTATGTAGTAGGAAAATATTTGTCTTGGTTAATTAATTAATTTTAAATCACGTCGTCCCCGCGAGTTATGAGTGGCGGCCTGCGAAGCTCAAGAAAACACAACTGGTTCGTACTAGATTGACACTTCAACTCATTTATTGTACAATTCTCCGGCTCTTATATACTAATTAAATCCCCAAAGTTTTAGTAAACATGCCCTACTTTGTAGGTTTGTTGATAGTTTCAGCTTCCGTTGAATTTGCTGATCGGTTCGGCTTCCGCAGAATTTGCTGCCTAGCGCGTCTTGTGCTGCGGTATCGAATTGCTGTCCAGTGCGTTTGTTTTGCCGGTATCGATTTCTGTTGATCGCTATTTGTTGTTGTTGAACGTCGATGGTTTTCCTATTCGTCTACGCTGCTGTGGAATGTCAGCGATTCTGCTATTTGTTTACACTATTGCGGCTCGCTGCTGTGTCGGCAGTGCACTACTTTGTTGCTGCTGATTGTTGTTGTCGGCAGTGCACTACTTTGTTGCTGCTGATTGTTGTTGTCGACTGGCTGTCGTTGTCAGCAATTTGCCCTCCGTGGTTTGGGTGGTGCGTGTAGCGTGGGTGATGTCGTACTTCGTGTGGTGTGTGGTGCGGGTGAGGTACTTTGTGCGGTGTGTGGTGCGGGTGAGGTAACTCGCGCACACGTCTTCGCTCAACCGCTCGCTCGTTTCGACTACTCCTTCCCTTCGCTTGCGCTTTTCTCGTCGCTTCTCGCTGTCGCGCGCCGCTCTGCTCGTTCTACTCCCACATAAATGCGACCAATAGCATCAGTGGAAAAAACCATGTAAAATCGAGCGCGGCGGAGCGGTGGAAATAAATGGACGGGTTATTTTCGGGTTTATGGGTGTCTTTATTGTTTGACGTTCAAAAGACGAGTTATGTAGGGTGAGATGTAGCATTCGTACAAGTTGTGGTTCTCAGCTGTAATTGGTCCGAAAGTACCTGAAGGAGCAGCAGCTCGACCTTCAGTCTCAGAAATGGGACCTTTTGGAAATGCATCAGACGGCTGGTTTATCATCACTTTCTCGCCCGTTGGTGTTACACCAGTAGCAAGGGATTCGATATAGTCCAGGATCACCTTCGGGATCTTGAAGTCCGTGCCAAAACCGATTTTCGTATCAACGAAACCGGCGAAAGCGCTATCTCCATTATCGAATCTTTGATGCTGTGCGATTCTTATTTGGAGTGCGTTAACCATAACGTGTTGAAACATCGGGAACGGTACTTGTCTTTCGAATAAATTATTTTCTCGCGTTGCCATCCGCCAGAATTCTTCGAGAATTGTTATGAAACCGGAGTACTCAATATTGTGGCTGGCAGTTGCCTTGATTGGTACAGTGCCGGAAATAGCCCCTGAATACAGCAACTCATCTTTAGGAGGTGTTTCAGTTGTAGAGGGCTTCGGGGAGGTCCACGCCGATTATTATTATTATTATTCCGCCTATTTTGTGGTCTGGGTGGTTGTGGTGCCATTCGTTGTTGCGCTTCTTGAAACTTTTCTTCAATAGCGACTTCTCCAGCCCAAGATCCATCGTTACGTACAGCGTTGAAATTATTCATGCGCTGATAGTCGCGCCATCTACGACGCGGATTTTGCTGTTGCGGTTGTTGTTGTGGGTTGTTATTGTTGTTGGTTGTTGCGGGTGCTCCACGCTGATTATTGCTTTGATACGCCATTACGGTAAGCTCAGTTTTTGTTCAAATTTCGACGGGAAACCTCTTCGATGAAGCGATTCAAGTCTTATAACGTGGCATCTCAGAGTACAGCAACGTTCGTGCGAATAGATCACTCTGACACATTGAAAAAAATCTGGTCCTTGTTGTTGCTGGAGGTCTTTCAGCGCGTTGAGCGGCGATGGTTTCAGTAAAAGATATATTCTCAATATATTCTATATTCAGTCCACTTTGTCATAGCACTTATCACTTTATCACTTTTTTCTTTAATGGCACAACCTTAATTAGAACAAGATTCGTGTTTTAATAACTTGGCGTCCAACTGAACGACATTCCTTTTTTAACTGCTTTGGGAGCGTAGTGGTTTTCCCGTTTGAAAGCTAACGTTTATGACTGTCAGCGACCTACTAATGGCACGACTAACTCCACTGTACGGTTTCCTGGGTGCAAAGGTTCTTCGTTAGGCGGAATGACATATCGGTTAACCATGACCGAGGACCGGTACCTAAGCTGGAGGCCTGATTTGCAGGATCTCAGCCAGCAGGTGTTTATACGCTGGAGAGTCCCGTAGGAATCATACGGTCGATTATCGGATGAATGATTCGACGCGATGATTATCGCGTGAAGTAAAAATACAGAATAGATACATTTATATAAATGTAGGATTGTTGTCCTATTCCGGATAAATAAAACCGCCTGATTGCCTTGATTTTAAGCTTATTTATTTAATATAAAAATGAAAGGAAAACCATCCTACTCGTCGGCGTCGCTTTCATCTTGCTGCTCTGCTCGTTGATTTTTTGCCGTAACGGAATGTTGGGACTGCGACGGCTCACTTCACTGTTATGCGCCGGCGTTGCGTTCTTCTTTTGAATCTTGTCAACGTTTTTTTTCATAATGTACACGCTCGTGCCAATCTCACATGCAGGAAAGAGGTTGCATCACTGTTTACAATGCTTAAAGGCATTTATTTCCACTGTCACTTCAGCACTCTTTCGGTATATGAACTAAATATTTAAAGTGTTAATACATTTCTTTAATAGGTTGTCAAACTGCATCCTTTAGAAGCCCTTCAACATGCTGTGGTTTCCGTTTTTGTTGTGTATTTATATCTAATAAAAAGGTAGAATTTACAGAAATTTAGATATAGTTTTAGTTTACAAACGAGATGCTTGGCACGTGCCGCTGTCGGAAGAAGATCGAGAAAGAAAAAAGGAAGGTAGCAGCAGTGCTGTTAGGCTCAGTGCTGCCAGGCTCAGCTTTTGCTTTCGACATGTGCAGCGTTGCATTTGGGGACCTAGTTACAGCGCGCCACAATGCTTTTGCAGTATTCGCAAAAGTTCGCTTGTCGCAGCGGTTGAAACGTTAAATGCCACAGCCCACGCTGCAAGTTCGCCACTTCCGTCATTAGCTAATTCACATTCCGAATAATCGAAATCGTAATTTTCCACACTATCCCTGGAATCGACCGCACTCGAAGTAGAAGGGCCTGTTATCAAGGCATCATCAACAGAATGTTCAAGGCTCGCCGGCAAGCTACAGATCTATGATCTGCTTTACCTCACTTTTAATTTTCTTCGACGCACTCATACTTCTCTTTTTACTTTCACTTCCTTTTTTCGGTTTCCTAGCACTGCACCGAACATAGTGACATGGCATAATTAAGTTGGCGAATCGGGATTAATGACGTTTAGTCCCGAGACACATTGGTGGAGTTGAACTTAAGCCGATGGCGATATTGAATATAATAAAGTTGGGAACACATTTTTCCGATTTAGGTTGTTTTCACCGCCGGTTTCACGATCTGATGAGAATATTGGGCTTAGTTGGCGTTCTCTTAGGGTGGTCCGGCTTCTCTTCAGTTTTCCTCCCCGGTTATAGCAACGACCATGCGGGCAGCACAAGACGCACCGCAAATGAAATATCCCAATACACTGCAAATTTATTTGCATGTAAAAACTGAATTGCGCTTGACATAATGGACAAATAGATTATTACCGATTAACGTGAATGTATTCTGCACTTGAAATCCTCTGCTAAATAATCGATACCGTCAACTTGCGATTCTGCGGGCAGGGTCGAGGATTGTAATGCCCGATTGCGAGTCCCTTTCCACCTTTTTGCTTTAATTTTACAGCGGTAGCGCTTCACAAAATGTTTTTTTTTTTTCAATTGCGCTGTATCACAATTCACTCAATAAACTTTATCTTTAATTCCGAAATAAATATATTTAGATGTTTTCTAGGTTTTTATTTAATCCAAATCCAACAACTTTATCCGCCGAATCTCCTTTTGAAGCGATTACTCCGGCCTGCGCATGAGGCGGAAGGCGCGACGCCCACAAGTCAACGAGGACGGTCCCACATAGCGCACTGCCAGCCACTCGGCGCATCTCATTGAAAAGTTGACTAGGCCGCATGTCGCCAAGCGGCATGTCCGACAGAACACGTTGTAGGCGCCTTTGCTGACTGTCGGCGAAATGTGATATTTGTTATGCGGCGGCGTAGCCTCTACAATTGCACGCAGCTCCGTCAACTTGTTGGGCGGCACTTGCGCCATGACGAGATTGTACTTCTTTAGGTCACGAGTTATCCCTGATGCAGCGAACCAGAATTCCAATGACATGAAGTAGGATTCAATGTTTGTAGAGGTCATGTTAAGCGGATTGATTCTCGGGATGACTGCTGCCTCCACGTGGGCGTCGGTTTCATTTCCTTGCACACTTGGTAGTTGATGTGAAGGTGTATTATCATCGGTGTCGCTCATGCTTGGTAACCGAAATTGAATTACTTTGTTTGCTAGAAATTTCTTGTTTTTACTCGGGGTCACCACCGGCGAATAACGAGAAAGAGAGAAAGTTGGTGTTGCCACAGCACAATCATCGATTACAGCACTCCAGCTAACTCGGAGTTGCCACATATATGTAAAATAAATATTTTGTGGTCCCTATTCGCTGACCGATCTTCCCGAGAGTTGGAGATAAAAGACCGAATGTCAGGTCTTGTTCCTGTTTTTGTTTCAGTCTTTGTTATTGTCCTGTCTTACTTTTTCGCATAGTTCGGTGCAAATATTGGAAAATTTAAATTGAAAAAATATTTAAATTGCAAAATATTGGAGTGAATATAATTGGACCGGCTGTCGTGGCAAGACAATAAACAAATCACAAGTCTTTACAATTACTGCCTTTATTTCAATCAAAGAACATCTCCGCTGTGCGGAACATCTCTTTCACTCCTCAGCCCTCGCGTTGCCAGCCTGCGCCAAACGTCAAATCGGCCGTGGACAATGCGACATATTCTGCTTCAGTGCTGCTTAACGCGACAATGCTTTGCTTTGAAGAAGCCCAAGAGAACGCACTATTTCCCATGGTAAATACGTAGCCTGAGTAAGATTTTCTGTCTAGCTGGTCGTTTGCCCAATCTGCATCAGCAAAGCCTTTTACTGGCTCACCAGTTTTGCAATGCACGATTTCCAGATCTATGATACCAGCCAGGTATCGAAGAACATGCTTAGCTGCAGTTTCATGCTCGACATGGGGGTCAGTGTTTCTCTGCGTGCAAGATGTCTGGTCGGCTCAAAACTGCTAAATACAATAAGCGAACCAATAAGTGATTGAAACTTCGTTGGATTTACCTTGACACAGCTTTCGTCTTTGCAGCCAACATGGAAACCTGGATCAAGTGGTGTGGAAACTGGACGACAATTGTTCATGCCATACGTGTCCAGCAAGCTTCTGATGTACGTTTTCTGGGACAGTGAAATAGGGCCGCGGTCACCTATGTATCTATGTATTTCCAACCCAAGGAAATACGTAAGTGGGCTGCCATCGTGTAACTGGAAGTTAGCTGCAATCTTCTTCTTAATCGCGTCTATGTCATCTTCGCTCGGACATATGATGACTAAGTCGTCGACATAAACTGCGATGTAGCTGGGTTCACGCTGGTCTCGCCTGATGTAAAAACATGCTTCATTCTTGCATCTTTTGAAACCCATGCTCCGCAAGACCTCGTCGGCCTCGATAGTCAAGCGGGTAGCGCGCTGGCTTCTCATACCAAAGGCTCCAGGTTCGATGCCTGGCTCGGGCTGGTGAACAACTCATCTACTTCTATCGCTATCCCCATGAAGGGAATGAGAATTGCAAGAATCGCACAAGTGCGCTCTTGGCAGGCAATGGCAAAATCCTCCAAGTGTGAACGAAAAACTGCCAATCGCCGTTCGGATTCGGCGTTAAACTGTAGGTCCCCTCCCCCCCTTTCCCCATCCGCTTGAAATGTGTGCTGTAACATATGTTGGCAAAACAGTGTTGCATACACAGTTCAAAAACGGGTGAAATATGTGGTATCACAATGGGCCTTTCAGGCCTCCGAGTGTGTCTCTCATAGAGGCAGCCACCGCAACCTAACCTAACCTAAGACCTCGTCAAGTGTGTTGTTCCAAAACCGACCGGATTGTTTGAGTCCGTAAAGCGCCTTTTGAAGCTTGAGAACTTTATGGGGATGATGTGGATTGACAAAGTTTTCGGGTTGCGTCATGTACACATCCTCCTGCAATTTGCTATTTTGATATGCGTTTGAAATGTCTAGTTGATGCATATATAAACTCTTTTCTGCAGCTATCCCGAGCAGCATTCAAATGGTTTCGTAGCGTATAACAGGAAAGAACGTTTCCCAGTAATTGACTCCAAACTGTTGTCCACAGCCTTTGGCAACTAGTCGGGATTTAAATCTTTCGATTTCGCCGTCTTCTGTTCGTTTGATTCTAAACATCCACTTCGAACCAATTACCTTTTGTCCAGCAGGTTTGTCTACTAAGCGCCACGTGTCGTTTGCCAGAAGAGCGTGGTATTCAATTTGCATCGATTTCTGCCAATTATTCTTGTATTGGCCATTCAACGCATCCGCCACGGATTGTGGTGTGTCAGTGTCATTTAGAAATTGAAGATTATTAAGAGTGTGGTACTGCTTTTTTGGTCTGCCTGGTTGGCCTTTTCGAATTATTTTCGGCCGACCAGGTCCGCACAAAAACTCTTCCAGTTTTGCATGGACAAGCAGGTATTTGGCCATTTCCACTATAGTTCGGTTTGCCCGTTCGGCCACGCCGTTTTGTTGGGGAATTCTTCATGGTGTTCCATCAGGTTACGGCCTTTGAATGTGCTGTTGGTCAAGTTAACCTACCCCAATTCTCTCTTTATACCGCAATTATTTGAAAAATTTTTAAATTCGTTTTTAATGTACTCTGTGCCATTATCACTTCGGAGGGCCTTTATTTTTAAGCCTGTCTGGCACTCTACGTAGCTTTTAAACAATTTAAATTTCTCAAACACTTTGTTTTTGGTACGCATAAAATAAACATGTATCTTACGTGCAAAATCGTCTGTGAACGTAACGAAGTATCTGTTTCCACCGATTGACTTCGCGTTCCCAAAATTTAAATTGGCCCGTTGATTAAAAAGGTTGCTCACCCTTGGCTTATATAATTATAATATCATTTCAACAGCTTATTCAACGTCTGGGTTTCTTCCGTTGATTTGCACGTCGGTTATTGTATTTGTTCGTATGGTTTTTGCTGTCTCAGGTTACCGTCATCCGTTTTGGCTTTGGAGGTGTTTGTTTTTGTTGCGGGTACGTAACTCCTCCTCCCTTGGAATGGAGCGATTGTTTTAATCTTATTTATAGTTTCAATTTTAGTTCTAAATTAACTTACAACAGCATGTAGATCAATAGATGCTTTGTAAGAAGTCCGGTTTCCTTTCGGTACTTGGGGGCCTCGTTTCCTGTCTGTTGATCTACAGTTGGTTTGGTCGGCTCCGTTGTGGTATCCTGGGTAGTGTTCGTCTTGTGGAGTGTTATTTACCTAGCACTCATGTCCTGGATCACTCGCACTGTTTTTGATTATGGCGCTTTTTTTATTGGTTTTCACGGCACTTTATGTTTCTGAGATCACCGTCCCTGCTCGGGCGCCATTTAGATAAATTTGGATTTATCTTACTAAAAAAAAAAAAATTATTTTTTTTCTCCGGACTATGTCCGTTCCGTTTTATTGATATTTTTCAACTGTCTACAAAAATGCTAAAATCTAACCTATTGATCCCGTGCGGCATCGATGTGATCGCCTGTATTCTGCTGGCTCGGGTTTATTTTGGCTGACACGGCGTTTTCCATTCGATGGTAGTCGTCATGCAGCGCGTCTGCATGCTGCTGCTCGGTGATTTGCTTGCAAACAATTGAAACACAGATTACGAGCTTGAACCAACCTGCGACGAGCTTCTACCTTCATACCTCGAAACTGGTCGTAACTATAAATTAAGTTTTCACTTTAAAACTATTGTTTTTAAAAATAAGGCGGACTTGTGTTCGCCGATGACTTTATTTATTGAAAACTGTCTTAAGACTAACTTGAGAAATTATTTTATTCTTACGCCAAAGCTACTGGCCGAAAGGTCACGTTTTGCTTCGGTAGTTCTCGTAGATAGATAGATCTCGGTAGTTCATTTTCTCAACACCTTCCCTGAACTACATAGTGCTTTCACAACCTTTTGTTGTTCATGCATTTCATTTACAAGTTGCAATTTTTCATTTTACAAAAATTATTATTTGAGGCCGAATTTGTCTGTCAAGTACTTCAGCTTCTAAGCAGTAATGCCCTTTGTTGTATTTTTTCTTTTGGTTTTTTTAAATACAGCGCGTTCTCTCTAGCGACAGCACTATCGAACTTCGCATGTTGGAGTAAACAATTTTTTACCGAATTGACCGTAAGCTTCGCCTTGGAGTTCTGCACTGCCATAGCTAATGGCCTAAAGTCCTTAGGGAGCCCCGTTAGCATCAGAGAAGCTGTAAGCTCGTCGTCATTACTCAGTTCCGCGTTTCGCACTTTTAGAGCAATCATGATCAGCTCATTCACATACTCCTGCATTGAGTTGTGATTGTCTAACTTTAAATTCACCAATTGTCTAAAAAGTTCCACTTTTCGCGTCTGCCCGTTGTCTTCGTACGCACTTAACAAAGCTTTCCACGCTTCCTGTGCTGTTTTAGCTGATGCGATGTGGCCGAAGTTACTCGGATCCACCATCAACGTAATCTCAGCCAGTGCACGTTCGTTCACTTCATTGTCATTTTCCGATGTGATGCCACTCTCGACGACCTTCCAGCATCCCTTTCTAACTACAGGCACGACTTAGCCTGTCTTTTCCACACGTCGAAATTTTCGCGACCTCGGTAGTCTTTCGACTGTAAACGAACTGGCGCTCATTTTTTAATGATTCCTGAGAAACGAATATAAGTTAAATTTTTGGCCAGCAGGAGTCTTCGTACGTGTGATTGTGGTACTATGGTATGGAGGGATGGTAAATATTGAATGATTTCTCGTTGTCAAAGACTACGGTTTTCGTCCCCTTGAAAAAATTAAGAATTTTCAGGAGCGGTTCTTTTATGTCGACTATAGATCGAGAAACTATTGGCGAGACTAGGGCGAATTTTGAGAACTTGTCGATGCATGTCAGAAAGTATTTCTTGTCGGTCGAATATATGTCCAAGTGCAGAATTTCGCCAGGGTGTTGTGGTATGGGAGTTTCCCCAATTCCTGGATCCGGAGGATGACGTTGATACTTGGCCTCGTTGCAAGTTTTGCAATTGGAGACAATTTCTTTTAATCTCTTACGGATTCCGCGATTCTTATTCTCCCGCGCGGATCGATGTGCACGGTTGTGCTCCGCAGCTAGGATTTCCGACTGGTCATCTTGATTGGTTAAGTCATTCACTTTCCTCTCAGTATGGCGGAATTTTACTGATGGGAACATTCTAACTAGTTTGTCCTGAATCTTTCCTAGAGCGCCATGCTCTAGAATTAGCTGGGTTCGAAAGCAGTTGATGGAGTTTTGAATTGTTGGAATTGTTTGGGTGAGGGATTCCTCGCTATATTGAGTTTTATATTGTCTTCATCCTCTATTGCGTTGATCTGTTGTCTTGAAAGGGCATCTGCGACCAAATTTTCTTTTCCTGGCTTATAAAAGTATTTGGGGGAAAACTCTTCTATGAAAGCTTTCCATCTTTTGATTTTGGCATTTGGATTTTTATCCGATATGGCGAACGTTATTGGCTTATGATCGGTAAAAATGTGAAGCTGTTTAACACCGTAGAGGTAGTTGCGTAACTTTTGGAGAGCCCACACGATTGCCAAAAGTTCTCGCTCATTGGTTGCATAGTTTTCCTCAGTGCTGTTGAGGGTCCTAGATATCATCATTAGTGGCCTACCATTTTGTGACAAAACTGCACCAATAGCGTGTGAAGACGCATCTGTGGTGAGGTCAAATGGTTTTTCAAAATTTGGATACAGGAGCAGCACTTCTTCGGAGGCAAGAATTCTCTTGATTCTTGTAAACGCTGCACCGGCGTCTTCGCCCAATTTAATTGTAACCTTTTTTTATTGATTGGCACCGATGTTTCCGTTTTCCCTTCGTAGGATTTGGGTAATTGGTTTAACGATTTGGGCATAATCTTTAACAAATCGCCGATAGTATCCGCACAACCCAAGGAAAGATCGTAGGGCGCGGGGGGTTTTGGGAATTTCGTAGTTCAGGATTGCCTGAACCTTATCAGGGCACGTTTTGATGCCTTGCTTTGATACAAGAAATCCCAGAAACTCGACCTCAAGCTTGACAAATTTTGACTTTTCTAATGACACTCGCATGTTCGCTTCATAAAGTTTGTCAAGAATTCTATCGATGTCCCTCAGATGTTGTTCTTCAGTTCGGGAGAAGATTATCACATCGTCAATGTAGACGTGACAACACCTCCCAATTTCATCCCTCAAAATGTCATCAATTGCCCTTTGAAATATACTTGGGGCGTTCTTTAGCCCAAACGGAAGTCGACAGAACTCATATTTTCCGTTATTAACGGAAAATGCGGTTTTCTCTCTGTCTTTTTTAGCGAGTTTAATCTGGTGAAATCCTGATTTAAGGTCAAGGGTAGTGTAATAGGCAGAATTTCCCAGATTTGCCAAAATGACGGACGTGTCTGGGATAGGGTATTTGTCGCTTATGGTTTTTTCATTCAGTTTCCTGAAATCAATAACCAAACGCATCTTCCTTTTCCCATCTTCGTCAACGCCTTTTTATCCACAACCCATATAGGGTTGTTAAATGGCGATCTTGATGGTCGTATAATACCTGTGCTAAGAAGTTCCGCTACCTCTTTGTTGACAAATTCACCCACTGCCATGGGGTAGGGGTACATTTTTTAAATAGACTGGTTCGTCATCCGTGGTTCTTATGGTGGCAACGGTCTTGGTATTGTATGGCAGTGATTGTGCAGGATCGGCGAGCACCTCATTCCGGTTTTCAATTATACGTAACGATGGTATCTTTTTTCGGACAAAAAACAGTATATTTCACGTAAAAATTTGAAAAAACAGTATTTTCGATTTGAAAAAAAAGTATGTTTTACAGTATAAATTTTATTCAATGAAAATGAACAAAAAATGCAAATTAATCATCATCGCTTTCGATTTCAATATCTTCTTCTGAGGCTGCTGTTTCGTATTTGTCCTTTGAGGCAATTTGACGGAGTAATTCCGGCTTTGTTTTAAGATAATTGTAGAAATCAACGCACGGATATTTCAAATTGCATTTGACGATCAAAATTGCCTTCAATGTGTCGACTTGTAATTGAGTTTTTTCTGACGTCCAGGTCTTGTTCACTGCAGAAAAAATTCTTTCGACCGATGATGAGGTTCCGGGCAAGCATAAAATATATTCGACGATTGTAGCCATCTCATTGTATTCGCATTCGACCTTAATGAGGTGGTTGAATATTTCCACCCAGCGATTCACATCCGAAACATGGCCGTCTCTCCATTGCGTGATTTTGTCGGTCGTACAGAAGTTTTTAACATATCTGAATTGAGTATGCAAATCTGCTGCTTTTTCATTGGCTTTATACAAATTTAATTCGTTCAACTTGTTCATGACCGCTTCGACATCATTCCATTTTGGAGTTTCTTTCAATGTCACCCACGCAAAGAGTTTCAGTGACTCAAATTGTGCTGTCCATATTTTGAAGTAAGAGAGTGCAGCGGCTGCGAAATTAGTTCAAATTAATTCGAATTAGTTAAATACATTAATGATTTGAACAAAAGAAGGTGAAATTACCGAAAAATTCGTTGCGTATAGCAGCCATCTCATTACAATTGTATCCATTGTCGATAAGTTTTTGCTTTTCTGTCTCTGCATTTGGCGATAAAAAATCATCTTCTTGACGCATTTTTAGTGTTTCTTCAATTTCATTTAAACCGTGTGCAACTGCGATTGCCGTGACATCATCACCTTCAATTTTCAGCACATATTTAGCGAATAACTCGGCCTAATAAAACAGAAGAAGAACATTTGAAAAAATTGAATTGTGAAAAAAATTGAATTGCTACCTGTTCTTGGACAAACATCAACCAAAATTTCGATGATTCTTCATTGAAAAATTCGATCAACTTTTTTTCTCCTCTTTCAAGTCCTGTGAAATACATTTTAAGGGCATCATATTGTTCCATTATACGCTTGATAGCTGGTCCGAGAGCCAAAAATCGTGTTTTTGAATAGCCGAGCAATTTGTTGTATTCCACTTCTGCTTCTTCACAAAATGATTTCAATGCAGTCACGCGTACAGTGTTAAGGTAGAAATGGGAATATATTTTGACAATGGCCCACTCAACGTCAAACGGTATTTCTTCACATGCAAATTTCAATGCATTGTGAGTAATGTGGGCAACACAGCCGATACCAATTAAATGAGGAAGCCACTGTTTCAATCGGTAGAAAACATTGTTCTGGCCGCCACGAGTTTCCCCACCAAAATTAACTTTTGCATTATCGGCGCAGAAGCAGACGATTTTATTCTTTATTTTGTATTTACTGGCGGCAGACTCGATAAGATCGGATATTATTTGCGAATTTTCGCCAGCTTCATCGGTTAAATTCAAAATTTTAACACGTACACCGACAGTGGGAATGAAATACCGAACAATAACGGGAAAAAGTTTAATATTTCCATGATTCGATGCATCTGTATACACTGACACATAATTACAGTCTTTTAAATCATGTTCAAGCAATTGTTGGGCGTGCGGCGCAAAAACATTGGTAACTATTGCTTGACATTTCTTTCGTGAACACGAAAATTTATTCATTTTAAAACATGATTTAAATATTTTTGTCGCACAATCCGACGATTTGAAACTGTGATTCGAATATATCACATGATATGCCCACACTCCTTCCATTGCCGCTGAATGTGTATCCAAATCCGATTGAAAATGTGATGTTATAGATGTACTGGCAGAAGCGGCATTTTGAGCGTCTTGATGTTTTTTTGTTTTTATATGTTGAACAATATCCGCATTACCACCATTCGCAATGGAAAACTTACGTCCACATTTTCTGCACAAAACATCACTTTCACTTTTTATTTTTTCGAGAAATGGATACTTTTCACGAAGTTTTGTATTGAATGTGTTTTTTGGCCTTGATTTCGACATTTGACAATGGAAAGCGAAGCCGAAGTAAAACGTTCTGTACAAGAACGAATAATGACAAGACAGCAACAGATAATGAAAGAAAGAGACAAATCTATATGACATGTTGTTTTCGCCGTTAAAAGTACTTATATTCGCCGCGTGTTGCCACTGTCCTCTCTGATGTTTTGCATTACGATTAATAAATTTTAATTCGAATTTCGAAACGTTCAAGACAAAAAATTGAAAAAAATTCTCAGCATTAAAATACAGTATTTTGGGGGAATAAAACAGCATACTGTTTTTGAGCTTGTAAAACAGTATAATACTCTGAAAAACAGTATAGATACCATCGTTAATTATACGGGAAAATGTCTCCTTTAGTTTCGGGGGTACTGTTTCACTATTGATTGTGATATAATTAATTTTGCCAGAATAAAGGTAGAGTAATTTTTCCTGACCGCCATTGTAGTGGAGGGTGCCTTTTTTGACATCGAGTCCAGCGCCGATCGCTCTAAGAAAATTAAAACCTATTATCAAAGGTGCTAAGATATGGCAAAATAAAGAAGGGAGTGGATTGACGATATACGTGCGACTAGGCATTTGTTTCCAAAAGAGGCCTGTCTCGTCGGCGTTAAACACTTGGTCTGCAACATATCCTCCGGCAGCAATGACTTCACACAAGACTTTCGGGAATTCCTGTGCCACCTACTCATCTGCAGATGCACTTTCACCACGTATTTTTACGTTATGCAGTGAATGTCGTTGCGGGAACCCTTTGATCCACCCTTTGCTGGCAGTAAACGTAGGCGAGTTTGCAGCTTTCGAAATGGATGGCTCCTCATCTTTCAAGCGATGGTAAAATTGCCTTGCTTTTTGCTGAATACATCTTGTATCAACGGGTATTCTCTTTTGGATGTGATCTTCCACCCAACAAGCCAATGCGCGTTCCATTTTAATCAGCGCTTTGTCCCTCACATAGAATAAATTTGAGCTTTCTACTCCACTGGTTTGAACTGCACTACGAATGGCCTTTTCATTCTTTCGAATTGTTCGTATAGTCGACTCGTTAACCTTTTGGTGTTTAGCAATGGCCGCTATCTTCTCGCCGCTTTTTATTTTATCCAAAATCTGTATTTTTTCGCGCAAGTTAAATGTATTGCGTGTTGGCGCCATTGCGATATGTCATTTTTTTACATATCAGAATTTTTGACATTTCCTTCTTTTCTCTTTCAATGGCAACAGAGTTGCATTTTATTTCATGTGTAGCATAAAGTATGCTCACAAAAGGCACATAATTGATGCAAACGAAAAAATAACGAGTAAGAAAAAACCGCGTACAAAAAATAAAACCGCGTAGAAAAAGTAGATGGGAGTAGTTTAAAAAAACCGCGTACAAATAATCCGCGTAAAAAAAGGATCAAGTGTACTTCAATTCCGTGTGAATCGCAAGTTCTTTTATTTTTGTTAACATCTGGTCCATCTTTTGTGTTTCGTGACTTTTTCAAAAACAAAGTGTCAATGTGGAAATGTGGAGAATGCTGAGTCATTCTAAGCTGACCATCTGTTGCATCTTTGTTACTATGTCACTTACTTAGAATGTGGAGAGTACTGAGTCACTCTGTAACTTAACTCGCGAGTTAAAGAAAGTCTATTAGATTTTATTATAATTCTATGACTTTATTGGTCGAACGCCGAACGTCAACTGACGCTCTGTCCCCATTCTTCTTTTCTTTTCCTTAATTCTATGCTTAAAACTAATGATCACGCCACTTTACGGCATTACGGAGCATTGTTAGTGGAGCATTCTCCCCACTCCCATTGTTAGCGGAGCATACTCCCTACTCACATTGTTAGTGGAGAATTCTCTCCACTCTCACACTTAGTGCAGTTGTTGCAAACTCTACATTGCATTGTTATATATAACTCGCGTGTCGAGTGGTAACCTGACAACAGTGCCCAAATATTCTAACTACATCACGTTGCACTAGCTTTTGCCACGTCCGCAAATATTGGTGACATTCGCCTGTTGCAATATTCCGCACTTGATACCTTGCACAACGTGGGAATGTTAACTTGTATGGTTTCCATGAAACCATTTATTTATATTGAAAACGAGAACAAACAGAATACAAAAGATTGTGAGGATTGATGTTAAAACGCATCCGCTTGCCTTGGCTGCCACGTCACGACTGCCTCCCTTTACAATATTTTTTACGAAAATGAACTCTGTGGGTTTATTCGTCTCTATGAATTGTGCTTCGAAATAAATTCACACGCAATTCTTAAACGCAGTGAACAACTCGCAATCGCTTTATTTACAAGTTCACACTTTACTCTTACACTTTACTGTCTTTACACTGGTTATGAAAAATAGGCTGTCTTCTTAAACATCCCTATGCAAAGCATCAATCTCGTTGAAACCAGTAATTTTGTAAAGTTGTAGCTCAATCGTCTATCACTGTAAATTTGAACAAATTTACATGAAAATTAACAAAAAAAAGTTTTCCTGTGTAAAAAATCCATAAATTTTAAAGTATTGTTGTAAAATTGTGGTATAATTGTTGTATATACTCACTCGCGAAAACGTGAACTAATAAAAACCAAGGCTGTTCACGTTTACGAGATTGTTCAAGTTTACGATTGTTGAAAAATACGTTTTTTTTGTGTGAAACTGTAATGTACTTTCTTGATTAGGTGGGAGTTGTCGAGTGCAGCACACAGACAGATGCTGTAAGCCTCGAAAATAGGTCTGCGGGACCCTTATGTGGCTAGCTAAAGAGGGGGGGGGGGTTCGCGACCTTTTTCCGAGAGCTCCCTACACTACAGTTTTTATATAGAGTCCCTTTTTATTTAGGTTCCGCACAAAAAGAAGCAAAAACAATTTTATAAGTGGGGTGGCAAGGTGGAAGAAACCTTAGAAGATGTCACCGGGCAAAAGTCGACATTCCGATACGGTCCCATAGTCTAAAACGGTTGTGTCCTACTTCCGCGGAGTACTGAGGTCGTGTTAGTACTCGCGCTTCAGTACCCACCCTACCATGGACCTGCTACGCGCCATCAACACAGATCCCCAAATTGATTATCTGGCCCTTCTTCTACCTCCGAGAAACAACACTGTTATTGCATCATAATTTCTTTTAATATCATATTCAATGAGTTCTTCCACAAGTTAGCTTAGATGTCTACCAACACCAGTTTATAATTCACATCGCTTATTCACTACCCTCGCCTAATCTCGGTTCCTGCCAACCTCTGTTGCGCAACATTCTTCCAAATTCTTAACTCCTTTTGAATGGGCGCAACACTGAGGTATCTCCCCCCTTACGATTGTGTGCACTCACTTTCAAACGTGCTTGGTCTTTGCTAACCCTTCAAGCATACACTATAAATACGTAATTACGAATTGTGACTCACGTGCATCCAACGACTCCTGCGTAGAAGTCCTCCTCCGCGAATCGCCGTGCTGAAAAAATAAGTGCAACAAATAATGTAAACTATGAAGGGCCAACTACCAGTTCTAAAATCGCAATATACTTTACCCCTGGCGATACCTTTTCATTATACCCGTTTCCCCTTAAATTCAAATTGAGCCACTGCTCCTCTTCCCCTTAAACAATATAAATAGGCCCCCCTATGAGCTCTCCTTCGCTTCCGTCGCATGGGCTGCGCCACTGGTCTGCTCGCCTCTCTGCTTCTCGTCGCTGTGTCCGTTGTTTGCTGGTCTTCTTCCTCCGTTATTCGGCCTCGTGTCTACAGGCGACTGCCGCCATTACTGCCGACACAAGTCACGCCACTGACTAGTTGAACGCCTCGTTTTCGCGGGAATCGCGTCTCGACGGCGGCGCCTTTTCTGGTGTGCGCTGAGTATCTGGTTAACTTTAAATAATTCAAACGATTTAATAATTTATTTAAACCAGACTTCCGCCGTCCGCTCTGTCTCGTGGGTGTCCGCCGTCCGTTCCGTATCGTGGTTGCCCGCTAACTCTGTCGTTGTCGTCCTCGCTTGCTCATGCAAGCGTCCCGTCCGCTTTGTGTCGTCATTCGTCTGTCAGGGTCGCACTGGTCTGTCCGTCGTGCAGAGTCGCACCTGGCTGTCCCCAGTCCCACATAAATGTAATGAACGTTTATTAATTAAATATTGATAAGACAGAACAATGCAAGTAATTGTCACACACGACCGGCGACGTCCTCTCTTCTTCAGCTTCCGCCAGCGACTTACTTGACCCCAGTCGACGATGCGCGGCGTTGCCACCTCAGTTTGATTTACAATAACTGTTTGATTTGCATCTTCGATTGTTGATCTTGCTATAAAAATGCTTTGTATTGCGTAATATTTAGACTCGATGTCCCCGCGATAATTCTCTTCGGCTTCAGCATCAGCTGAACTTTTGAGGGCGTCGATCTCGGCTTGAACATTTTCAAAATCGCGAATAAGAATTTCTAATCGACCTAAACGCGCTTTAATGTCATCAACTGACGCTTCTAGATTGTTACAGTATGTATAAATACGAGTGATAGACCCCTTTATAACTTGACGTTTCTGTTTTAACTCTTCCATTTTACAATGTTCAATGCTTAAAACTACAATATGACAAAGTTTCTTACAAGTATCTTATACACTAGAAAACCAACAATTTTTGGTATAATTCGTTCTTATTTACTCCTCTTGTATGAGTTGGATTCTGATTGAACTTCTGAGCCAATTTTCAATGTCAACGTTTGACTTTCAATTTTCACAAACACCTTTCAACTTTCTCTTTCAACAAATGTCATGTGTTACAAATTTTGTTGTTGTTTACTTTAAATTGAATCTTACTTCGACAAATTTCACATAAGTGTCACTTGGGTTCGTGTACTGTATGATTGCAAATTGATTTATACCGCCATCTTTTTTTTTTTTTGACGAGCCAACGCGCAGGGGATGACCCCTATAAATGCGAGGCATTGCGCTGGTTCAGGAAGGATATATAGGTTGGGAGAGAGGAAGTTGGGTGAAGAATTTATGGACTCTTGCCTTGAATCCATCAAGATCATAGGTGCTGGGGAAAACATCTGCAGGGAGACCATTCCACAATCGCGCTGTTCGGGCCAGGTTAGGTTAGGTTAGGTTAAAGTGGCTGTCTTGGCCCGGGACTTGCCGAAAGACACACTTAGGCCACGGAATGGGCCCGTTGTGATACCACAGGTTAAAAAGGTCTGTCTTGCTGCAAGTCGATAAGCCTAATTAAGCCATTTCGAAGAGTGAATGAACTCAATCAAGTCTTTTATACTAGCCGAACTGAGTTCACTCAAGTTGTCGAAGAAAGGAGAGCCTAGGGTTTTCCATCTTCGTCTAGATAGAGCCGGACAGTTGCAGAGAAGGTGGCTTATAGATTCCTCCTCCTCTTCATTGTGGCAACTGCGGCAGAAGTCCCAACTGTTGACGCCTAGTCTGACGGCATGGCGTCCGAATAAACAGTGGCCCGTCAGAATTGCGACGACCGTACTAATGTGCTGCCTGCTACGCGAGATAAGTGCTCTTGTACGCCTTAGATTAAAAACAGGCCAGAGCTGTCTGGTTATGGTACATGTGCTCTCCCCTTGCCATCGCCTGTTGGCCTTCTCTAGGAAGAGTGAACAGATCATTTGTTTACAAGAGGCAAGAGGAATGCCTGCCGTGACTGTGGTGCTGAGGTGCGGGAGGGTGGTGCCACGTCTGGCAAGCTCATCAGCTACACAGTTTCCACTGATGTCTTTGTGGCCCGGTACCCAGATAAGGATAATGTTGTGCGCGTGCCCTAACTCATTTAGTAGGGAGCGGCAGAGAGTAACCACTTTCGATGTCGTTGAGACCTTCTTAAGGGCTTTTATTGCTGCCTGGCTGTCAGTGAAAATACGAACCGTACTCTTAGGAAGGTTGCGTTGTTTTAGCATAGACAGGGCTTTGAAAATGGCCAGAACTTCCGCTTGGAAGACACTGCAGAAATCTGGAAGACGAAAACATTCTTCCATGAGTGGATTTTCACACATTACTCCACCCCCTACTCTGCCATCCAGTTTGGAGCCGTCAGTATAGAAGCATACTCCAGTTTTCGGAACCGTGTCCTGCTCCCACTCCCGTCTATGCGGTATGAGGGTTGAGAATTTGGAGTCGAAAACAAAAGATGGTAATGAGTAGTCTATGTTGTTACGTAAGTCAGGTGAACTGCCTAGAATCTGGCAGTGACCGAAATCAGTACGTGTCCATCTATTTATGGTATTTAGTCTCACTGCAGAGAGGGTAGCCATTTGTTTTCCGAAAAGGTCAACAGGAAGAAGGTGGAGCAGGGCGTAGAGTCCTTTGGACGGTGTCGACCGCATGGCCCCAGTAATAATGAGCGCCGCCGATCTTTGAACTGAGTCCAAAGGTTTCTGGTTGGTCCCCTTGTCCAGGGCAGTCCACCATACTACTGCTCCATAGAAAAGAATGGGCCTAATTACAGATATGTACATCCAGTACATGATTCGTGGTTGGAGACCCCATTTTTTGCCAACTGCTCTTTTGCAGGAGTACAGTGCAACAGTGGCCTTGCGAACCCTTTCTAGTATGTTCGCTTTCCAGTTAAGTTTCCTGTCCAGCAGTAGACCAAGATATTTGGCCTGCGAGCTGACAGTAAGACTAGTGCCATAAAGAGTAGGCGGGTCAAAAGTAGGAACTTGGTGCTTCCTTGTAAAAAGGACCAGATCAGTTTTGGATGGGTTAACGCCCATACCGTTCCGAGAGCACCAAGATCCCAATAGATTCAGTGCACCTTGAAGAAGATCAACCAGTGTCGGAATGTTCTTCCCAGATACCGCTAACGCCACGTCGTCTGCGTATGCAACTACCTTACACCCCGTATCGTTCAGTTGCAAAAGCAGGTCATTTATCGCTAGGTTCCAAAGTAGAGGAGAAAGGACACCCCCCTGCGGGGTGCCTCTGGTGACCCACCTTCTAACGGAGGAGCCGCCTAGCGAAGAGTTTATAATCCTTTTTGTTAAAAGGAGTTGAACTATGTCCACTAATGGTCTACATAGGTTTAAGTTGGTCAGTGAGCCAGTAATGGCCGTCGGAATAATGTTGTTGAAAGCTCCCTCAATGTCGAGAAAAGAGACCAAAGTGTATTCTCTGAAAAGGAGGGAGTATTCAATCTGCCGCACGAGTGCATGAAGAGCCGTCTCCACGGATTTACCCTTCGTATATGCATGTTGATTGGGTGAAAGAAGATGGCCCACTTTATCCCTAATATAAACGTCGATGAGCCTTTCAAAGACTTTAAGAAGAAAAGAGGACAGGCTGATAGGCCTGTGGTCTTTTGCTTTTGAGTGTGAGACCTTCCCCGCTTTAGGTATGAAGATCACGTTTACCTCAGTCCAGATAGTAGGAATGTGAGACAAGTGTAGAATAGCTACACAAATCTCCAGTAGCCACGGTACGGCCAAGTCTGATGTGTGTTGCAAGTCAGCTGGTATAATACCGTCAGGCCCTGGAGACTTGAAAGGCAGAAAGCTATTTATAGCCCAGTGCAGTTTTTCGCTGCTAACTATGTCTTGAACCCCCATGCTATGATGAAGGCCGATTGAACCAGTTGTATCCAGGGTAGTTGCGTCAGTACAGCCATTTCCCGGAAAATGGGTGTCAACCAGGAGTTCGATTGTCTCTTGGCTTGACGATGTCCAGGAACCGTCTTCCCTTTGCAGAAAGCTAGGGACTGCTGGACAGGAAGCGAGTATCTTGCGAAGGCGACTGGCCTCAGAGTTACATTCTATATTCTGACAGAAATTCCTCCAGGAGGATCGCTTGGCAGATCTTATCGCTTTTTTAAAAATCTTTAGTCTGGCTTTATATTCAGACCAGTCGTTTGTCGCCCTAGCGCGATTGAAAAGTTTTCGGCACTCCCTTCTAAGCACAGCTACCTCAGAGTTCCACCAATTTGGTTTCGTATTACCCCAGAGCGGTCTCACAGGGCACGACTTCTCAGTGGCAACTTTGTAGGCAGCTGTAAGGGAAGCTACCGCATTATCTAATTTCTGAACTGAGTCAATTTTACTGGGACCATCATTTGGCAGTGATCTTACAAAGATTTCCCTGAAATTGTCCCAGTTAGTTCTAACTCTGTTTCTATAAGAGGTGACCAGAGGGGTTGCGACTTCTATGCGAAAATCGATATACCTGTGGTCAGAGAAGGAGTGCTCTGTGGAGACTTTCCATTCTTTGAGCAGATTAGTGGCAAATTCATTTACCAGTGAAAGATCGAGAACCTCTTCACGAACTGAGGTGATAAAAGTGGGCTCATGCCCAGTGTTTGCAACATATAAGTTGGTGCTAACAATATAATCAAAGAGAGACTCACCTCGCGGGTTTATGTCCGAACTGCCCCAGATGGTGTGGTGCGCATTGGCGTCTGTTCCGATGACCAATGGCATCCTGTCCTTCCTAGCCGCCTCCACCGCATTTTTCATCAGAAACGGTGGGGGATTCTCCGAGTCATCGTGGGCCATGTATGTGGAAGCCACCCATAGTGTGGAGCCCGGTGTTTCCAGCGCCGCCACTACGCTATCTGCGTCACTGAAATTAGTAAGAATAAACGCGTTAATATGTTTTTTGATGAGGATACAGGATCTGTTTTTACCTCCGCAGGGTATATACAGAGTCCTGTATCCTGGCGCGTTGAGACCATGAATGCGCCCGTTGCAGACCCAGGGTTCCTGCACGAGCGCTATCTCCTCCCCATTTTTTGAGAGTCGGAGGAGAAGTGCGGCAGATGCCGCTTTAGAGTGGTGCAAGTTAATTTGCACCACTTTCATGTCCACCCACGGGAGGATCCGACTGTGCGACGATAGTGCTGTCTGCGTCGTCGGAGTGGGAAGACAGCAGTAGTTCGTCCTCTGAGGGTCCACCGAACAGTTCACGGACCATGTACGACGTGGATTCTCCGGACGTAATACTAGCCGTGTCTTCCACTTCTGACACCTCCATGGCCTGTACGTCAGTAACCACATTAGTGTCCTGACGATATACGTGCAAAGTAAGCTGAGAAAAGCAGAAATTAATCTCACCCTTCTTCGCAGCGAGGGGGGCTAGGGATTCCTCGTTCAGGATGATAACCATCTGGCGCGAGTTACCTACAGCCTCACCTAGTCTGGCCACCCTCCAGTCAGCGGTGGGGAGGTCCGGGTTTCCCAGCTTAATCAGCTGTAGTATGGTCGCAGGGTCGGAGTAATTTGCCGGAACCCTTGTTCGAGAACGGGGACGATTCGGGATCTTGTCCCGTGTTACGGCTTCGAGCCGTGCACCAGGCCAGACTTCGCCGATTTCTGCGATTGCCAGCGTGTAAAGCTCGGCAGAGCGCTGATCCGCACACGAAGTGAGTTTTATGCGATTTTGGAACCATCCAAAATCGCGACAGCATGGTGGAGGACCCGGGTTTTTGGCCATCACATCTATGTAAACTGGCCACAGCTTGTTTTCCACCAGTGACCAGTTTTTAGGCGAGATCGAGCCATCCGTGTTGCTGCGATCTATTACCGCCAGAGTGAGGCTTTCTTTTGCAGCCTCTCTGAAGGAGCGAAAACTACGCCTATTGCCCATCGGGGTCTGAGAGGTCCTGGCGCGTTTAGCCGCTGCCAGGGGTTCCTCAACTGATCGCTGCCGCTTGTTGACCATAGTCTTGGTCGCGTGCTCAGCAATCACCGCCTTGGCCCATTCACGAGAGGCTTTGTCCTTCTCCGTGAGGTCTTCGTCCTTAACTGCGCTTAGCCGGTCGAGGATTTTGTGTGCCGATCTCCTGTCGCGGTACGCTTGTGTCGAAGCACTGACAGCGCGCGCATTAGACGGCTTAGTGGAGGTAGCCTGATTTGCTACAATTTGGCGAAACGTGGGTTTTGCACCTGACGACATCGCACTTTTGGGTTTCACAGCCTCTTTATCATACTTGGCTGGCATGGAGTGGGCACTCTGTCCTGATCTGCTCATAGACTTCGTGCTATACAAAACGTGGCTTCGGTTGGCATTTGGTGCAGCTTCTGGACCTCCTTTTAAAAATGGGCGGACATTGGACCTAGGTTGTCCCAAGGGTCTAGCCCCACCCTGAGAGGGAGAAGCCACAACCTGCCTATCTGAAGCTGGAGTGATCTTAGTGCCCGAAAAGCCCTTGACACTTCGATCAGCCGTTGATATGGCTGCACTATTTCGCGCAGCCATATTACCAGAAATAGTTGAGGCGCTGCGTTTAGCTACGCTCTTACCACTGGTATTATTACCAGAAGCTGTTGTGGTAGCGCTGCGTTCAGCTACACTTTTACCACTGGAAAAATGTGTTTCTCCTAGTGACACCACCCTATTTCCATCAGTGGCAGCGCTGCGCTCAGCTGCGCTGTTGCCCTCGGGGTTTTTATTTGCCCTATGTGGCATCACCTAAGGACCAGGTGGTTAATAAAAGGAGTAAAAGAAAAAGAAGAAGAAGACTTATCTTATGGGGGAAAAAATGGCGCCTAAACACAATGGCTTGCCACTGGAGCCCCAGGGGTCCCTCGCCGCCGTCACCGCACCGCCGAGAGCTCATCGGCAGTCGCGCCACCAAAGGCCAGGACCGGCGCCTGCGTCCAATGCCGCCGGCTCCTCCTCCGAGAGCAGAAAAACAGCAGCAGCGGCTAAAACTTGCGAAGGCAAGAACGGCAACCAGCAGGCCACCAAAAAAACACCAACAAAAACACGCGAACAGCCACCAGGACTTGGCGACAATCGCGAGAGTTAATAGCGCGTGCGCAAGGTGCTCCAAAAACACCAGAGCCCTTGCTCCTAAGAAAAATCGAGCACTAATCGACACTTTCGCGTTTAAATTCGCCGAAAATCTAAAGATATAGCGCAAAAATCACGGAGCACAAAAAGATTTCATGCACTTCAGTGCAGCGTTGCCAGATGTTTTCGGGCCAGGTACGAACTTTCTCTGTAGTGCGTAGTGCGCTATTGGAATTTGAGCTTTCTTATTCGAAATTAGATTGTTTTATCAAATTTGCATTGCTTAGCTTAGACAACTACCAATTTCGAAATGTGTTTCTTTTCCACAACTGTCAATTTTTTCGAACACTGATATACTCACATATACATTTGCTTGTGTGAACTGTAAAATACTGTACCAAAACATCGGCGCACCGCTGAACGGCGTGGGTGCTCCTTTGGCCACGCTGATGATCCGATGACTACGCACGCTTGTGGGTGCTCCGCTGAACGGCGTGGGTGCTCCTTTGACCACTCTGATGATCCGATGACTACGCACGCTTGTGGGTGCTCCCTTGAACACGCTGACGATATGATGACCAAGCACACTTGTGGGTGCTCCACTGATCACGTTGACGATATGATGACCAAGCACACTTGTGGGTGCTCCACTGATCACGCTGACGATATGATGACCAAGCACACTTGTGGGTGCTCCCCTGCTCACGTGACGATCTGATGACCAAACACACTTGTGGGTGCTCCACTGATCACGTGACGATCTGATGACCAAACACACTTGTGGGTGCTCCGCTGATCACGCTGACGATATGATGACCAAGCACACTTGTGGGTGCTCCACTGATCACGCTGACGATATGATGACCAAGCACACTTGTGGGTGCTCCCCTGCTCACGTGACGATCTGATGACCAAACACACTTGTTGGTGCTCCCCTGCTCACGTGACGATCTGATGACCAAACACACTTGTGGGTGCTCTGCTGATCACGTGACGAGATGATGACCAAGCAGACTTGTGGGTACTCCGCTGATCACGTGACGATCTGATGACCAAACACACTTGTGGGTGCTCCGCTGATCACGCTGACGATATGATGACCAAGCACACTTGTGGGTGCTCCGCTGCTCACGTCACGATCTGATGACCAAGCACACTTGTGGGTGCTCCGCTACTCACGTGACGGGATGATGACCAAGCAGACTTGTGGGTACTCCGCTGATCACGCTGACGATCCGGCTCGAAGGACCAAATAAACGAATATAACTTCAAACTGCCGGATCGCAAAAATGAAAAACTCTAACCGAAGTGGACTGTATCAAAAAATGTAATGACCGTTTTATTTTATGATTTTTGACAGGGTGGCTGAACAAAGGAAAAAATTCCAAAACATAGTTGCGTTTTTAGGAAGGAAAAACAGGATGTCAGTTTTCAACAATCTCCATTGAAGACCTACTTCTTTTTTTCTTTTCTATTTGTGCTCGCGGGAATGTCGCGTCTATAATGTGCGGAATTGTATTGGTACTGACGCTCGTTGTGCAAAGCAAATGAGTTAGCAAAACTTATACGCTGATGGTTGGACTCTAACTCTTGCGCAAGTGCTAGGGCCGACGGCATATCCGTGGGTCTGGACGAAAACAGTATGTCACACAACGGCTTGTGGAATCTGGATATGAAAGTCCGAAGAACATCGTGTCTATATTTCTGACTTAGCGACTTTATGAGTTCTGCGTTACCTTTATTTGCCATTATCGTTTTGTTGATCAGGAGCTCATCATAGAATTGAACAATTGACATTCTGCCCTGTCTAAGGATTGCCATCTCCTGTTCAATTAGATAAATCGGTTTCTTGTCGGCATATGTAAAGTCAAGTCTAGCTATTATGGCCCTGAAGTTGAGTAGGGTGTTAAATGATGATAACACCAAGTCGGCCTGTCCGATGATCTTATTCCGCATGATAGCTACCGCTTGGTAATGCCTAGAGCTTCCCTCATAATCCTGAAATAGTATGTAGGCAGTGAAGGCAGCCTGCCTCCAAGAAACATACCGAGCCTGATTGCCATCAAATTCAGGCAGTGACTTAACCACCTCGAGTGATTCGTCACACCTCACTGCAGGATCAAAAGTCACTGCACTATACTCGACCACAGCGGGTGACGCCTCCAGAGAACTAAGTCTCTGTGTCAAATCCTCTACCGTGGCCTGAAAGCTCTGCTTGAGCGTCCATTTTCGTTCGTGTGGAATAAATAGGAAAGAAATTTTCCTTATTCCCTAACCGTCGTGTCCGACCCTAACGCTACTCGTTTTTACACCTACAAAATATTTTATCTAAAAAAAAACAGTATTTCCTTATGACAAAATATTTTATTTAATAATAAAGAAAGTCAATTATAACGATCATGTCCCTACGTACATACCTAAAAGTCGTTTCCTAATCGCCAACTGTATCTCCAATTCAGCTAGGTTCCTATCGAGGAGATCCTTCTTCGTTGGCTCCCCGCGATCCGACAACCCTATTAACTCCCAATATTTTTTTTCAAAAACTTTAACTGTGCGAGCTAAGCGATTTAGCTTGTGTTTCCTTGCCAAAAGGCTTTACCCATTCACTTAATTTGGTTGCTGCCTCAACAAAGTCTTCCCTACTACTAAAAATATCAAAAGATAATATTATTTCTAAGTCATGGTCACTCAAAAGAGTTGTCCATATTAAAAAATTGTGTGCTAATTGGTAGTCTAGATTTATTCTCAGGTTCTGCCTGCTCACCCTGGCTCGGCCCTGTCTTCTCAGTCTTGGACATCAGACGTTTTTCTCCTCTGGAGGAGTTCAGAATCGCAGAATAAAACTGTGTTATAAGCAGCGCCGTAGCGAGGGTCTCGGGGGCCCTTGTGCAAGATTTCGTAAGGGGCCCTTGAAAATGAATTTCTAAAAAAACAAAAAAAAAAAAGGTGATTTCGAAGCCTTTTCGAAGTCCATTAAAAAAAGGGTTCAAAGTTCGTGAGAAATTGAAAACAGCATTATACTTTGGTTTAAACAATTTCTTTATTTCTCATATGTGTGCACATACTATTACACTATATTCTGTATTAGGTAGATATTTTTACAGCCAAATATTCTAGACTGCGTGCCATCAATAATTTTCGTGAAATCAATTTTTCGTGCTCTTTCATTCTCGATCGACAGAACAGCTAGCCCATTTAATCTTTCCTGCCCCATTGAACTCCTCAAATAATTCTTAATGAGCTTTAATTTTGAGAATGATCGTTCAGCAGACGCTACAGTCACTGGGATAGTAAGGTACATTATACAAGCAGTATAAATATCCGAAAAAGTTGACGTCAACGAACTGTGTTCAATCATGAGAAAATCGGCTAGCTGTTTTACCGTTTTCATTTGCTTAATTTTTGAATTGAAAGTAGATTTCATTGATAACAATTGTGCAGGAAAAGATGGTGATATGTAATCAGGAATTTTTCCCCCCAGGGGCCCTTTCCATAAAAAAGTAGATCCAATTTTATACAATGTTATAAAAACGTTATCGAAGATCTTTTCTAGCTCATACTTTAAAACGAATTCTAAAAAAAAAACAAAAGAAATCTTCGGGGGCCCCTCAGGGCCGGGGGCCCTGGTGCGCCGCACCGCCTGCACATGCCTAGTTACGGCGCTGATCCTATTCCAATTCAATGGGGTACGGTAGGATTCGAGTGCTGCATCTGCCTCCCCTACAATTTTGTGCCTAATGGTATGTAATATAGCAAAATGTTGAGGTGTGTCTTTATTTTGTCCGTACATTAAGGGGCACAACTAGTTTGAAATTTTGAAAATTTCGTTTTTTGTTTTATTTCATATTTTTATAGTAAGTATAACTATCATAGAAAAAGTATACGAACGGATTTTGTCGAATTCGTAAAAGTCTCTGAGATACAGAGCCTCAAATCCGCCTCGTTCACTACGCGGTAACACGGTTTTAAAACTTTAAACGCGTTTTTCGCAAAACTACATTTTTCAAATTTGCTACAGCTGTAACTTGATAACAAATCATCCGATCGACTTGGGTCTTTTTTTAGCTTATTGTGTATTTGTTTTTCCATACAATGACCCTCCAGTTTAATGATAGGATGAAAAGTATAATTATGCCAGGCCAGAAACCATCAGATTTTTCAGCAAAATTTTAATTTTTTTTTCAAAAAACCGCCATTTTGTTGCATTTAATTTTTTTTTTACAACCGAGGGTCATTGTATAGGAAATATAACCTAGTTAAGTAAAATTTTTGGTTTTTTTGATTTCAGGCACTGCGAAAGCTACAATCACTGCAGCAGTGGGAGAACGTTTTTTTTTTGAAGACTCAGGAGATGGTGGATAACTTGCTGAAAATCGAATATTTTTATTTGAGAAAATTACTTTGTATTCATTATTTATGCAAAAATTTAAAACATTCGATGCAATACTTCACAAAATTCAAAATTCACAAAAATCTCCTTTTTTCAGGCGGTCAAACTAGTTGTGCCCCTTAAGAGTATCCTATCAACAGATTTCCTCCATGAGCTGAATTCCCCTGGTTTCCCTGAAAATTCCCTCAGGCATTTCACGACATCGGGTACTCTTTCGGATGCGTCGATGTTTACACTGAAGTCTATTGCCTGTTCTTCCTCCTCTTCTGGCCTAGGATTTAGGATAGTGGACACTGCCTCGGTTACTAGTCTGATCAATTCATTCTTTTGATTAACAGTAAAAGTGGATAGTGAAGAGGTGTTAGTACTTGTAGTATTAGTATCGGATGACTGCAACCTTAGCCTTGACAAAGTCGCGGCTATTTGTTCTTCTTCGCTCATTTTATGAATTGTGTTTATTTTTCAAGTTTATTTATCTATTACTCTACCCTAATTAAAAATTAGCTCTCGAAACGAGTTCTAAATTATGGCTATCTCGATTATTGAATTTACTTAATTATTTACTTAATTTACTTAATTAATTTACTTAAAAATTTTTGGTTATATTAAAGGGACACAAAGAAAGGTCTGTTCTCACAGTACGCGAAATTCCTGTTGCTGCAACATCTCCGTGCTTTCCTGCGTCTATTCCCCCAAGTATATCGCTTGTTGCCGCTGCCGCCTGCTGGTCTCAGATGCTTTGGCTGTTAACTTCCGTCAATTGTCTCCCCGCTTCTAATTGAAGTTCTGCTGCTTTAGTTAAAGTTTTAGTTTTAACCTTTGCCACTTATAGCTTAGTTTCGTCGTTCCTCTGCTTTGGTTTATTTAAATTTTACACTTTTTAATTTTTTCCGATTATCAGTTTGTTTCAACTTTCCGCTGTTTTAAATCATTTATAAATTTTTTCGGTTGTTGCTTAGTTCCAGTGTTCTGTTGTGTTAATTCGTTCGAATTTAAAATTATTATTTTTTTTCCGCTTATTACCGAATTGCTCGTTCCGCTGCTTTAATTCATTTATAGAATTTTTATGCTTTTGGTTGGCTGGACAGTACAGTCCGTCCCTTTCGTTTCCACTACTAAGGGGCCAAATCCAAAATTTTCACAAAGTTTAGAAATTTCCCGCGATTTGCACTTGACCGCGGTCCCTGCTCGGGCGCCAATTAAACGAATCAAAATTGATTTTTGTCTGAGTCTTTATTTTTGCAGCACTATGTGCTTTCTTTCAAGTTGATTTCCAGACTAAAGCTTACTTGCTACCCTGCTTAATTGGTAACCGACGCCTGAGCCTGCCTTGTCAGCATTTTGGATTTGCGCGTGCAGCGCAGTCGATCGGGCGTCGAACTGTAATTGATCCAATGTTGACATTATGATGGCAACATTGTGATCAGCGAAATTTGCGTGAGTTGAAGGGGTTGCAAGGGGAGTCTTAACTTATATCCTGCCTCATCCAATATTGGAGTCGCCTGCAAATGCCCTTGTGCTAAATTGGTCATCATCAGGAGTACCATTAGGTATTTGAGCATCTGAAAATTTTAAAGATCGCTTAACATTGGCATGGTTTACTAGTTTCTCCAGTAATTGTTCTTAAAATCGTTCTGGGGCTTGAGATTATTGGGAGATTAAATTTGTGAAATGTCTTTTTGTTAAGGAGACTAATTGTAGATCCAGTATCGATTAATGTTGTAAATTTTTCACCATATAATGTTAAGCTTAAATAAATTTTTATCGAGTCCGAGGCTAGTTGATAAAAAAATTTTCCTCTACCTCTACGTTTTGCCCTAAAGTATTGTTATGTTCAATGTCACTCATTGTGTCAACATCCATAGCGGATTGTCTTGTTTGCTGTGTTGGGTTATAGCACAGAACAAACACTATACAGAATGCGCATCTGGTGTAAAGAAAATTTTCTTCGCGGGTTCCAGCGGTACGACCCGTTTGTGGATGCGGGGGGAAGCAGTAAAGGGGATGAGAACGCACAGAGCGCGAGAGCGTAAGCTGAGAAGCTGCGACGGCGCACCACACACTGTGGTTGTTGTTGTTGGGCAACAAAGCGATGTGCCGCTTGCATGTTGGTGCTGGCTCGTGCTCGCTCTCCGCTTGCTTTTTGACAAACAAGAACAAGAAGTGGACAGGCAGTTTCATAGAAAAATTGATTGAGCGATCGCCAAGGCACATAAGGTGGTAGCACTACGGGAAAAACCAAAATTCAATGGATTTTATAAGTTCTTTTGGTCTGCTTGTAAAATATAAGTTGTAAAAAGTACAAATGGCTACAATGAAATATATGTGTTAAATATTGAAACAACCAAGACGCATTAAGAAAGTGATAATAAGTGGAAAACTATTGCTACAATGTTGTGCTTATTATCAAAGAATGCTGCAACTACCTATTGAATTTGCCTTGGCGATTGCTTTGCCAAATCAACCACTTTCAATGTGCACGAGTAAAGCCAAGCTGGCTTGCTGCGGAAAGCAACAACATTGCGTGTTGTTGTCGAAATGAGAATAAAGCCCAAAACTATCGAATCTATGCGTGTACATCAATTCGCGCTTACTCTCTCGGTTCCCTTTGCATTTTCCTCACCTTTGTTACTTCCCGCCCGCGTCCGAAATGAAATCGCAAAATTATTTCAGATGCGCCTTCTGTATACTGTTTATTCTGTGGTTATAGTTAGATCTGTTTTGCCCATTTTGGTTGTTATGTGGTCTGTTGTAATATTTTTTTATGATTATTTGAATTGAATGAACTTTGTTGGGGGGGTGTTTTGGCGAGAATTATTGCTGTTGTTATTCCGATTGCTACTAAAATAACCACTATAATTATGTGACAGATTTGTTTGTCCTGTGCCGCCACTTTGTCTACTTGGTTTGCTTTTATCGAACTTAAAATTATTACTATTTTTAATTAGAAAATTGGTGTTTAAATTTCCTTCATCCATTCCGATGAAGGTATAAATAGTGTCGGACAATTCTCTTAAAGAAACACAGTTTCTTATTGCAAAGGCTAAGGTGCCTGCCGAAAGGGTTTTGACTCGTTGAATCAGTATTCCTGACAGAATGTTCTTCATCACGTCCCCATTTTGATTTGTTGTGCCATATTCGGCAATGTCTTCTTTTAACTTTAAGACTTTTTCGCTTAAGTCCTTCACGCTGCTTACCTTTAACAATGAAATTTCTTTGGTCAGCTGCATTTGGTCTTTGGACGACTTATAGTGCTGCCTAAGTCTTGACTTGCACTGTTCCCAACCATCGGGCTCATCCACGTCTAAAACGCTCCTGGCTGATCCTTGAAATTTGGTGTTGTAGACAATTTGAAACACCAGGTCACTCCTTTGGGGATGGTTGCCAATTACTCGCTCCACAGCTCTGATGAAGGATGTAAGGTTTTTTCCTTTCGCCGTCAAATGGTTGAACATACTTCAACTGCTTTTCGATGATGCTTGCCCAACTAGGAGAGTTTTGAATTGATTGTTGTTGCAGAAGCTGGGTTATAGCACTAAGCAAATAAACACATAGAGGTACCACGCGGTACAAAATTTTTCGGTCACGCAAATCTAGCACGGTAGGTCCCACACGTACTTCGGCTATACGAAGTTTTGTCGCTGGCTTCGCCAAACTTCAATTTTCGAAGTTCATCTTCATTCTTTGTGGGATGTTCGACAAGGAACATCAATTGCAAGCTGTGCTGTGCTGATGAGCACGAAACGGCGCGCCGCGGCGTATCGTTTGCAAATTCGAATATGCAAGGGTGTGTGTCCGTGTGAAAATAAATGTGCGTGTTGCTTGTGCATGCGCTGAGGTGAATGAAAACAATACGAGCAACTGCACAAGATAAAAAGCAAATTGAATTTCCATGGCTTTCGGTTCTGCTATGAATAACGAACCATGTGAATTTACTGTACGCCTGTACAGTAGAGTGTGCGTTCCTATTGATAAAAAACCAAAACCATGAATTTCTGCTGTGCAATGTTGGCATTCATGTAGGCTACGTTGCCTTCTGACCTAATAAAATTCATACCGATAAATTTTTAAATTCATATATTAACAAGCAACATATTATTATTTATTATTATCATTTCCTTAAAATTTATATTATTTAGCAGTTTTATGTGTTCTTAAGTATTTTTATTTTATTCTTATTTTTCGGTTTACTTGCAATTTTCTCTTTGAGCCAAATGCAATTTTTTCTTAGCAAAATTGTTAAAAAGTAATCTAATATAAATTGCTTATGTTCCCTACAAGTAGACGGTTCTGAAAACCACATTTTGTATTCATCTACTTTTGTTACGTTTGCAACACACAAATTGTACAAAAGCTTTTTTATATTGGAGGAATGAGGGGTTGCCTTAAAAAACGTATGAAATGTGTTGTAAAAGATTTTTGAAACAAAAAAAAATTAGTCGATTGGAGCTTTTAGTTTTAAACTACTGTTAAAATAGTTGAAATTTTTGAAAAAGATAAACATTTCGTTTCCTTGTAAATTACAAAGCTCATCTTTTATTAACTTTTTGCAGTTATGACAGTCAAATTTTTCAATAGTTTTCATCAATATGAAACCAGAGAAATAACGAAGGGAACCATCACTCATATGTTCATTTTTTATAATCCCTAAGGCATTTGAAGAATTCGCTTTCTCTGCATCAGATATGTCCTTTGATAAGCAAAATTCTTCACCGAACTCTTGATTTATAGCATTTTGAGTTTCATTTTCAATTTCAAACAAACTGGTATTATTGTCAATTGTTATAAATGAACCTTCGTCAGTTGGTTCACAATTGGAGGTTCCTGCCGTAAATGCTATTATTTTCATTGAGATCATTTTCGCAAGAATTTGGTCAAACTCAAAAAGTGAAGGATTATTGTTTGTAACTCCTCTTTTTCTAACCAAATAAAAAAGATTTTCAAGCGGGTCTTGATTAAGTCTTGATAATAAAAGAAAATTGGATTTTTCCGCCCAGATATCTTGTGAAAGAGACAAAACGGAAGTAATTGATAAAACTATACCATTTAAACAGTATACCGTTCTCGGATACTGGCAACTTTTGATATAGTTTTTCATTTCCTTCAAATAATTTTCGATATTGTTATTCTCACGAAGAGCTGATCGGAAAGGATTTTTATCAAAAAGAACATGGCTATTCAAACAATCAAAAAGTCTGTTTATTTTTTCAATAAATATAGCTGTGGACAAAGCTTTCTCTTTGCAATGATTATAACAGCCATTTTGTGATATCATTTCGTGTTAAAATATTTCTTAGTGATTTTATTAGATGGGGAACATCGTACAGTGCATAAATTGTTTTCGAATCTACGACGGTAAATGGCGATTCAGACGTTATTCCCAATTTAGCGAATGACGATCTGTTGTTTGACCCTTGATCACACACAATTGCTCTTACGTTTATACCCAGTTTTTGAGAAATTTTTACATTATTTTTTATAATTTCTTTAAGTTCATTTGACGTCAAGCCGGTAGAAGAAGCGTAATAGCTCAAAACGTATTTCCAATTTGAATACAGCCCCCTTAGCATAAAAACGCAAACTTGACCAGTAAGTTGGATTTTTCGTTCGGTTCCATTATCAACAAAGCCCACAACTTCTTCATTAAACAGATTGTACTGTAAATGTTTTCTGACAGAAAATTCATCGAACATCAAAACAGCTTCTCGTTCGTCGATATTCATAACTTGAAAAATTTTTTCAAGCGTGCTAAACAATTTTTGGCTTATGCCTGGCTGCAATGATTTTATTGGAGCCCATCTTAGCAACGACGTTTTAGAAGGTAAATTTAATTTCAGTTCGTCCCTTAGGAATTGGTAAGAAGCTGCAGAATAAAAGAACATGCTTTGTGCTATAACTTTTTCTTTTTCTTGCCAAACAACTCTTTTCTTTAGTAACATTTTACAAAATATGGCAGTATTATCGGACAAAGATTTCTTAGCGACAAAATCATCAACTGCCTGTTCTATATTAGTCGCTCTTATTTTTTTGTTTCTTTTATACTTATTCGAAAGCAAATTTTTCTGTAATTTTACAATCTTTCTCTTTTAGTCATAAATAATTTTTTTTTGTTTTTTAATTTCACCGCATGCGTCCCAATATTTCTTTCTGTAAAAAGCTTCGTTTTGTTCCCTTTTTAAACAATAAGTGCAGTATTGGTCTTCTTCATCTTTTTTTATTTCCGTTTCCAAATTGTTGGACAAATTTTTCCACGCATTATTTCTGCAAGGATCCTCAAAAGCCAACAAATCTGCAATATCTCCCACAGTGTCCATTGAAGAGTCTGACAATTGTATTGGATCACCACAATTTTTAAATTCTGCGAAAGGAAGTGCTTGACGTTGAATCGAAACATATTGATCAATTTCATCCTCTATTTCACTGAAATCAAATAAATGGGGGGAGCTCTCTGTGTTACTTTGGGAAGTTATTTTTTTTAGGTTCAGGTTGAGAGTTGGTATAGCGTTCTTTTTAAGAAGTCTGTTACCAATAAACTTAGGTTCAAAATGGTTATCACAAATAAATGCCTTGTCGATATTTTCATCTTTTTTGAGATTGCATTTTGCGATCCATTTATTTCTGAAATATTCATTTTTCGGAAATTTAAAAAGCCGAACTTTAAGAGACCCGTAATCATTCCTATAGCTCCTTTGACAGGAAAAAATAGCGCATTTCTTGTTATTTTTACGCTTTTTGTCGGAATTACTTATATTCATGATAAAAACTTGATGACGTTAATACGAGTAAAATCAAGTCAAGTTTCAAAAAAAGGGTCGTCAACAAAATTGTTTAGGGATTCAACCACGTCAGAATTCGCTTAAATGTTTAAATTTAAACAAATTGTTTGGGATTCAACCACGTCAGAATTCGCTTAAATGTTTAAATTTAAACAAATTGTTTGGGATTCAACCACGTCAGAATTCGCTTAAATTTTTCAATTCAAACAAATTTTTCAAATCAGTTAACGCAAGGCATACGCAACCGGACAGCGCAACGATTAGATTGAAAATGAGCTGTTCTCAGAAAATTTGTTGAAGCGAAAGCGATCGCCAACGAAAAAAGGTATACAAGTTAAATAAAATAATGCTTTATTTTTAAACAGTTGAATAAAATTAGACTTTATTTCGATAACGTTGAGGAACGACGGAACAACTGTTCCGTTTGAGTGGTACTTGACGACTGAAGGCAGAAGGCTACTTCAAAAATATCGAACAGAAGGGAATTGCGCATGTTGCTGTAACGTGATCAGCAGCTCAAGCTGCAGACATAGCGTCAGCAATTTCGTCCGCACAGTCCGTTGAACCTCACGCTAAGCTTGCAGCGCGATTTATGTGGATTTTTATCTCACTTCAATAATATTTACACAACACAATTTTGATTTATTCTTTATTACGATCCATTCGCTTTTAACTCCGATTTACAACTGACTGCTTAAAATTAATTTTTGTCTTCTCTCATTCTATTGTCTTTTGGGTGAGTTACGAAAAGTGCAAGGTTAGTAAAATGTGTGACTGTGGGAATGGAATTCGAAATTTGAGGAGCAATGTGGAGGTTTCTGTGGAGTAAGCGGGAATTGTGTATTTATTTGGTGTAGTCTACAGGTATGTTAGTTGGCGGAGTTGGTTGGTTTGGTGGAGGTAACGTAACTCGCGCGTGTAAGAAGCGCTAAGCGCAGCGAAAAATGTTTATTTCGCTCGAAATTTTTGTGCCGTTAACTCCTCCCTCTTTAAATAACGCAGTGTCCTCACTGTGTTGCGCTGAGGTCATTGGCCTCTGAATGATGCTCAAATTTCTTGAAATTCCGTCCTGATTCTCTGATGTTTCATCTAAACCCGTTTTATTTTGGTCAGTTTTTGCCGTTATCTGAATTGATTTAGTTCGTCTCTGAAGGATCACCTTAAGGCCGATTAGAATAAAAGGTAGCATTGCGATTCCGGATATGGTGAAAACGCTTAGCTCGTATTTGGTTTCCAAAGCCCTTATTTCTTTAGTGTTCACACTGTGTAATTCCTTCAGCATTTTTAATGATAGAACTTCTTCAAAATTTGCAGATATATTTCCTGGTTGGATTATGGCAGGTAGAGGGTTAGCTTTTGAAACTTGGTTATTTTCGTAAGTCCATTGGTCGGCTTTGATGGTGACATTATGAAATTTTATTAAAAAGGTTCCATTTATGTTAACTGATTTTTCGTCTATTTCCATAACGCCATTATAAGAGTTCAGGAGGAGTACACCGGGATTTATTTCTTCTATTCGTGGTATGTGTTGCGCGTTTGTAATAGTGCAAGCGGGAGGTTGTCCGTTAAGTAAATTTGGTAAACATGTGCTGCTAGTAATATTTTTAAAGTTTCCTTCTTTACAAATTGACACGTCGTTCAAGGTCTTACAATTGCTTATAATTTCTAAAACAGAATTCTTACATACGATTATGTTATTGTTGGGTATCTTAATGATGGAATTTTCCTTTTTTACTGGTTTCACTATGAACTTTTTACAATTTTCTTCATCTGTTTTTGGTAAGCTAATAATATAAATCAATGTTAGTCCATTTGAGGCTATTTTTACGTCTCCATATTCAATAGCTTCTATGAGGTTGACATATATCATTTTTTGGTTATCGAAAAAATCCTTAGTTATTCTTAATTCTAAATCGGATAGGATAAATGAATTAATTATTCCTGCCTTAGACCATTGAATGGCATAGTCGACATTTATTATTTCTTCTTTTATTATTTTAAGTTTTCTTTCTATTGTTTTTGACAAATCTTTTCTAATTTGGTCGGTTGATTGAATTACCTTTGTAATTGTATTGGTTCTTTTTATCAATTCATTTATCCTTTCCTCCACTAATCTATTTAAAACCACTTGTTGGTTATTGTTTTTCAAAACATCATTTATCTTATCTGTAACAATTTGGCAATCGTCATGATCCGGGGTTCCAGCGACCCATTTCCATATCGTGCCAAGCTCATTTATAGCTCGTCTGGTTCGTGTCGGTTTTAATCTTCCTAAGATAACTTCGATTTGTTGAATTTCGTGGATAAGGTAGGGATAACTTTCGTCTGTTGTTGCTAAGTCCTCTATCAAGGTTCTCTTTATGTTGTCGAGTATCAGTTCGTATTGTTCCAAGTTTATTACATGTATTATTCTGAAGGTTGACGTTTGCAGTTTAACCGTTCCGGTCTCGACGGTCACTACCTGGGCGTTGGTATAGTCAAGTATTTGAACTTCTCCATAGCAGATTGTGGTAAGGCACAGTAATATCAGTGGCGTAATCTCCATGCTGATGAGTAATGATGATCCGTGGAACTTTTTCTTACAATCTCTGGTACTCTCCTCTGCGGTTGTTGTTGCTTCTTGCTGCTGCTTCTGCTTACTCTAACACAGTCCTGATGAGGGGTGTCTTGTTGCTGCTTCTGCTTACTCTAAGTGACAACACAGTCCTGTCGAGGGGTGTCCTTTTTGCCTCTTCGTCCTGGGCTACTAAGGGTCTGCGGCAGTTCCTTTTTGTGCTGGTGCCTGCGAGCGGGTCCTACAGGCTTATTGAAGAATACGTTGGGCGCCAGTTAAATAAAATAATGCTTTATTTTTAAACAGTTGAATAAAATTAGACTTTATTTCGATAACGTTGAGGAACGACGGAACAACTGTTCCGTTTGAGTGGTACTTGACGACTGAAGGCAGAAGGCTACTTCAAAAATATCGAACAGAAGGGAATTGCGCATGTTGCTGTAACGTGATCAGCAGCTCAAGCTGCAGACATAGCGTCAGCAATTTCGTCCGCACAGTCCGTTGAACCTCACGCTAAGCTTGCAGCGCGCGTGTAAGAAGCGCTAAGCGCAGCGAAAAATGTTTATTTCGCTCGAAATTTTTGTGCCGTTAACTTACACACAAAAAATAAGCGCGAACAAGTGAAATTGTGTTGTTGCTTTTGTTGGCATTTTTGGTGGTTGATTATTTCATTGCGTGTGAAGGCAACGCACACAATTTTGCGAATATTTTCGGCTAGCCGAAGTGCGTATGGGACCTGCTGCGCTGAAAGCAAGGCGCATAACAGCAACAGTAACATCATCACAGCGCACAGTTGATGTGCGACTGACCACATCAACATAAAGCAAATTATGAAAGCTGACTTCGAATTGAGAAGTTTGCCGAAGTCATCGCGAATATGTTCGAATAGCCGAAGTGCGTATGGGACCTAGTGCGCTGGTACGCAAATTTGTGCCAGTTGACACCTCTATGTGTTTATTTGCTTAGTGGTTATAGCCACTAGGCACTGTTCAATATTATTTGCCATTTTTGTTGTTGTTGTTGTATTTTTTTTGTTTTACTTTAAATGTCTATTACGATTTTAAAGCACCACGAGACTGTGAAGTGTCTGCGAAAATTAGTAAATTTGTCTTTAATTTTCTATGTTTCTTCACTTTGTCACTTTTTTGTTTTCGTTCGGCTGCGCGACTGCGCCAGTTAAATGCAAACAACCGATTTGCTTTATGTCTAGCTTCAGACTGCCTTCCAAACTCAGCCACCTCGATTCTGCTTCCATGTTCGGCACCTTGCGGTATCGTACATTTTCACATACTCAAAAAATGCTGACTTTGCGGCTTAAGTTACGTACTGGCGGTTCATGCGATATGGTGCACAATTGCATGCCGTCAGTAGACGCAACCTGAGATGTAACTCGCGCTTTCACCATTTGTTCGTTTGAGTTGAAAAGTGAAAAACAAGGTAAATATGAATTATTATTGCTTTATTATTCCATATTATATTGTTAACTTTTTTACACAGATTGAAATATGGAGGAACTTTTAATCCTCCAACACAATTGGGGAAATTCCAAATTGTGTGGAAGTCGTTAGCAATCCGTTGCCACTCATGTTTGTGTGGAACTGACAAATATATGCATCCTAATTGGCTCCACAAAACTTCGCAAGTTTCCTTTACAATTTTATTGACGGTCGAGCGCCCCATTTTGAAAGATGTTGAGAACATGTGCTGACTACCTCCGTGTGCCAAATATCTACACAAACATGTACACAAACATTATTGTAACATCTGCACTTTACCACAATACTTACGCAAGCGTCAGGAATAGTCTGCATTTAGCTGCTATTGGTGGTCTGTTTGAATTTTTTGTTAATCCTTCCTGAACAAGACTAAGTAGCAAATCGAATACATCTTTGTTCATCCTGACCGTTTTCTTGAATTGCTCTGGATCGTTGTCATACATGTAGGATTGATGTCCTATCCCGGAATAAATAAAATGCCTGGTTGCTTTGATTTTAAATTGTTTATTATTTAATATATAAATGTAAGAAAACTGTCCGATATGTCTGCGCTCGTTAGCGTCACTCCGATGAATGTCCGCTTGTCCTGTTGTCCGTTCGCTTTCTCTCGTTGTATCCGCTTTCTCTCGTTGTCTGTCTGCTTTGTGTTGTCTTGCTGTTTGTCCGTTTTCCATGTCCGTCAGTGATGTATTTGAAAGGTCCGTCCACGTTGTCATTCGTTTGTTAGGCGATCCCACATACATTTCGTCGAAAGATGTTGCAAAAAGACCGTATTCATCACGGTCTTGGTAGAGGCCTCTAACCCACATTCGACGCTTCGATTTAATAGAATTTAGACATTCCCGAATTTCGAACATTAGTAGCATAACTACTAATATTTCAATCATATCAGTAAAATCCATTTTCAAAGGCGCCGTACAAAAGACCAAAACAATCTTTCCTTGTCGTCAATGCTTATGTTTTCGCATATACTTTCTTGTTTCCCACTAAACCAGTCTTTAATCCAGTTTACTATTGATACAAAAGCTTTAACAACCAAATTGTAGGCGTTCTTCATCATGGTCCAAATAGCTTTGAATATTCTTGTCGTGTTTTGTTGGTCGGCTTTTCTGGACAGATATTCTATCCTGTCACGGCCGCCATGTAATAAGTAAAACGGTCTAGCGATGTTGTTAATTGTGTGTCCAAAGACAGACTGACTTTATTTTCAAAATTCAAAATCATCAGCTTAAGCTGTGCACTAAATATGCAGACCGGCTAGCGTGCGAAAATGCTGACGCTGCGGTATACACGTTTAGTGCGCGGAGTCAGTTGCTGAGACCTCGCTTGAACACTTGTGACACTCATTGCTACACACGCTTTGAGTGCTTCTGAGTGTATTTACCGCTTGGTGTAGCTTAATGGGAACTCGGTGTATGCCAAATCAACACTATGGAGTGCAGCATCTTTTGCATGTTGATCGGCAAATGCATTCCCTTCAATGCCAATATGAGATTAAACCTAAAAGACTTTGATTTTTTTGTTTTTCGCGAAGTATGTGCAGATGCCGATGAATGCAAGCAATGAATGGCGTGGAATTGCTCCGATCCTGTATGGCTTCAAGGTACGACCGACTATCGCTGAATATCCAAAGCTTTCTCTCGTTTTAAGCTCGCTTTGAGCCGAAGCCATCGCTGAGTCGATGGCGAAAGCTTCGGCCTGATAGACAGTACAGGTACCACGCACAGGAACGCAGATCCACATTCACCAGTTTCGACCAACTAGTGTCGCGGATAGGACGGAGTTGCCACGGCTTACATAAGTATAAGCGATAGTTGGTGGTACACTATTTGGTAGAATTCGGGGATTGTGCTGCTGCCTTGGACTAAGGTGGTTATTTGCTATTCAGTTCCTAAACCTCTTTTATGTGCGTAATGCAGTGTTAGACATTTGAAAATTGATGACCAGTTTAATGGCGTGTTGTATGATTCAAGGACTATATCGGCGTTGCCAATAATTTTGTTTCGTATTACGCTTACAATGCCGTAATACTTTGGCGATCCTCTAAGATGCTCGTAGATTTTAAGAATGCAGTCTGCGCTTTGTTTTCCAAGAACTGAATTATCCAGGCTGTCCCGAGAATTCCCTAAGGCTTTTTACTACGTCGGGTATACGATCTAATTCAGCCAAATTTCTATCTACATTTACGTCGATGGATTGGTCAGTCTCGTTGCTAATGTCTGAACCTGGATTAATCATACTCTCGAATATTTGTCTACCGTCTCTAGCTAGAATGTCTTTGACTATTCTGCTTACCTCTTGTGTCACATCGGTGAGGTTGACCGGGGTTGAATTCGATGGTAGAAGGGTGGGTGGGTTTAGGATTGGCGCGACACTAGAACCTGGATTGGTCTCTAAACGAGCTGGTCTTATCAAATTGTTGGGATTCATATTTGTATTTAAAAAAATAAATTTGAGAAAATAAATGTTTTTTAAATGCCATTTCTTAACAATATATATTTTTTTTCAATTTGCTTACTCCCTTTCTTTTCTATGAATATCGTTTTCCAGATGTGTTTTTGTGTTTTTTTCGTGTATTTTACTTATTTTTTTAACACAATACGGATCTTCTAATACAACTTTTCCGTCTTCTTGTTTTTTGTTTTTTTTTGGTGGGTTTCCGCTCTTTACTGCCTTAATTATCGCCTTGTTAAAACTCTTTTTCATAAAACATTTATTTTTGTATGTTTCCACTTCTTAAAATAAAATTGGAATGGACTCACATTACAATCATTAAATTATTGCCATTTGGTACGTTGCGGGTGAGTGGGTATCTGAACTAATTGGGGGAACTGTTACAATCCTGTTCGTCTGGCTTTCCTCCGGTTGAACGCCCGTTTGCTGCTGGTTGTTGCTTTCGCTGCTATTCGCTTGTTATTTGCTGCTTTCCGCTATTGCTTGTTCACTATTGTTACTACTAGGGGGCCTTCGCGAAACTTTCAATTGCACAATTCCTCCTTGAGATGATTTGGCTCCTTAAAATTACCGGCACTACAAATCACTACTCTTATTGGTCCCTGCTCGGGCGCCATTTAAATTTTTGAGTTGTTTTCCAATTGCTTGATCGATCAAGACTGACTTTATTTCCATCTTTGTTCTTAACCTTGAACCTTGCAGCTTCCTTGAACAGGTCTGCGGGTTTAACTGCTGGTTGAGCCCCCTCCAGGCTGGTGGCCTGGATTTCCATGGCCCACTTCTCCCGAGTGAGTTTTGCCAATTTTTCCAATTTTCTTACTACAAAAGCTAGTCCACTTGCCGAGATCTGATCGCGAAACTGCACAACACAACTAACGAGTTCTTCATTACGCGAGCAGGGTTGCTTTTTCGTACTTGTTGCACATTGTTAACTACACAAAGAACTGGTTCAGCTCCAGTGGATGCTGTCAAGTGATTCACACGTGTTTTTAGCCTGAAAATGCGTCCGCTACTATGTTTGATTTACCAGACTTGTAAATTAAGTCGTAGTTATATTCTTCTAACCTAGTTTTCCATCTCTTCAACTTTGCGTTATAGTTTCTATTGCTAAGGGCCAATGTGAGGGGTTGGTGGACGGTATATATCCTAATTTTCTTTGCGCCGTACAGGTATGAGCGAAGGTTGCCAAGAGCCCACACTATAGCGATCATCTCTTTCACAATTTGTCGCGTAGTTCTCCTCTGTCTTGTTCAAGGAGCGCGAGATGTACGCTATTGGCTTATCCTTTCCGGGTTTCCCTGGGACAACAGAGCACCAATTGCGTAGTCCGAGGCTTCAGTTGTCAAGTTGAATGATTTTTCGAAATCAGGGAAAGCAAATATTTCTGAGGAGGTTTAAGAGTTCTTTGAAATTGTATTGTATTGTAGACACTGAGTTGTACTGACGCAAGCACGTATGTTGAAGAAGCTCCCGCGAAATCGCTTATAACCTTGAGCAGTTTGTTCCCCACGACGTCCTGTCGGTAGTCGGTGACAACGGAAATTCTGTCATCTGCTTGGATGTCATCCTAGGAATCGTTTCAAATCTTTTAAGTTATTTAGTTTAGTTTATTAATTAATAGTCAAATAGAAGCAAAGTCATACTGACTAGCATTTACAATTAGATATAGATAATATAAACAAAACACTTAAAATTAAATCAAAATTAACAACATAAAAGTTAATGCACTCCGCTAAAAAATTAGAGTGCGCCACCACTTGGCCCCTCTGGATTTGCTGCAAAATAAAATAAAGTTTTTTAGTGTTATTACAAAAGAGGTTTATTACCCGTTTCTTCGGCTCTCCAAACAGAAGTGAGTCGCCTCGACTAAATTAACTTAACTCTAAGCTTATGGTTCTATGCCGCTTATTGTCTAATTCCGCTGATTTGGCGCTTCCCACGATGGTGTGCATTGTCAGCGACTTAGCCGGATACGCGTGCAGCGCGCGAGGATCGAATTGCACTTAGCACATGCACCGTCAGCAGCTTAAGGTAGGTGCATTTGCTAAGGTGGCAGAGCTAGCGTGTTAACTTAAATGTGGGGATGCCGCCCAAAAAACAAATGTCAATGATATGGATTCCTGTATTTCACTTATATATGGTTTAGATTTCAAAGTTCTTATTAATTATTTAACAAAACGCTTCTTCTGCTGGTGTTGACTCGGCGGCGACTCGATGTGGAAAGAGGAAGATGGCCGCGCTTGCATCGCCATTCTGGGTTGCTTAATTGGGAGTGCCGCCACTGCAGCCCGTTCCAACAGGAGTTGCCAGCTTAGTTTGTTCAAGTTGCGTAATTGGGAGTGCTACCACTGCAGCCCGATCCTACATTAATATATAATAAATTCACTACAAAAACAAAAATGACTAAGGTGCCAGAAGATTTACTTTATCCAGCTGTCCTTTGAAGCATGATCTAGTGAAAGACAGATTTAAGAGAATTGATTTTTTTTTTTTTTATTTATTTATTTGAGTCTATTGTACAGTTAAGTAGCTTACAGACTAACTACAGATTAGTTACTTAAAGTAAGTGTTTAAGCTATGTTTAAAAGACAATTTGGAAGATGAAAAATCAATAAAATTATAAAGTGAATTAACTTCAGCTTTGGATAACTTATTAAAGTCACATATAGCCCGTGTTGTGGTGTCGACATTTGTTAGATTGCCGCAACCCTGGGTCGGCTTTAATACCATCAGCCGTAAGAATGTATCCTAAAAACCTCTGTATCCTCGACCTCTTCCCTAAAGTAAAGTGTGTTTTCTCCAGGTTCACTTTCAGGTTAGTGTTATGGTGAACCCGATCTAGGAAAGCAAACACACGAGTTTCTTTTAACTGTAGGTTTATTACAATTAAGTTTAACGTTCTTTTGCTTAGAAAACTGTTTTTATGAATTTGAATTCCCGACCGGATTTTATCCGGTATTTTGCCGCTGTTCCGTACGCGTAGACAGCCGTGTTGTTTCGTGCATACTGCCGGTGCTGCCCTTTCATTTCTTGCACGCGGCGTTGCCACCTGCAATGGGTTGCCGTGCACCCTCTTCCCTACAGTTAGCTTCCGACAATGTTGCAAAGACTGCCTCGATGTTTTGTAGATGCTCTTCCGCAGTTTTTCCAAAGACGATTATATCATCGATGTCCACGTAGCAAATTTTCCTAATATGTTTCTTCAGTACATCGTCAATCATCCTTAGGGAAATTGCAGGCGCATTTTTAAGACCGAATGGTAGCGACAAGAATTCGTACTTGCCGTTCATCGTGGAGAACACAGTTTTAGGGTCGTCGAATCCCTTCATCAATATTTGATGAAAACCTGATGCTAAATCTCTTTGAATGCAACGTTTATTCAGTGTGAAATGAAATACAATGAAGTGATGCTATACATAGTATACAATTTAAGAAACAGTGATGCCAACTCTTACATATTTTGCATATTCAACAGCCCTTCTCAAAATATGTATACATATTCACTAAACCAAATTCAAATTGGCATCATTAAAACGTATTAAACAAAATTCAATATAAACCCATTGCCCTCGTGAATTTACAATGCTTAACTTTTTCTAAATTCTTTGTAAGAATGTCCGCTAGAATTTCATCGGTACTTATATAATTCAAACTTATTTCACCGTTTTTATACAAGTCACGAATGTGATGAAATTTTATGTCAATATGTTTGCTTCTAGCGTGATAAATTGGGTTTTTGACTAAGTGTTGAGTGCCCTGATTGTCGCTGTTTAAAGTTATAGGCGCTGAATTCTGGAAACCCATTACGTTCAGGAGCTTCTTCACGTAAACTGCTTCCTTCGCAGCATTTGACAGCGCTACATATTCTGCTTCGGTGCTGCTGAGGGAAACGATCTTTACTTTTTAGATTCCCACGAGAAAACACTGCCTGCTGCAGCAAACACGTAGCCGGCGTATGATTTCCTATCGCTGGCGTCTCCTCCCCAATCGGAATCAAAAAAGCATTGTATCGGCTCTCCAGTCTTTTGATAGTGAATTTTGTAATTAGATGACCCTCTGAGGTATCGAAGTATATGTTTGGCACCAGCCTGGTGCTCGGAGTGAGTGTTCGTGTTCCATTGCGAAAGCTTGCACTCGGAGTGTAGAATATCTGGCCGCATAGAAATGGCCAGGTACATCAAGGAAACGATTAACGACTGGTACTCGGTTGGATTGACTTTTTCGCAGCTGTCGTCGGAGCAGCTCACCTGGAACCCTGCAGTCAGCGGCGTCGCCATGGGCGTACAGTTCTTCATGCCGTATTGATTTAGAAGGTCTTCGATGTACTTTCGCTGACACACAGTGATTGCATCAGTCTCGCCTATACGATCTATCTCCATGCCCAAGAAGTAGTGTAGCTGGCCTCCGTCAACGACAACAATCCAACAATGTTTAATGTGGTTTATTTGTGAAGGTTTTACACAAAGCAAGATGCTGGCGAGCGCTTTCTTGTCCTTATTATCAAATGCTTCCGATTCTGCAGCACCTGCCGATTCACTTTTTACGTCTTTTCCGCTTATGATTCCCATAGTTCTGAGTGAACGAGTACACTCTTCATATGTACTGACCAAATTGGTTTCATCCAATTTTTCAGTTGCGTAAAGACCGCCTGCACTCATTTTACCACCGTTTTCACAACATACGCAACTCAATTTTTCTTTTTCAACTTAATTTCAACTTCACGACGAACGCGAGACAGAGTTCTTTTTTTTCAACTTCACGACGAACGCGAGTCAGAGTTCTTTTTATTTTATTTTTATTCAACTTAATTTAAACTTTTCGCGACGAACCCCAAACAGATCCTTTTTATTTTTATTTTTTCGTTAATGTATGCGGCCTGGGCCCATAACCTCTTTGAATGCAACGTTTATTCAGAGTGAGATGAAATACAATGAAGTGATGATATACATAGTATACAAGTAAAGAAACAGTGATGCCAACTCTTACATATTTTGCATATTCAACAAAATCGAGGGTGGCAACAAATTTTGCGGCTCCCAGGCTCACCAGAATTGACTTGATATCAGGAATGAGGTACGTGTGAGCTATGGTTACCGCGTTCAGGTATTTGAAATCAATCACCATTCGGTATTACTTTTCCCCTGAAGGCTCCAGTTAAGGTCGCCGCCAGGTGGCCGCCAAAAAAATGAGCGCGAGGAACTCCCTCGGGGAGCTCCTCGCGCTAGCAAATAAAACTCCAATCTTACTTTTACACCGTTTATTCAGTTCCGTTCCCAAAAACCAACTAAAACTTATTCTAATTAACAGCTTAAACTAAACCTCGGCATTGCTGCTGGTAAATGTTGACTCAGCCGCGGCACCGCCGCCGGTAGAAGTGGAGTCAGCAGAATTGGGCAACGCAAGGAGTTTCGGGTTACACGGTGCTTCGATTGCATTCCGAGTTGGTGGGAAACTACACACGTTGCAGTGCCGCGTGATGCGTGTCGTAACGGGTGCACCGGTTGTGTTAACTCCTCCTCCTTCTACCTCGTCCGTGCACCTTTGTTCTTGATGTAGGTTTTTTTCTTAAATTTTTGCACTGCTTTTTTTTCTTTTTTTTTTTTTTTGAGAAGATATTTTGAGTTCTCGATCTTTTTCACCTTCGACCTTGCACTTTTATTTCAAAATCTTGTAAGTTTTTCTGCAATTTGTATCGGCAACTATACGTGGTTCTTTTTCACTTTTATCTGAAATTTTTTTTCGCTTTTGCTGTAGGTTTTCTTTTTATTTTTTTCACCGCAATTTTAGCAAAAACAAGATTGGAGCTAGTTGGCCTGGCGTCCACCCGAGCGACGTTCCTTTGTTACTGATTTACTGCTTCGGGAGCGTCGTGGTTGCCCCGTTTGGAAGCTGACGTTTATGCTTGTCAGCGACCTACTAATGGCACGACTAACTCCACCGTACAGTATCCTGGCCGTAATGATTCTCCGCTAAGCGGAATGACCTGTCGTCTAACCATGACCAAGGATCCGTACATAAGCTGGAGGGCCTGATTTACAGGATCTCAGCCAGCAGGTGGTTATACCCTGGAGGGTCCCGTAGGAATCGCAGGGTCGATCAGTTTCTTAATTTTTATATATTTACATATTCAATTGTTTAACCTGACTGGAGGGTCCCGTAGGAGTCGCAGTCGGCATAATTGTTATATCCTGGAGGGTCCCGTAGGAATCGCAGGATTGATTGGTTTGTTATACTTGAAATTACAAGCCTGACTGGAGGGTCCCGTAGGAATCGCAGTCAGGTCCCTGCTCGGGCGCCAGTGTTTTGAACTATCCATATCGGAGAATTGTATGGGCTTTTTGAAGGTCGAAAGAGTTTATGAACCTGTTTTTCGACTTCCGATCTCATACACGCCGGATATGGATAACTTTTAGTGTAAATAGGCTCGCTTGTCTTTATCTCCGCTCTGACAAAAGTTTTCACCATCTCATGCGGACGACTTCTGTTTTAAGGAAATGACAATATCTGGTTTAATCCTTAAGGTGCCCTGTTTGCGGTCAATTACAGTCTCGAGATCTTTGAGGGTGTCATCCCCGATTACTCCATCAAAAGATCGCAAATTTGGTAGCACGAAAAATGTTACTACGCTATCGTTTGCCATGTCTCTGAAAAATCGTCCCTTTACCATTCGTGTTATCCGATTGGTTCTATTGTAGATAAGTAGGCTGTTGTAAATTTTATCGTCGAGATTTTCGGCGTCGTCGGGTTTCGTGAGAGCCATTAATCTCGAATGTTCGTTTAAGGTTCCATGTAATCGTTCGATATCCGAGTTTCCCGTCTTATTGTGGGGAGTTGTTCTGTGAATTTCAATACTATTTTCTTTCAGAAACACTTCCACGGCGTTTTGTAGCATACATCTTTCGTTGTCAACTACTATTTTTTTCATTTTCCCTAAAAACCTAATTCTTTCTTTAATTGCGGCTAATATAGATACCCATGTTCTATCGTTGAGTTTATGCATTGTTGCATATTTGGAAAGCTTATCAATAGTTGTTTAATGCATGACGTTTCTTCATGGATACCATATGTCCATGTGAACTATGTAATTTATTTTCATCGGTGTTTCGGACAACTGAAATCGGGCGAAGATGTATTTGTTGCAGCAGAGGCAGTGTTGGCCTGAAATCTGCGTCGAAATGTTTTATTTTGCGATTTAAAAGTTTGGTTAGACGATTCCTTGCTGGGATAATCGTCTTCAACAAATTCTATTGCTCTATAAGTAGCCTCAAGAAATTGGAGAAGCGGTTTACAGGAGGAATATCATTACTTCCTTTTGCGTTATTAGAAACATGAGGATTGGATCCCAGTTAGACCTGTCAACATTCACAGATTTCAACAGCGCCAAGCAATTTCGCGTAATATCTAGCAATTGCCGTACCCTATGTAGGCCTCCGTCAGTATTTGGAGCGTTAAACAACTTTTTAAGAATTTGATTATCTAATTTTCGCTTGCTGTGGTATCTACTTACCAGAGCTGACCAGGCTGGATCGTAGCTTGAATCGATGGCTGGATATTCGTCTACCATATCCTTGGGTGTGCCGGTACACGAGCCCTTCAAGTAAAAATACTTTTGTACCTGTGTCAAGGTGGTGTTATTGTGGACTAGCGAAAGAAACGTATCGCGAAATGGTATCCATTCCAAGTAGTCTCCGGAAAATGTAGGAAGATCGATTTTGGGCAGCCGTGCGGTTGCTGTAATACTGTCGTTTCGAGATGTTTGAACTGCAAAGGTGCTGGCGTGGTTGACAGGCGACGGTGGCGTGGTAAGTTCCATTTGTAAGTCGAGCAGTTTGGACTTTAGCGCGATGTAAAGGTCATAGCAGGAATAAATAACTTCTTCCTTGAGGTACGGAACATCCTCGTCGAGTATGGAATTGCTTCGAAGGATTTCACAGATGACTTCATGGCCACGTTTAAAGTTCTGAAAGATAGTTTCAATCTCTGTTATCAGACTTTGCACATAACTTCGTGATTTTTCCTGTTCTGGTTTGCCTGCAAAGATACGGAAGAAGCGTTGAAGATGCAAGTACATCGTCCGTTGATCCTCAATGCGACCACTGACCGATTCCATATTATTAAAGTTCGCGCCTCAAGAAATTAAAGGTTAGATCCACGTGGTGGCGCTTGCGTAGAATAATTGGGCAAAGGTACGCCTACTCCAGCTTCTTGGGATAGTATAAATTCCACGGGATAGTTATTGCTTGTACTCGTTTATAGTTTTTTTTTAATTTTCTGGACTAAATCGTATTAGTCCCGGGTTTCGGCACCATTTTAATGTTGTAGAAAAACATTAACAGAATAAAAAGTCGAGAATAAGAAGTCAGCGAGTTGAAGACAGTGCAGTTGCGCAAGCCAAGATGGTTTGACTCGATTCAGTGTTGCCAGATCTTTTTAGTTTATTTCAAGAAAATTCGCAATACTTATCAGCGAACATATGGTTGTGCCACTACTTATTATCTAACATATGGTTGTGCCACTACTTATTATCTAACACTGGTTTTAAAAGGGATTTTTGTTGGTGGGCGATCGTATTTTGCAAATTGGTAAATTTCACAATTATTAATAAATTTTGTTATTATTTGAAATAAGTTTGGGTAGAAGATTTTATCGGCCACCCCAAGCAAGTTAATGTCAATTTTCTTTATTCCGAAATAAACCGTACACGACATTTTCCCAAAAATACCGAAATAAGAAACAGAACAAAAATCATGAATTTCAATTTCATTTAACAACAGCGACCTCTTGATAAAACTGATTGGGCTTCCAGAGTCTAGGAGGCATTCTACAAGTAAATTGATATTGTTATAAGGACTTACAGACAACATTAAGTTTCTTACGTAAACATTTTCGTCAACCGCATGGATCATCGTCTTCCTGCCTGGACAGGTAGCCGCCTGGTGTTCCTTACTGCCACAGCTGTAGCAAGCGCCCATCTCACGCTTTGGCTTTTTGCACGCTGCAGCCATATGCCCGATTGAGTTACAGTTGTAGCGTCTAACGGTTGCTGTCTCTTGTGAACTGCTGGTGGTTCTGCTGCTGCTGCTGTCCAATTCCACGCTCTGGTAGCTGCACCCGCGAAAAAGCATTAAGCAGCTGCACCTTGTTATCGTAGCATTGGATGTTGGCTTGGGCGCGTAAGCCGCTATCAGGTTGTTGAGCGCGGGCTTGCAAAACCAATCGAAAATATATGCTGGTTTGGTCTTCGGCTAATCATGTCGGCTGGGTCGAGGTTCTTGTAACGAAACATCAAGAAACACGCAACAATAGAAAAAAAATCATTATGCCAAAATATCTAAACCGTCTTTACTATGACCAGGTGACAAAAAAATAATAATAAAAACAGTAGGTGCGAAACGGTGGCAAAGAAACCATTGATAGCTGGATTAGGGTTGATGTTGTACCCTAGAGTGCACTTCTTCCTCCCCTTTGTATACGCCTATGGCCACCTAAGCACTCGAATGCTTTTTTAACTAGATCTAAGTATATATTATATATAAATATAAATATTATATAAATATATTTTTAGCAAAGTGCCAGTAATTACAATATTACACACACTAAATAAAACACTCCCACTGCACTTAACTTCATCCGCTTTCGTCAGCTTGCACTTTCGTTTTAAACGCGTCTCGCGGTTTTGGATGCTTAAATAGCACAATTCTGCCTAACGGCAAGATCGTTCGATCTGAACAAAATATATAATTTATGGCCTTGTTTACGCAGTGCACCAACAATTTGCCTCCAAGAATGCAGGAGGAATGCACTTTTGGTGGATTTAGTGTCCACCAGCACTTTTAAATGAAACGCACTGCACTTTTAATCACAACTTTTTATTTAAAAATTTTAACAATGCGACTGCCGCCGGTGTCGCGTCCTGACGGTGACTGACTGCTCGATTGACTGATGATTGCTGGTGTCAGGACCGCTTCTTTTATAGCAGCGAGCCGGCCGTGGTCCGTTCTGCCGGTCCGCTATGCCGTTGCTGTCGTCGTGGCACAGCTGCGGCCCGCTACGCTGTCGCTGCCGTGAACCGCTATGCTGTCGCTGCCGTGGACCGCTATGCTGTCGTCGTGGCACAGCTGCGGTCCGCTATGTCGTCGCTGCCGTAAACCGCTATGCTGTCGTCGTGGCACAGCTGCGGCCCGCTATGCTGTCGCTGCCGTGGACCGCTATGCTGTCGTCGTGGCACAGCTGCGGTCCGCTATGTCGTTGCATGCCATCCGCCACGCTGGCACCGACGTGACATGTGCCACGCTGGTACCGTTGCTGATATGTCGAGCGGTACAGTATGTGCCGCCACACACTTAACAACAACCACTGTGCGTACTGAGCGAGACTGCAGCAATGCACTGTGTGGGAGTTATATTTTTATGTAATTAAAAGATCACTTATACGTTTTTTTAAGAGTTTTTATTTCTTCTATAAGTTTATCGATTTTTCTGGAGTACAAATAGGTACTGCCAGGGTTGCGGCTCAATCCGTAACTAACTTATTCTAACGCCGCTTTCAGCTCTTATATTAATTATATTGCTGACATAGAGCGAACTGAATCTTCTGGAAGGGTCTAATTTGCCTTGTGTAATTGATTCTATGCGCATGTGGCCCGGTCGTGGAGTGTGCCTGAATAAACATTAAGATTGTTTATATGAAATAGATGCTGTGCAACAGGGCAATAGTGCATATTAGGCACTATTGCGAAATTGATCTTTTATTCAACAGTGGCTTGATCGCGGAATGTGGCCGAAGAAAAATTGAAATCTATATGCAGGGAAATAGTGCATCTTAGGCACTATTGCGAAATTTAAATGGGTGGTCACCGTCTACGGTGGCCACTTCAATGACGCACTCGTTATTGGCGGGATTTACGCTGACGCGTTTATTATATAAGTGAAAGCACTCCCCTTGGGGAGCGCTAAAAAATTAGAGTGGGCCACCACTTGGCCCCTCTGGATTCGCTGCGAAGGAAAAGAAACGCTTTTAATTAGTATCAAAAATGAGGTTTATTCCCGTACTCAACGGCTACCAAAACAGAAGTAAGTCACCTCGACTAAATTAACTTAACTCTAAGCTTATCGTTCTATGCCGCTTATTGCCTAATTCCGCTGATTTGGCGCTTCCCACGATGGAGTGCATTGTCAGCGACTTAGCCGGATACGCGTGCAGCGCGCGAGGATCAAATTGCACTTAGCACCGTCAGCAGTTTAAGGTAGGTGCATTCGCTAAGGTGGCAGAGCAAGTGTGCTAACTTATATAACTTGCTGGTATGTGTGTGTGAGTTATATTTTCATTTAAATATTTTTATTTAAAATAAAGTTATATTTTTATTTAAATATTTCTTATAAATAGATGTTAATCGGTTGCGGCTCAATCCGTAACTGGCTGCTCTAACGCCGCCCTTAGCTTTTATATTAATTCTACAGAGTGAACTGAATCTATTGGAAGGGGCCAATTTGCCTACCATGCATTTTGTGCAATTGATTCTATGCGCATGTGGCCCGGCCGTGGAGTGTGCCTGAATAAACATTAGGATTGTTTATATGAAATAGATCTTCTGCAACGGAGCAATAGTGCTTATTGCACTATTGCGAAACTGATCTTTTGTGCAACAGTGGCTTGGCCGCGGAATGTGGCCGAATAAACATTAAGATTGTTTATGTGGAATAGATCCTGTGCAACAGGGCAATAGTGCATATTAGGCACTATTGCGAAATTGATCTTTTGTGCAACAGTGACTTTGGTCGCGGAACGTAGCCGCTTGTTGAATTTGTTTTTGTACGCCGTTAAATTGGCCCGACATATTTTTCGCGCTTTCATATCCTTGACCAAAACGATATTGGCAGTCAATTTTGTAGTCATTTAGATTATTTAAAATAAGAGTCGCCAAATGTTTTCCACTTATTGAGTTTGTAGTAAGAAAACGTAGAAAATCTTCTCTTAATTTTATTTTTCCACTTTTGGCCACTTCAACATATCGAACGCAAATGGAGACCTGTAATAACACACATAACAACACATTTGCGTTTTCGTTACGGAGTATAAACCAACTTGTTCGCTCGTCCGACCAAGGGGGGATCTATCCCTATCTATGCCTCTAACTCACTAACTCCTACAAATTGAAAATGGCTATGGCAGCTACTAACAGAAGATATAGTTTCATTTAAATAAGGGAGAATACTGCCTTTGCTTGTGCTAATGTAAAAATCGTTTAGAATGTCAGGATCCACTTTGCATTCTGAGTTTTCTTTCCCATGAATGTCTAAGTTGTTCAGGTTGCGCCATAGCTGTTTAAATGGAAGCGAGGCATTTAGTTTCGATTTACAAAACCACCGATTTATATAAACACCATGAAGTATCCGTCAGTGATTTTCTCCATTTAGCATGCAACTTATTTCGTTTTCTTATTGCTAAATGTACTCGCTTGGTATATCAAGGATACGACTTATTCCTGATATAAGAAGTACAAATCGGGACATGAGCGTTAAACAACGTGATTAAGTTCTCACTAAGAAATCGCGAATGGCTATGGTAGTAAATTGTTTCCTTTTCTCTTTATTTAATTAACAATTTCTTGTTTCTTATAAATCTTTAAATGTTCATAAAATCTCCCAATTCAATTTCAATTATTTAACTCAAATATTTCTTATAGAATAATAAACTTTAATCCTTAAAATTTCGCAATTAAATTTCAATTACTTGATTTAAATATTTCTTGAAATGATAGACTTTAATCTCTAAATTCTCACAATTTAAATACAAATTTTTCACTAAAATATTTCTTCTTTCTTTAATTTTCACAAGGCCATTTTTCACTTTCACTTTTTTTATTTTTCATTTCATTTAAGTTCATTTATTTCAAGTCTACAGTAAATGAACTTACAGAAAAGAGAGCATGTTTGATTGTTTCGATTTGCATGCTTTGTTTAACTGGATCGAACAAACTTGAAAATCCAGTCCAGTCTGAACATTGAATGCCGTTTTCCAGTAAGAAGAGGGTGTGAGCTGCACAATTTTCTCGAATTATCCTTGAATGGTCCTTAAATCCTTAAATAACTTACCATGACATAATGTTCAGAAAAAACGGCAAAGTTAGAAACAGTTGACCTGCCTGACACAAAGCCAAAAGTCTATTTAACTTTTGACGGCAAAGTAAAGATTCTTTTTAACCAGGGATTCAAACAATTTTGAAACAGTCCATAATTTGGAAATTGGTCTGTAGTTTGCAACATTGTTCTTATTGCCACTTTTAAAATGGATCTAAGGAAAAGAACCTTCCACGCATCAATAAATTCTGAGATTCTGGTGAACGGTAAAAGATACTTAAAATACAATTCTTTAGTAGGCACAACGATAGCCCGTCTACATTAGTTTGCCTAGAGAATTCAATACAATAAATGCCTTCAATTACGTCCTCAGGAGATAAGCACAATGAACCAAAATGTATGTGAGAGTAAAAGTTCGTCTTGAAATTGGCAGTCTTTAGTTTTAGTCTTTGAGGTGGCTTTTGTGGACCAACTCAAGGACTATTTCTTGTTTATAGCGCGGTGTAATGAATATTAAATGTTGCCATGGGCCTCAACAGCGGCGCCTGGACTTGCATCAGCGACTTCACTCAGAACTAAACTTTTGTTAGTTCCTAAAATTCGGTTTTTTGGGCAACGGCTACCAATCGTTCGCCCTAACTTGTCATATACATTTTGATTTCTCCATATATTTGCGATCTCTCAAAGCTTAACATCAACAAAAGTTTGAACAATAAGTTTCTAGCATTTCTTCATCATTTTATATTAAAAACAAATGTTTACTGTAAACTACTCAGTAATATTTTATGTAGTCATAAGTCATAAATACTGTAAATCTTAAAACTTATAGATTCTACTGTGAATCAAGTTTGTACAAGTATTACTTGGCTTGGTGAGAACTAATAATATTAAATATTTAAGTATGAAAACATTTAGCCATAAATTCGCAAAATTTATTACACACTCAATAACAAGTGGAAATTTAACTAAACATGTGAAAAATCTATCTATTCAAAACTGTGTCACTCTCACAAATGTTCAGCTAGAATTGGAGTGAATATTGCTGACCCATAAAAAAGCCAAATCACATGACTGAAAGTGCCAACTGGTGGTGATTTTTATTGTATTTTGTTTAAAAGTAGCACAAACCGAAACTAGTTGTAAATTACTTTATAGAACTGGAACTATTAAAATAATGAATCACTATTCATTCATCATTTAATCACACACAATGTAAATAAGAAACAAATTGCCAGATTTGCCTAAAGATTTGGAATAAATATGTATGTCGAGTATGTATTTACTCTAAAGAAATTGTCATACAATCTTTTAAAATACATTTATTAGATTTTATATAAGTTTAAGCATATATATCCAAAACGGACTCGAACAAACCACTCCTGGACATCCTGAAAATAAACCGCACAAAATTGTCGATATTTTAACTTTTTTTTCTGGAGCAAAAAAAAAACCTACTACTACTACTAAGAGCATGGCTCACAATTGCGACATATCCCTTATGGATTTTATTTACTTTTTTGTTTCCAAAAAGGTGTTAAAAGGTACATTTCTACAAATTTTAACTTTTCAAACGTTAATGGTTATGAAAACTCGTATCTATGCGAGTAACACTGACTATCGCAGAGGTGTAATGAATTTAAAATTGTATATTTTGTAGTAAGTAATAATTAAATACAATTAGTTTAAATAAGATTATGTTTGTTAGTTCAGTAATAATTTGTGTTATTATGAAATGCTAATAAAAAAACGAGTAAAATTTCATTGAACTTTGTTTCTATTTTGTGCATTGTTCGAAGTGAACATTTGAATAGGTAATCAATAACCTATCAGCTATCGATAAGCCAATGTCAATTGTTGCTTTGGAAGACAATCGTTCAACAACTAACGTTATTAAACGAGTTACTAGCCGCTTTGCTTGGAGTAGTTGTTTAAAACTACAATGAATCACAACGCTGAATATGTCCATGGTCATCATTTACATGAATTAATCGTTAAAGAGTAAAGGTTGATTGATTCTATTTGTTTTAATTTTATCATTATTTGTTCACCCAGAAACTCAATTGGCTCACAACAGTATCACCGCAACTCATATTGGTTCAATTGCAACAAACACCAAACTAGTTGGCTGCCATCGGCTTAATTAGAAAAACTCGCTGATTTGTTGTAGCTCGCGCTGTCTCTGCTTTGCTACTCGTACAGTTTAAAGCTACTAACAACCACAGACTTTTGCAGCAGACTTGTCAATCCTCTAATCATATTGTTCCAATCAATATTGGAGCTGTTTAAGGTGAGTCAAACTTAGTACAAATTATTTTCTTAAACACCGCTGAGTAAGATTAACCTTTTCAGTATGAATTTCAGAACAAAGTGATGTCAAGCTGTGTCGCGCATTGAACCCACAACAATCGTTGATCAGAAGCAGTTTCCAAACTCCAATGAATTTCAGTTCAGGTTCTTACTAAACAATTTACAAAGTTGCATCTTACAACTCAAAAAATAGTTTTTAATTTTTTTATTAGTATAAAACTCAAATCATAAATTATTATACAAACTAAATTTAATTTAAACTTTCTTCTCAGAAGCAGTCATTGATTTTGGGCACTCGGCTGCCGCTGCCGCATTGATATTTCCACACCGTCCAAGCGTCGAACCCCTGCACACGATGGACCAGCTGCGCGCAACGCAACACGGCATCAATGTCGTCGGCCAGCAGCGAGTGACAGTCAATGCAACAGGCGTTTGTTGTGTAACGCCCGTTCTTCGGATCGCACCAGAAGCTATCGTTCAGCTGAAACAGGCCCCAGGCGCGTGAACCGCCGCGTCCCATGGCCGTCGTGTTGAATTTGCTCTCGAAGCGCGCAATGCACACCCAGCTGGGTATGATGTCACGCGCCACACCCCGACGGTCCAACTCGCGCGCCAGCGAGCAGCGATCAAAGATGCGCGCCTCGCTCCGATAACAGGTCGCAGCAAGCAGCAAAATGACAACTATCCAAAACTTCATGTCGATCGCGTCAAAAGTGAAACGACACTGTGCCATAGTTGGCCGCACGGCGCTACCATTTATAGCCAACAAATACCAACATCAACTAATGCTGATAACAACAGCAATGCGCGCCGCTAACCTAAATCCAACGCTGACCGCTGAACCGAACAATGTTTCATATATAATGGGGGACAATCGGTAAGTAAATCATAAACAGCTCTCAGATATAAGGACTGTGTCGGAAAAACAGTGCATACCTTGTAACGTAATTTTCTCACAGCATATCATTTTTTTTTTAACTTAAAAATGCTGTTAAATAGAGTACGCTTCGAAATACTGATTTCATACAAATTTCGTTTCATATGTTTTTCTATTAAGAAAACAAGGTTTATTGAATATTTATTCTTTCATTCATGTTACAAAAATGACGCAGACGGAGACGTCCGCAAAAAATTGTGCTCAGTTGGTGCACTGAAACAGGTGCTTGGTACAGAAAATTAGCCAAACGACATCGCGCGTCCATAAACTCCATTAAAAAGATTATTTTTAAGTATGGTGAACAGTGCACTATAAACGACCTACCAAAAACTGGCCGTAAAAAGGGTCCTAAAGACCCAAAAATGGAAGAAAAATTGAAGCAATTGATTGACGAAAACAAGTGCATTTCCATCAGAGATTTAAATAACCGGCCTAGAACGAGTGTGACGATGGTGCAAAGAGTGAAGCAGAGGAATTACTTAAAAACATAAAAAAACAAAAAATATCAAAAAAAGCGAAAAAAAAATGGCTGGCAAAACGCAATGCAGAACACTATACACTCATCTCTGCAAAGAAAAAGTTTCTTGCATCATTATGGATGACGAGACATATGTAAAAATGTGTAAAAAACGCAAAATCACTGCCAGGACCACAATTTGACACTAAACGCAAAAGTGATACTGTAGATGACTCAATGCGTGCAATCGAATTGGAAAAGTTTGGAGAGAAAGTGCTAATATGACAGGCTATTTGCTCTTGTGGTTTAAGTAGTAGTGTAGAAATTTATAGAAAGGAGTGCCTAAAGAACACCGTGTTCCTTTTTTATAAGAAACATACTGCACCTGCACTCTTCTGGCCAAATGCACTAAAACTACACCCATAGAGCGCTACACCATAGAGCGCTACTGGGCACTAGTCAAAAGAAACCTTATAAAATATGGACAAGAAGCTACAACTTTTCAGGAATAAAAAAAAAATGTAACAAAAGCAAATTGTAAAAAAAATCGAATGAAAAGGGTCAAGCAAAAAAATTTGATAAAAATTAAAACACAAATTTTTTATTATTGCTTAGTATTTATAGAAGTGCAACACTTTCACAAGCATTGACATTGTTCACACTTAGAAGCAATCATCCACGCTGGGCTTTCTGCCCTGGCATTTGTTGTTCCATGCCACCCAGGCCGTGTAGCCCTGTTGTTTCTTTACTGTCAGCGCGCACTTTAAAGCCGCCGTAATGTCGTCGGTGAGCAATTCGCTGCAGTTCACTTTGCAGACGTTGTGCGTCCTGCCGCCATTCTTCGGATCGCACCACCAACGGTCGTTGATCTGGAAGAGGCCCCAGTCCGTCGAGCCGTTCTTGTTTTTGTTTGTGCGGTACGTACGGAACGAGCTCTCCCACTGGGCAATGCACACCCAATCAGGCAAGTCGCCGCGGCTAACGCCCCGCTTGTCCAGCTCGCGTGCCAGCGAGCACCGATCGAAGACCTTGGCGTGCAACAATGGACTGCACAGGCCCAAAACAACCATAAAAACCAGAGCGCGCATTCTCCACTAAGTCAGTTAATCAATTGATGAAAATAGTACAAGTCCACTGAAAACGAAACGTTACAAGTTACTGTTGTTGTATATCGGCGAAAGTTTCATATTTATAGGCAGTGAATGCCTGTCTTTTCGCTGCGCAATGTCTGCTGGATTCAATGTTTGCACATCTGTCTTTACATTTGAATGAACGCCCGTTAAATTAAACCCCAAAATTTTCGCAAAGGTTTTTTCTGGAAATACTTTCTACTATACTTCTAATTGATATGGCAATGGGAATCACCTAAGATTTCATAAACAGACTTCATACGTCATTAATTCTGCAGACTGCAATGCTAACCCAACGCTTTTGTGGGGTGTTTGGGGGCTGTTGTTTCTTTTACTGCAATGACGTAATCACATTTAAATTTGACAACCACAAACAATTGGAAACAACAACAAACAATTGGAGTTACCTACCACACCTTCTGACGCTCATACTGAAAATATCTTAATTTACAAACATATAGCAAGAAGATAGCAATGGAATTAACATGAGAAATCGAAATTCTTATTACTTATTTAACAGACCTTAATAACCCGTTACCGGGTTACGGCCTACCGCTAAGGTTCTTTCCGGGCGTCTCGTTACACCAACAGATGAGATCCACTGGATCCTTCCATCAGAGGCATGGTTTTCCTCTCATCGTCGATCTCCAACTACTGCGTCGAACATCTTTACGGAGCTTCAACCTCCCTGAGACTTGGGGAGACATGGCCAAGCCAACGTGGAAGCTGAGAGATTAGAGAGATTGCTGTGTTGTTGAGCATCTCATTTGGATCAGCCGAACACATTTTAACTAATATTTTGGGCATGAAACGCGTCGCTTCTCGACTGAAGCCAAAAAAGCTGAAATTCATTAAAAAACAGCATCGTGTTGATGTGGCCAAAGAGATGATTTCCAACGCAGTCAGAGACCTAAAATTCATTGAACGCATCATTACTGGTGACGAAACATGGGTTTATGAATTTGATATGCCAACCAAAGAACAATCGTCCGAATGGTGCTTCGAAAATGAGCCAAAACCGAAGAGGGAGCGCCAAAGTCGGTCCAAAATCAAAGTTTTGCTGACGGTTTGCTTCGATATTCGTGTTGTGGTGCATTACGAATTCCTTCTGGAGGGTCAAACGGTCAATAAAGAATACTATTTAGGCGTTATGCCTTGTTTGCGTGAAGCCATTCGCCAAAAAAAGGCCCGATTTGTGGAAGAACAATTCATGGATTTTACACCACGATAATACGGCCTTGATTATTTTGGATTTTTTGGCCAAAAATTCGACCAATGTCATCAGCCAAGCACCATACAGTCCAGACATGGCCCCGTGTGACTTTTTTATATTTCCCAAACTCAAATTGCCATTGCGGGGGACGCGCTTTGAGACCACAGAGGCCATAAAAGAGAATTAGCTGCGCGAGCTGAAGACCATACCTTCGACGGCCATTAAAAAATGTATGGAAAATTGGATAAAACGGTGGCAGGCACGCATTGACGCAAGAGGAGAGTATTTTGAGTGGAATAGTGGAAGAAATTTATTAAAAATTGAAATCTTTCATTTTTTTCTTAGTTCGTGTTTTTTTATCTTAAGGGGGTCCTCTAGTTTTAAATTTTGAAAAAATCGATTTTTATTAATTTCATATTTTTATAGTATAACTTTCATAGAAAAAGTAAACGAACGGATTTTGTCGAATTCGTAAACGTCTCTGAGATACAGAGCCTCAAATCCGTCTCGTTCACTACGCGGTAACACGGTTTTAAAACTTTAAACGCGTTTTTCTCGAAAACACATTGTTTGACCATTGCGCCATAGGTTAGGTTAGGTTGCGGTGGCTGCCTCTGTATGAGACTTAGGCCTCTTAACGGGCCCGTTGTGATACCACAGATTCCACCCGTTTGAAATGCGTATGCAACACTGTTTTTTTCAACATGTGATACAACACACATTTCAAACGGATTGGGAAAGGGAAGGGGAATCCGAACGGCGATTGGCAGTTTTTTCGTTCACACTTGGAGGTTTTGCCATTGCCTGCCAAGAGCGCACTTGTGCGATTCTTGTAATTCTCATTCCCTTCATGTGGATAGCGATAGAAGTAGATGAGTGTTTTTCCACGCCAAGCCAGGACTCGAACCCGGGGCGCTACCCGCTGAGCTATCGAGGCCGGCTAAGCCGGTTATTCATTGATGATTTCCATCTATTGCGCCATGATTCCATCGAAACTAATTGACCGATTCACTTGATTCTTATTTTGCTGTATTCAAAACGTTTTGCACTACGGGTTAACATACGAAGATTGCGTTCCATTGACTAGCCGATTTTTGGGGGGTTTGTTAGAGCAAAAAAAAGGGCGAATTGCAAAAAAACACGTTAAAACGATGCCACGGGTTCAATTTTGATCAGATTGGATTACATTTCAGACGAACAGGGACAAAGTAAGGATGGCGCAAACAGACCCTTAAAAAAAAACATGGCCGGTACTCAGCTGGCGGACCCCAACTCCTTGATCACGTGTCAAAATTTCATTATTCTCGCTTAATTGATTTTATATCTATTTATAATTTAAAATACTGATACGCAAATAAATTATAAATTTTGTACTTCATTAGACTGGAAGCTTCCACCTTTTTTTAATAACTTTCGAACCAATAAAGTTAGAGTAATACAATTTTAACACGTCATCAAGCAGTTTTTGGGTTCTAACATACTTACTTTTCAAGAAAATTCGTTAGAAATTTGCAAGGATATAAAGGATTAAAATTTTCAAAGATAGATAAAAAGTCAGTTTAATTTAAATTCTTGAGCCTTTCCTCTTTCATCTGACATACATATCGCCATATTCTAACGAGGTTAAGTATTTTTTATATTTTTTTTATTTTTTATCCCCTTCAAAATTTTGAAGTCCTTTTAAAAGGACAAAGGATGTAGGAATGAAAAACTGAGTACGCAGTATAACTATGTTTGGTCTCTAGTTTCACGCCCGTATGGATTTTTTCCAGTGTGAAAAATGCTGTCGCGCGGTGTTATCATTTGCAGTTTCTGAAAAAAAGTCCCAAAAAAGCTTTAAAAAACACCGTTTGTACTAGAGGACCCCCTTAAGGTACAAGAAAAACTCTTGAGTATGGCATATTTTCTCATTGCTGATTTCCATCTATTACGCGCGCTCAAACAAAATTAAGTCAAGCAATCACAAAAATGTCTGAAAAGTTTTTAAAGTTCGAAACTGTATCTTTTTAATGCGTAACCCAATCGTACTTATACAATCTGAAATACATATTTTTAGCAATGTTATGTATTAGAAAAATAATGTAGAACGAGTAATATTCAAATCTTTTGAAACTTATCTTTGAAATTCTTTATCTACAACAAATCCGCTGATGGAATGATTTCATAGCTTTTAGGACTCATTTTTAACTAAAAACCAAAACAAAAATTCATAAAAATGAATGAGGTTATCGAAAATGTTAATAGCACTGAATTATATGGGTGGCCCATATTGAGTACATAAAGGTGGCTCACATTAGGATAATCCGCCATTTTGATAGATTAATGTGTCGAACCGAAAGTATCAAAAGAAATAAATTTTTAATTGCGGAATATGAAAAGGAATAAAAAGTACTATACGAATACCATATTTCCCTTATGTTATTGTTGGAATTGTTCATTTTAAAAATGTGTTGGAAAATTACTTACATTCAAAAATCGATATTTTGACTTTTTACTCTGGAGCCAAAAAAAACGACAATTGGGACATGTCCCTTATAGATTTTATTGACTTATTTGTTTGCCAAATTCTTAAATGGTACATTTTTACCAATTTTATATTTTCAAACGTCAATTGTTATGAAAAATCGTATCTGTGCGAGTAACATTGACTATCGCAGAGGTGTAATAAATATTTTGTAGTAAGAAATAATTCATTGCAATAAGTTATAATAAGATTATATGTTTGTTATTTCAGTAATGATTTGTGTCATTATGAAATGCCAATAAAAAAAAAGAGTAAAATTTCAATAAACTTTCTATTTGGTGCATGGTTCGAAGTGGACATTCGAACAGGTAATGAGTAACCTATCAGCTATCGATAAGCCAATGTCAATTGTTACTTTGGAAGACAACCTTTCAAAAACTTACGTTACCAGCCGCTTTGCTTGGAAAAGTAGTTTAAAACTAGAATGAATAACAACGCTGAATGTTTCCATAGACATCATTTACATGAAATAATCATTAAAAAGTAAAGGTTGATTTGTTTGTTATATTTAATTATTTTATTTTATTATTATTTGTTCACCCAGAAACTCAATTGGCTCACAACAGTATCACCGCAACTCGCTTTGGTTCAATTACAACAAACACCAAACTAGTTGGCTGCCATCGGCTTAATTAGAACAACTCGCTGATTTGTTGTAGCACGCGCTGTCTCTGCTTTGCTACAGTTTAAAGCTAATACCAATCACAAAGTTTTGAAGCGGACTTGTCAATCCTATCATCACGTTGTTCCAATCCATATTGAGGCTGTTTAAGGTGAGTCAAACTTAGTACAAGTTATTTTCTTACACACCGCTGAGTAAGATTAACTTTTTCAGTATAAATTTCAGAACAAACTGATGTCAAGCTGTGTCGCGGATTGCACCCACAACAATCGTTGATCAGAAGCAGTTCCTAAGTTCCAATGAATTTCAGTCCAGGTTCATAGTTAATAATTTATAAAGTTGCATTTTACAACTCTATAAATAATTCTTAATTTTTTTATTAATGTGAGTTTTACATCATCATTATTATGCAAACTAAATTGAATTTAAACTTTCTTCTGAGAAGCAGTCATTAATTTTGGGCACTCGGCTGCCGCTGCCGCACTGCTTTTTCCACACCGCCCAAGCGTCGAAGTCCTGCACACGATGGACCAGCTGCGCGCAACGCAACACGGCGTCAATATCGTCGACCAGTAGCGAGCGACAATCAATGCGACAGGCATTCGATGTGCGGCGTCCATCCTTCGGATCGCACCACCAGCGATCGTTCAGCTGGAACAGGCCCCAGTCACGTGAACCGTCTTTGTTCGGCGGTCCAATGGCCGCCGTGTTGAAAGTGCTCTCGAATTGCGCAATGCACACCCAACTGGGTATGACGTCACGCGCCACACCCAGACGGTCCAACTCGCGCGCCAGCGAGCAGCGATCAAAGATGCGCGCCTCGATCCGGTAACAGGCCGCAGCAAGCAGCAAAATGACAACCATCAAAAACTTCATGTCGATCGCGTCAAAAGTGAAACGACACTGTGCCATAGTTGACCGCACGGCGCTGCCATTTATACCAACACCAACTAATACTGATAACAAAAGAATTTTAGCAATGCGCGCCGCGAACCTAAATCCAACGCTGACTGCTGAACTGAACTATGTTTTTTTATATAATGGGGAAAATCGGTAAGTGAATCATAAACAGCTCTCAGATATATTAAAGCAAAAATTTTGTATTATTGCTTAGCATTTATAAAAGTGCAAAACTTTCACAACCATTGGCATTGTCCAAACTTAGAAGCAATCATCAACGCTGGGCTTTCTGCCCTGGCATTTGTTGTTCCATGCCACCCAGGCCTTGTAGCCCTGTTGTTTCTTTACTGTCAGCGCGCACTTCAAAGCCGCCGTAATGTCGTCGGTGATCAATTCGCTGCAGTCTACTTTGCAGATGTTGTGCGTCCTGCTGCCATTCTTCGGATCGCACCACCAACGGTCGTTGATCTGGAAGATGCCCCAGTCCTTCGAGCCGTTCTTGTTGGTGTTTGTGAGGTACGTACGGAACGAGCTCTCCCACTGGGCAATGCACACCCAATCGGGCAAGTCGCTGCGGCTAATGCCCCGATTGTCCAGCTCGCGTGCGATCGAGCACCGATTAAAGACTTTGGCTTGCAACAATGGACTGCACAGGCCCAAAACAACCACAAACACCAGAGCGCGCATTCTCCACTAAGTCAGTCAATCGATTGATGAAAATGGTACAAGTGCACTGAAAGCAAAACGTTACGAGTTACTGCTGCTGTATATCAGTTTGCAGAAAGTTTTATATTTGTAGGCAATAGTTTTCTGTCTTTTCGATACGCAATGTCAGCTGAATTCAATGTTTGCACATCTGTCTTTGCCTTTGAATGAAAGTATTTTTCTGGAAATACTTTCTGAATAGCGATATTACTGTCACTGTCAGCGTATGGGAAGAATTTGGCGCGAAAGACAACCGACTTCGAATTGGTATGGAAATGTGAATCACCTAAAATTTCTAAAAATAGACTTCACATGTCAATAACTCTTCAGACTGCATTTCTAACCCAACGCTTTTGTTGGGTGTTTGGGGGCTGTTGTTTCTTCTACTGTAATGACGTTATCTAATTTAAATTGGACAATCACAAGCAATTGGAAATGTCGTAGTTACCTACCACACCTTCTGATGCTCATACTGAAAATATCTTATTTTACATACATATAGCAAGAAGATATCAATGGAATGGAGGCATGGGTTTCCTCTCGCCGTCGACCTCCAACTACTCCTCCCTGAGACTTGAGGGACTTGTTGGTTGGTATACGATAGTCGTCGCCAATACAAACAAGGCCAACGATTTTGCAAAGTACCTTCTTCGAACATCCCCAAGGCCCACAATGTCGTTTCGCAACAGTGTCCACGCTTCTGCGTCATAAAGGAACACGGGAAGCAGAAGCGTCCTATAGAGTGCAAGTTTTGTCGGTCGAGAGAGGTTTCTACTACTCAATTTTACCTCCACGCATCATCACTGCTGTTTGCGGCGATGCCAAGGTATACGCATTCCTTGACAACTTTAGAAGTATACCTGTGGGTCTTGAGCCTAAGCCGCTGCGGGTCCCTGCGTATAGACGGCACATGCTTCGTCTCGCCTTCATTTACCAACAGACCTATTTTTGCAGGTTCTCTTTCGATTGCCGCAAAGGCAGCGGTGACATCTCGCTTGTAACGCCCGACGACGTTAATTTCATTGGCGTAGACAAGGAGCTAGACACTTTTGTTGAAGATTGCACCATTACAATGTAAACTGACTTTGCGCAGAACACTCTCAATGGTGAAGTTGAAGAGGTCACAAGTTAAATTATCACTTTGTCTAAAGCTGCGAGCGGTATCGAATGCAACGGAAAGGTCACTTCTAACCCTAATGGAGCTGCGAAGTCTCACGGGGGATACCAAGTTTAGACAATGCAACATACAGGCGATCTTTTATTGGCCCATTGAATGCTGCCTTGTAGTCGATAAAGAGGTGAGGAGTATCAATTTGATTCTCCAGGGTTTGGCGTGAATTTAATATCTGGTCGGTCGAGAACTTACCAGGTCTAAAGCCGCACTGATAGGGTCCAATTAGCGTTTTAGCAATTAGCTTCAACCTTTCAGTACACTTGTTAGGACATTATATGCGATGGGAAGTAGGCTGATGCTCCCTTAATTCTTATTAGGTTAGCCATAAGACACATGAGGTACTTGGGCCGCTCACTGGGCTTATTGTGATACCACAAGGGAAGTAGTGATTTATCATTAATGCAGGTTTAGACAGCTTGATTAATCCAGTTTTGTTTGTGAATGAATATTAAAACTTCTTTCATATTGGCTGTTTGAGGGCATCCAAGTTGACGAAGAATGTTGCGCCTACAACTTTTTATACTAAGGAGAGCCGAGCAGTAACGGAGGAGTTGAATTATAGGCTTATCTTCTTCTACATTTAGGGTTAGGTTGGGTGAGCTGGCTGGCCGAGTTGGCCACGCATAGACCCTGTTGGGTCCCCAGCGATACCAGAGCTTCTTAGTGTTGCTGATCGACGTAGAAGTAGTTGGTGAGAAAGTGGATGTTCCTTGCTTGGGAACCTCTTCTAACCCTGAAAAAGAACGAAGCCCCGAAGTAATCAAGTCGTGGTCTTGAGACGGCCGGACGGGAGCAAAGAAAGTGGTCCAGATTTTCCTTGGCACCAAAAAAAGGAAGAGCTTATGGAGTATCCTAACTGTAGTTCTAATGTGGCAGACCTAGCGAGTATATCGGCTATGAAGTAGTTGTCTTTGTTATTGCCGTATACCAGACCACAAGTGAGGAGGATATCATATAGATGCCTTAGCTCGTTGAGCAAGGAACGACAAAGAGATGTGGTGCAATATTTCTTGAGTGCTAGAATTGTATTCTGAGTGTCTATAAAAATACGAAAGGGTTTTCTAGGAAAGTTTTGCTGTTTAAGTTGAAGCGGAGAGCAGAGGAAATACTTCGATTGCTTCTGTTCGAAACACACCAGAGGTGTTTGGGAGACGGAACCTGCGATTCTTTAGTTCATTGTCACATAGTACAACACCTTCTATCCCAATGTCTAACTTAACGCCGTCTTTGTAGAAACGTACTTTAGTTTTGGGCACCTCATCTCGATCCCATTTTTGGCCGTGAGTTGTATAGCGTGTTTTTTTTAGAGGTATAGAACTTCGAATTGAAATAAAACACAAGAAAATCGTTTTAATGTCCATCAATTTGGCTTTATTGGAAGGATAATTTTATGCCATTAATGTTTAAATATGATTTCGGGCATGTGGCCGCCGCGGCTGGCTCGAATAAAGCCAATTCTACAGGTCCAATTTTCAACCACTCCAATTGCTGTGCACATTTTGCTCTACAGCGGCAATTGTTTCTTCGGTGCGCACTGTTCGACGTCTCTGCGGATGCGTATTATCACATAGAGTAAACGTAGTGCGAAAACGACCCATGGTTAACCGAATTAATTGCTCTGATGGACGATTATGTCGACCAAAATGGACGGAGCTTGCGGTAAACTTCGCGAACTGAACCATTACTTTCGAAATAAATTTGCACGATTTGCAAGCGTTGTTCTTGTGTCAACCTGTTCATGATGAAATGGCAAACCAAACTGAACATAAATGACATTAGAGTTGCCAGATTTGACCACAAAATGCCAGTTTTATCTCTATTCGAAAAACAAACCTCTAAAAAAAACACCCTATACTTGAGATTTGAAACCGGAGTCAAAGAGTGAAATAGAAGGAAGTACTCAATATCAGTGATGACCATTCTGCTATTTGCCAGGAGCGAGTACGGAACTGTACACAAATTTAGACAAAAATATAAATAAAATAATACACACAGATGTAACTTGAGCAAAGTTGGACAGTTTCCTAACAAAGCGGCAACATTTGTACAGGTGTTGTTATATTTGCGTGTGATCGCAAAACAGAAAAGACAACAAAATAAACGCAAAAATATTTATGTGTATTTATTTTTGTAATTATTTTTATTTTATTTTTTTTATTACAGCGAAGCATTGCGTGACATTAAGTGCTGCCCGAGACGAAATGAATTATTCACCACACTATCTTAAGGTATTTATTGGCACTTTACACAATGAATAGTCATTTTTAAAATTTGTATTGTAATTTCAGTTTCATTCCAATCCAATTTCACATTCACTTAAAATTAAAGTCGGCAAGATGCTCACCGCTATCCGAAATACGGCAGCCGGCGCTTGAAGCAGTGCCGCACACTCGGCTTGGCGCCTTGGCAGCGATTATTCCAGGCCACCCAGGCGGAAAAGCCCTGCACGCGCCGTATGTACTTGGCACAGGCGATGGCGTAGCGTATGTCTTCGCTGACAAGCAGCCGGCACGGCAAGCGACACGAATCGCTCGACGGCCGGCCGTCGCTCGGCTTGCACCAGTAGCGATCGTTGATCTGGAAGAGGCCCCAGTCCACGGAACCGTCCACATTCGAGGGATTGATGGCTTTCGTGTTGAAGGAGCTTTCGCCTTCGACGAGGCACAGCCAGTCGGGCAGCTCGTGATAGGACATGCCGTAGCGATGGAGTTGGCGCGCCAGCGCACATTTATCGTAGATGCGCGCTTCGGTCGGCAGTGCGTGCTGCAGCGTGATTAAGGCGAGTCCCAGCGCGAGGCTGCGCGTGTGCGAAACTCCACGCATCGTTGCTGCATTCAAATGTCCAGAAGCCGACCGACAGATGTTTCTGCTGCTCAAATAAATACTGTTGCTGAGGACCTGCTGGCGTTGGCGTTTTTATACCGCTCGAAATGTTCATCCATTCGGCATTGAAGAGGTATCGAATTTACAAGCATTGCTGCTTGATGCGTCGAGTATCCAAATTAGTTTTTTTCGTTGTGCTCTCATTTAAATATTCTCGATGTTACGCACGTTTTAGAAGAACTGAAGCACTTTCGCATATTTTATTGCGATTGTTTTTTATTGATTACCTGCGCATCAACAATTAAATCAGTTCTATGGCTACATACAACAACAAAAAATTGAAGCTGAATCAATCTTCGATTTGCCAACTTTCGTTTTTAGTTTGCCATCTGCGGCGACGCACAGTGGGCAAAAATGGGAGAAAAGCAGTTGAAAAGGAATTTGAAGATATCGATATTGCTGGGTGTAAATATTCGTGAAAATATGTAGAAAATATGAACATTGGTTGAGAGGAAAAGGTTCATTAGGTCGAAAGTATAAACAGTATTTTTCGGATATAATTTCTTGAATTCATGAAAAAATACAAATTGCTGGGAGGCGCTTACATCGAAAAAAATTGTTTGCATTTAAAAGTTTTTTGATTTTATTAGTTAAGTTTAAAGTTATCAAAATTAATTCGACCTTTATTTTAGTTTTTCGACTATCAAAATCTGACGGGGTGAACAATGGGTTAAGGTGCTTATACGGGAAGACTTAAAAAACAGATGAACCAATGGACCTATTGACTGAAAAATTGGTGAAAACACTTGAAAGAAAAAAACTACTTACACATTTTTCTAAATTGAAATCGGATGAAGTAAAACTAGGTTTAAAAATTTGCATGGAGAATCAAAATCATAATTTTCAGTACGAGTAATCGAAATGAACATCTGAGGGGTAAAAAATATGTTTGATTTCCATTCATATTGAAATCAAATTTCATCAAATTCAAAACAGTTTCGAACCTTTTTTTTTGGCCACTTTTCGGATGGCGACGGAGCACTGTGCGCGGCAGCATCTCAACGCTAGCTGCTCCACTGAACCTGTTTCACAATTGATAGTTTCAAAAAAACTGTTCCTGCCATAGTTGTTGCTGTAGTTGCCATTATGCCACTGTCTTTGAAATTATTCAAAACTTTTTCAAGCGGTGTCAAGTGTCGCTTCAGGAAATCTCAGCCTCCGCTTCTTTCGCACGAGGCAACACTTGAAACTGAAACACGAGACAAAACGGCGGCACGTCTGTTGATTTGTCAGTTAGTTTTAGTCGAGAGTGACACAAGTACGCGTCGCTGTCCGGGGTGAGCGTTTGAGTATTTTGAAGCGTTTGCGTGACTTGAAGCAAATAAGAAAAAAACAATTTATAAAAAAATGTATACATTTGAGGGTTAATACACTTCTTACATTCACGTCTGCTCATGACCTTCTGTCATAAAGAAAGAATCGTTTGAAATTAGTTGCAGGACCATTTGTTATTTATTCTCCTTAACCATAAGTAGACGACAAATTGTATACAACCCATTCAAAACGACTTGAAAACAATCGCCAAGTGATCAAACAAGTAGCGTAGATTTTAATGTTTATAAAACCCATTATGGTCTATTAACCCATAGACCAGTTTTCCAACTTTTTAACATTAGAATGACAAAGGGAGTCATTTTGATTTTATTGCGGTCTTTTTTTATTCATTGCCTTTCATTTTTTTAAATAAAATCTTCTGTGATCTTTACTGGTTTTTTAAACCAATTACCTAAAAAGTTGCAAATATTGTTAATCAAATGTTTGCCCTGCTTTGTATTACAATATAAATCTATACAAGCTTTAACCCTTTCGACCCCGAATTTTACCCTGTGCCTCGATATTACTTTTTGGTATTTAAATCATGAAACACTTCCATAAGAAGTGTACACACGACATTTGAAGTTGCCACGCCTCTTTGTTGGACTTCTAGAGCTAGTTACCATTAAACAATGTTAACTTATCAGGTGTACAACTTTGCTTCCGCCTTTTTTATCCAAAATTAAAAGCTTTATTGCGAAAAAGTGCTTACAGATGTATTATTCAAAGTATTGTCCGTCGCTAGCGACAACTTTCTCCCATCTTTCCGGCAATTTTCGGATCCCGGCTCGAAAAAAGGAGTCCTCTTTTGACGCTATCCATGAAGCAATCCATTTTTCCAATTCTTCGAAGGATTGAAAATGTTGATCTGCCAGGCCGTGTGCCATCGAACGGAATAGGTGGAAGTCAGAAGGGGCGACATCTGGGGAATACGGCGCGTGGGGCAAGACTTCCCATTTCAGCGTTTCCAGGTACTTTTTGACCACTTTTGCGACGTGAGGCCGAGCATTGTCGTGTTGGAGGATGACTCACCATTTTCACTCACCACGAAATCACCATTTTTAAAACGTTGAAACCACTCCCGACACGTTCTTTCACTCAGAGCAGCATCACCGTAAGTTTCTGAGAGCAGAAAAGTAAAACTTCCCGCAAATGGCGAGAATTGGGCACATAAACGGACATTTTCGAGCGTGAATAATACGAAAACAAGAACAACTGTCACTGAAACGGCGATGACAATTCGTTAGGCACTGTCCACACTCACTTTAAAGGCATTACCATCTATGTATTTCAACCAGCCTCAGCCGGTACAGCCACCTATCGGAAAACGGCGGAAACAAAGTTGTACACCTGATAAAACGGGTTAAATTAATTTTGTATCAATATTTTTTAATTACAGACAAATTATTTAATATTTATGGAAAAATACAAAATTATCACTTTTCGATTTTATTTAAGCAATTTTAAAGAAATTGGGTTTTGATCAAACGCGCCTAATTCGTAGACTTCAATTAAAACACAAACTTTCTCGGATATCGCTTCAAATTATTGGAAATTATTTTGAGGATAGCAGTAAAATGTTTGTAATTTGCTTTGAATTCACTTCTAAAAATATTCATTTGTTGGTGCCTACTTGAACTAAACCCATAAATCAATCGTGGCTTTTGCTAGAAGCTGCTAAATAGGTGATGTTGCTCTCAGGCAACTTTGGAGTCGCAAGAGTTAAGTATAGTTGAACTGTCTGGGCATTTTACTAATTGGCGCTCTTTTTATATGAACAGTTCTAAAGAGTTTTTCTAATAATTTTTTTATTTTTTCTACGGCTTTGTGAGTGGTGAACCACAAATCGTGAAATTAGAACTTTTAGTTCTTCGACGTATAAGTGTCGAAGGAAGCAAGCCAGTGCCTCGGTTTGTTTTAGTGCTATAAGAAATAATAGGTTTGGTTACGTTGGCTGCCTCTGTATAAGCAAAAAGTATGAAACATAAAGAGTGTGCATCTCATACAAGCAAAAATTTGAATGCGGGTGCTGATATCGCCACCCGTCTTCTGGATGCGGGGTGTAGACAACAAGAGGAAACACTTGAAATGACAGCACAATGCTCTGAGCGCAAATCATAGAAACACGAATGCCGCGTCTGTGCTCACTCGTTCATTCTCGCGCAATTGTCCGAAGAGGAGGAAGACGATGTGCTGTTGTTCTTGTTGTTGCGCTGGCGAAAAGCTGAAATTGTAAAACGATTTATATTTTCTGGCTGGCTTTTGTTCTTCTTCTATAAGCCTGCACAGCGTCGCATATTGCTCCTGAACTCACTGCCGACTGTAGTGTGCGCAAAATCATAGAAAAGAAAATAAAATATGGCTGGCATGGCGACCTATATGATCGCTACAGGCAATTAAAAAACAAATAATAAGTAATCAATAAAAATGGAATTGGAAAGAAAAGAAAAGAAAACGTCTTTATTACCCGTAATAATTTTCCGTCTCGTTCTTTGGAACTTTTCTTACGGCCCACATATAATGCTTGTTTAAAAGAACTAAAATAAGAAAATCTAATATTGTAAATTTATGATCACATCATTCGCCACGGAATCATTCAGGTGTAGAACATTTAAACTATTTTTAAACGTAGGCATGCCGTAATACAATTTTCTTATGACAAAATACTTGTCTTATTTCTTTATTTAGTGCTTTAGTAGTGCTTTCGCCCTATTGAAAGTCAATAGAGCTATTAAATTATGTTTTTCCATACAATCTTCTAACCCTCCGATAAAAAAAAAATTAAAACACGCATCTAATTATTTTTAATTTCAAGTGTTTCACGAATTTTGAAGTCAATATGCCTATCAGTTAATTTTTTTTCGTAGTTTTCCCATATTCTCAAAATTGTCAAGCATGTTCAAATATAAACAAATAATTTTACTTCGAACTCGCCACGTAAAAATATTTGCAAACATTTTAAATCGGGATCAACCACCAAATTTTTAAATTAATCAAAGCATTGGCCAGCAAAAAGCCATACACCACAAACATTCGATTGCTGGTGACATTGCAGCAAAATCAATCACAACACAAAAAAGCATACACACAATAAACGACAACACCAAAAACATTAGCGAATCCCGAATCATCTTCGTTGAAACGACGATGACGATGCTTTGGTTCGTTGTTTACTCTTCGCTTGCGCTTCGACGAACAAGATCGCAAACTGTTGAGCGCGAGCAAATTTCCCGCAACCTATGCCTCCGCTCATCTCTTCCCGCCCGCATCAAGAAACACGCTTGACAAATTTTTGAAGATGCGTATTCTTTATATTCTATATTCTTTGGTATAAGTCACAATTAGGTCTGCAAATGGCCCCTGTGATGCCACAAATTCCATCCTTTTGAAATGTGTATGCAATACTACTTTTTTTTCGACATGTGTTGCAACACACATTTCAAATGGATAGGGAAAAACTTGATCTGCAACACCTATATTCACCCCGAAATGGATTTCAGTTCATACTTGCGGACAGTAACCTTACAAACTCCACAGAGCTATGGTACCGCTTTCACAGTCATGAAACAACCTTATAGAAGACAGTGTATTCAGCTCGATTGACTCCTTCGAATATTGACACATTTGTACCACTTTTCTCTCACTATTTTCACTCTAGATGGTCCCTCAAACTTATATTCTATGAAAACCATTTACATCTTCCATACCCGGTTCATTCAGCGTTACCAGCACAGATTTCTATATAAAACGGCTTTATTTGACGTCGTTTTTTCAATATTTAGTGAGTATCAAATATAATTTGAAATACTAATACAATATAAATCAGAAAATTTCACTTAATAAAAATATTGCAATCACAATTATACACTTTGTATTGCTCAATGGCCAAATTGTTGTCTATAAACTCGACGTGATGTTTACATTAAAATACAAAAAGGAATAGATTACACATTAATGGCTTTAAAAAAAAGTCAGTCTCAACTGACCATAAAAATAAATGATTCTATTTAAAGCTTTCAGTCACTGCTACGCGAGCTGCTGCTCCTCCACCGCTTTGCGCGGTGTTACCTGTTCCATGGGCGCCTGATAGGCACCGCTCTTGGGCAGATACTGTTTCTTTCGGGAAGTCGGTCTTATCACTATGTGCGCCACACAGGTGCAGATGGCCATTATCGAGAAATAGAGAAAGCTGCGCCGTCCGCCGTAGCGCTTGAACACCAGCCCGCCGACGAGCGACCCAATCGAGAAGCCCAAGCCGTCGTCCATGCCGGCCATTAGGCCCTGCACGGTGGCCGAGGTGCCTGGCGGCGCCACCGCCGACGCATAGGCCACAATGCAGGTGTAGCACAGCGCGTAGGTGCAGCCCTGAAAGAACAACTCCACGCCCACCAGATACCAGGGATTCGGTATCCACGAGATGAGTGCCAGCCGCACCGCATAGAAGAAGAAGCACATGCTCATGCAGTGCACATAGCCGAGCTTCTTGATGATCTTGCCACTGTAGAAGAAGAACGGCACCTCGCCGGCCAGACACTCGGCGGCCACCACACAGCCCTCGATCAGCTTGATTTGGTCCATGTAGCCCGTTTCGGCGGCCACTTCCTCCACATGCCAGAACAGAAAGTAGATGACGAACGAGTCGATGATGCCGGCAATGGTGGCAAACACCAGAAATATGCCAATTGCCGGATGACTAACCAGTTGCCAGACATCCTTGAAGATCGAATCGGACGAGGAGAGTTTGGGCAGCTTCAGTTTGGCAACGCTAAACAAATCGCAACCGCTAAAGACGAGCATTATGACCAGTGCTGGCGTGAAACTCTTGACCGTCTCGACGGTCCACAAATCAACCACAACGCCGGCCAGCAATGCGGTGGCGCCGAAACCGATTGTGCCCCAGACACGCTGGGCGCCGTACTTGCTCTCCTCAGACTCGCCGAGCATATCGAAGCAGATGGCGTCCGAAATGGAGTTGACTACATTGAAGCCGATGGTGCCCATGCACATGAAAGTGACGAACAGCCAGAACGTCCAGCTGCGGTAGAGACACTCTGACTGGGGCGGCGCACTGAATGTGCAGCTGGCGTTGTGCTGAAGGGGAAGTGCGGCAAAGTCGTGTCCAAACGGCAGACACATGTGCGTGACCTGTGGCCAAAGAATGTTCTCCGTGAGATTAAGATGTGTCAGTGAAGACGTGTTGGCCGCCGTAAAGTAGGCAGCGTAACTGGTGTCGTTGTCGAGGCAATTGGCCAGAATTGTGCTGGAGCAGCGCGCTGAAGATGTAAATAACTGAAAGATAAAAAGAAAAATAAGTAACGGTGAAACTGTGCAAATATGAGTGCATTATGAGAATGAATTATGAATATTGAACTACCACCGAATTATGCAAATGTGTGTTTGTGTGTTTCAGTTAAAAAAACCTACTGAATATGGTTTCAAGACATAAAGTGAGTGTTTGTTCTTGAAGAAAATTATTAAGTCAATATGCGCTGAACGTACTAAACATGCATTTGTTTAATTACCAAACCAACAGAAGAAACTCGAGTCTACTTGTACGAGCGCGAGTCAATAAGGCCCTGAAAAATAACGAACCTAATTTGGAACATAGTCAACTTTAAGCTCCCGTCTAACACTTTGTCCAACGATTCTTCAATTCTTATATACCTTCCAAATAATATGATTTCTCGAGGACTTTCAAATTCATTTTCTCATTCTTTTCTTTCATTCGACCGAAATCTCTTTGTTACACTACTCGACACGAAAAATGCACCTAAAACTAAAAGTGTTTTCTAAACTAACTTTGGGCCGCTGAACACAAAACTGAAAATCCAAAAATTTTTTTAAAAAGCGTTTTCAAAAATCTTTGAAAAACCAGTTTTTTCCCTGTTGTTTCAGTTATGAGCATATGTATCGTAAACGAATCAGCCGACTAACACAAGCTGTCCGTCTGTCAGAAGATAATACCTTAGCCTTCCAGCGATGTACTGATTGTCCAAATCAGATGAGATTTGGGGAAGTTACTGACGGTGAATGGTGTAAAAAAAAGTTGAATTTTTTGACCAATTTAAAAAATCATAAATTTTTGAATACTTTTTTAATAGATGAAATAAATGATCTACTCTGCTTTTAAAATCTAAGATGAAAGATATATTATTTGAGAAATATTAAGCCTACCATCAATAGAATTGAAAGAAAAATAACAAAGTTATAAAAAAAGCACTTAGTTAAAAAACCAACTTTACATTTATTACACAGTGCGAAACGATTTTTTTTATTTGCCGAAACCCTTCCAAATGTTGATATAGACGTAAAACTAGAGGTAATTTATAGTATCCTGACATAGTCAGTAGTTTTTCATTTTCTGACCCAAAAACCTTCTTAAAGGACTTTAACATTTTAAGGATATATTTACACATTTCAAATATTTTTTTAAATATTTGCAATATTGCAATGATAAAGATATGGGTATCCAATGAAAGAGGAAAATTGTCTCCTTTTAACTAAATTTTCTATTTTGAACTTTCAGGACCAAAATTTGTCAGGTATGGAAAGCATAAATGTTTTGGATCTCACTCTGTAGATTCATACTTGTACTTCATAATTTTATTTTAATGTTCTGGAAATTCTTCGGAAGTCCATAGAAAATGGTCAGTTTCGTATGGCAGCCCCCTTAAGACTTGGAGATGGCGGGTAGTATGTTTGAAAGAAACAATCGAAATAGACAATCGTAAGACTGTCGGTCTTACATTTCACACGTCTGAGCGGTGAGTGGGAGCACATTTTATAAAAATTATCATTTTGTATGGGAGCCCAATTAAGGGTTGCAGATAGGGTATAAATATGTTCGAACGAAATGTTCAGTAGGGAAAACTAGTGAGGGCTGTCATAGATTTTAACCCACTAAGAGCTATTTCTGAGCAGCTGTGGAGCAATATGTCCGATTTCTCAGCTTTTTTTTGGGACTTTTAACGTCGATGCGACGACATTTAACGCCACTTTAGGCCCACAATTTTTACTTTTTACCAAACCGCATAAGAATCCCCATTCGTGGGTGGTCCGATAAGTACTTAGCCTACAAAAGAAAAACGAAAATTTTGAAAAAGTGGCGATTTATTTCTCAACGTAGTCTCCTTTCAACTCGATACACTTGACCCAGCGATGCTCCAACTTCTTTAACCCGTCTGAAAAATACGTTTTCTGGAGGCCTCCGTGGCGGCAATAACCTCCTCATTCGACTCAAATTTCTGCCCAGCGAGTGACTTTTTCAAGTTTGGAAACAAAAAGAAGTCACACGGGGCCAAATCTGAAGAATACGGGGGATGGGGCAGCTGTTTGTAGCCTAATGCGACCAATTTGGCGAATCACCGACCGATATTGGTCTTTTTCCATTTTTCTAAAATCCGCAGACACGTTCGTTTCCACACGCGGTCAAAACAAAACTACAAATCCAATATGGCTGAAATTTTGACAGTAGCCGTCTACGAGGATGTACTACACGATAGTAAATTTCTCTTACGATAGTGGCACCATCGGGCGGTGGGGCTAAGTACTTATCGGACTGCCCACGTATAACACTAAATCATGTCTAATGTGGATAGAATAGCGATAGAAGTAGACGAGCTAAGATTCGAACCTCTGGACTATCGAAGCCGGCGTGGGCTTGAAGCAATACTATCTAATACTTGACCCATCCAAGTATCTTTTTATTGTTAACAAAGGACTAGGGTTCATTGTGATACAACTTTAATTCTTTTACAACGCTTTTCTCAGTATCCTGAATAACTTATATAACATTCCGTATAATCCGTGTAATCAAATGGGGAGGTCCATAACAAAAGGCAATAAATCCACTTTTAAAGTTATTCGTTTTTTTGACTGAATCCAATTCTACATATTAAAATCTATCTAACGATTGTTATAAAAGATACAAAGGTCAATAATTTCACTGTAATTTAAAACCAAAAAAATGGATCAGATCAAAATGAAACATTTCCATATGTATGAAATAAATGACTTTGAGATATTAGTGAAAAGTCAATGATATAAATTCATTTTAATATTATGGTAACTCTACAATAAAATTTAATTTTATTGTTATGGTAACTCTACAATAACTGTAAAACGGTAAGAAATTTGTTACAGCTGAATAAATACTAGAATAAATACTATGTATGGGACCAAAACGTAACTTTTTCAAATTTGTTTTCTAAATAACTTAAAAATTAATTGCTAAATAAATGAATTTATTTATGATTTTTATTGTTTCTAGAAAATTATTATACCACAACAATTACTTTTAAAAAAATATATATCCTACTGACTTTAATTAAATTTATTAGTTTATCCAAAAATTTATTCTGGTGGAATTATTGCATTTTGTTATGGACCTCCTCAAATGTCCATTACATTGGAAATTTCTAGACTAACCTCTTCTTGACAGCGTGTGACTTGATCCACCATGAATGTGACATTCCATACTTCGCCCTCACGTATGGCCGGCTCCGCCAAGGCTGGTATGAAGTAGAAGGCAGCAAAGGATAGCGTCATCGCTATTATTAAAACCATAAAAGTCATCTTGCGAAAAGTCTGCAAACAGCAACAAAAATATTTTAGTATGCAGTTCTATAGTCAAAAAGTAACCATCTCACAAAAGTTAAAGTGGGCTTCATAATTGTGAAAAGTTGAAATCTATTGTAAAACTCATCATCACAACTATGATCCCCTCACTCAAATTCAAATTTAGTTCAAGTATTTCAAAGCAATTACCGCAAAGTAGTCGGCTACAAAACCGAATAACGGTTTCGCTATCACATACATCATAGGCAATACCGATGTTATGTAACCCATAATATCCGGCGACACGCCCAGCTGTTTGCCAAATACCGACAACTGCGGCAAAATGGGTCCCATGGCTGCAAATAAACAAAAATTCGCCATTAAACAACGCAAACCGAGTGTTGACACTGCAAACGCGAGTTCAACTCACCGGCCATGAAGAAGAAGAAATGCGCCTTTATCGGCTGCAGGCGTTTGTTTACTTTCACCATCTTTCCGGAAATTACTTGTACGCGCGTCCAAATATTGTTGTCCAGGTATCACAGTTCGGTTGCTTGGTGCGCCGCAGCAGTTCCACGCCGACTATCTCTCGCATACTTTGCTCCAACCGGCCGTGTTTGTGGCTGTTGCTTGCAGCTGGCGGCTTGCCAGCGTTGTCGCTTGTCGGCGCGAATCGAATAACACTGTGTGATGTGTGATGTGTGGCGTGCTGCCCGAGTCTACATGGCGAACGCGTCTGCGAGCAATTGAATGGCAAATTTTCCGTAATCTTTATATTGAGCGCCAGCTGATAAGCATACCGCGGCCGCAGCCTTCAACAATGCGGCGCGTTGCTTTCGCGCACTCAACAACGCGCGTTGACTGTTTAGTGGGTAAACGCCGGTCGATGCGCTCTTCTCGGTGCTATAAATGTAAATAAAAACACGTTTTGTCTTTAGCATTGCAAATATCTGCCAACTTAGTATTCAAGTTACTTCTAAACGATCTTTGAGTAGTTTGGCGTTGCCCGTTGCTACACTTTTGTCATAATCGGGTTTTAGGTTTCAGCTTTCGAGTTTCTATTTCTCGGCTGTGTGCTGTAAATCCACTATCTAATCGAGTCACCGTAAAAGTCTGAGCATTACAGTCGCCTATAAACATCGGCCCGACTTTGTGCGAAACATTGTCAGTTTATATCTTTTGTGGTCTAACAATGTGCTTATCAGTCATGGAGTAGGTTATGGTTGCGCTTAAAAAAGACATTTGCCAAGTTGTTAGTTGCTTATCAGTTTTAGTGCCATCATATTGTTTAAAAATCAAATCAAATAAAACAACGAGATATTCTTGAACTAATTGTGATAGCAAAAGCTGCGCGTTAGTGGCAGCTGTAACTATGGAGAGTGCTTTTTGTTTTTTTTTAGTTTTTGAACAATTAGATAACAAATGCGATTAGGAGTGCAGATTTTCAGCATTTCATTTAGAATTTAACCCCTAGTTGCATGATTTAATTTCCGTGAAAAAAAAACATGTTTGTCATGTTATGGGAGTTGCTTGTTAAGTTTTGATGGTAAAAATGGGATTTTGTTGAGTTCCTGTATCTATGGAAGAAGTTTTCCGGAAATTTGCCATATCCTGCTGAGTACGCTACCGCCGAAAGGAAAGTCGGTTTTAGGGAAGATTAATGGGGTTTCCACAAAATATTTTGATTATTGCTTCGTAGAAACCCAAAAGTTGACAACTCCACAACTCCGATCGTATGGGAGACGTCCTCTGGTGGTGAACTTTTGAAACTTAATTTATTTTGTATTTTTTGCACTTAAGAATGTTAAAGATCGCTGAATAAATCATTTAAATGGTTTAGTAGTTTCCGAGATTCGACATTTTCTCGCTTACTTAACTACTACATTTACAAGTGGGGAGCGAATTGTTGGAGATAGGGTACAAATATGATTGAAAGAAATGTTCAGTAGAGAAAACTAGTGGGATCATAGTCATCGATTTTAACCCTCTAAGAGCAACTTTTGAAAAGCTATGAAGAAATTTGTCGAATTTCCCAGCTTTTTGTTGTGAGCTCCAAAATTGTTTGGGTAATGCACTTTTTCACCAAACCGCATAAAATGCTTCTCATTTGTGGAGCATTGAAATCGAAAAATTGTACATTCATCTACTGTGTACTCGTGAACTAACGCACTAAACAACTGAGCGACGGCGTCTGCCATATTTCCATCGTCATCAGTAACCAAAATTATTTCACCAAATCGAAACATTTATTGTTTCTTCGACTATTTTGCACATAATTATTAATTTTTTTAATTTTATTGGCCAATTTTATTCGCCACAAGACACAACTAAAAAATGAACGACTGTAAAATGCTGAATAGAATAACTCCCGAATCTATGAAAAGTTAACATTGCATTTATGCAATGCCATGCAGCGAAGGGTTAAGGCATCGAAAGACTGAACGATGTTAACACTAGAGTCCTGCACGAGTATGCATTTTTGCTATTCGAAAACATTCAAATGCTTTTGAATAGAATACTTCACTTCATCTCAGCGGACCGGTCCGAATGAATACGAGTACAGCTCTCTTCGAGTACGAGTAAGCTCCGAACAGAAACGAGTAGACGTACACTATTCATTCATATTCGCTCGAAGCGGGAAAACGAGCACAAAAGCATTCGAATAATAGTACACACTGCTTCAAATATATTCGAATATACTCGTTTTATTATTCCTAAAATTATTTAGAAATATTTATGTTATATCTAAATATTTATTAATTTTGTATGCTACTTTCTTCAATAATTTCCATTTTGCGTATTAACTAATAAGCCACCTCAACCGCAGCACAAGTATACACATGGAAAAGTGACATACTGCGCATAAAAATATTCGATGAAACTGTTGATATTCGAATACTTCGCAAAGTTCTCGATTACCAAATACGAGCACTGCAGTATTCGCTTCTCACCGAATACGAGCACTGCAGTGTTCGCTTTCACCGAATGCGAATAGAAACGAGAAGCGACGCTCGCTGGTTCTCGTTTCTATTCGTTTCGTTGTACGCATTCTTCGAATACCAAGTACCCGTACAGTATGTACAGTAGTGTAGCCGTCAAAATGAATATATTCATGCAGGACTTTAGTTAACACGAAGAGCCGACACTCATAGGTGTATTTAATAGCAAAAGCTGACAAAAAGTTGACTGTTTTAATTTGACTAATTTGGAAAATTTAATAAATGGAAAGTTCGTGTTCTCACTCAGTGCTTCATAACTTTGTCATTTTTCTTTCGAATCTATTGAGTTGGTTAGGCTTAATATTTGCTCAAACAATATAGCTTTCATACTAAATTTTAAAACCAGAGAAGATAATTTATTTTATCCATAAAAAATCATTCGAAATTTTCTGATTTCTGAAAATGGTCGAAAAACTGACTTTTTACAACATTCACCGTCAGTTACTTCCCCAATATTCATCTGATTTGGACAGTCTATATCTGTGGAGTTTTGACAAAAGCACTTAAGTCAACTTAAGTCAAATTTCCAATTTTTTTAATCACAAAGAACCAATTTAAAGACGCTTCTTTTGGTGTAATCGGTTTGTTTCTATGACATTTAGTTACAGAGATATGACGTGTATAATTTCAACTTTTTGTATGAGATTTGGTCTGCACCTCATCAGTTTTTTCGCTGTCCTGAACATTTTGAAAATTAGACTTAGGTTGTTTTGTCAAAATGCCACAGATATATTATCTTCTGACCGCCGGAGATTGGAGATTGTATTAGTCGTTGGAGTTGTATTAGATTCGTTCGCGGTAAGTGCTCATAACTAAAACAGCAGGGAAAAACTGTTTTTTCGAAGATTTTTTGAAAACGTTTCTTAAAATAATTTTTTTATTTTCAGTTTCGTGTTCAGCGGCCCAAAGTTAGGTTTTACACACTTTACACTTTTATTTTTAGGTGCATTTATCGTGTCGAGTAGTGTAATTCAAGTTTTTTCACAGCTTTAAACTTTAACCCTTTCGGGACGGAGTTTAATTTTGAAATCCAAAATACTCTCAGAAGAAATATTCTCATTCTATGAATGTTGGGGTTAGAAAATTATGTTGGATGCTCACAAACTCTGAAATCATCCTTTTATGCGGGATCACCAAAATCGAAAAAATATTTTATGTGGGTCGTACGATTTGAATAATGGTTTTGAGGAGCAGTAAAAACTTATTGGGACGTATTATCCCAGTAGTCCCGAAACGAATTTTATCAACTGTTTCTTTCTTTAACCCTTCTGTTTACACCCTTTTACCTGTATATTGTGAATATGGCAAGTCACACTGGTGTAAGCAACATTCTTATAAATTTCTGTTTGTTAACTTTTTTGGAGAGTATATTTTTGTTTTTGTGCGTAAACTAAATAACTCTCCTCATTTTATTTACTACATAGGTTTTACTGGAAATTTCATCCACGACTGTATACAAGGAGATGCAATAAAGAACATAAAACATCAACATCCAAGTCCTCTGTGAGTGAACTGCATGCATAACTCTTCTAAAATGTTAATTTCGCCATTGAATAAGATTTCACAAAAAAAATCGAATGCATAGAAATTATTCAGCAGAAATGTTAAAAGTTAATTAGTGGTTTTGTTTTGACAGTAAATTAACACCATTTTTGTATTTAGAAAGCATTAACCGGTATTTGGATTCAAACAAACCTGCAATAAAATTGCGCTACTAGCTGCATTGAAACACTATTTTGAGTCATATTCAACGTCGATATGGTTTACAAATTTAAAAAATTATATAATATTTCAAGTTTTTAAAGTTGTAGTGTAATCATAGTTTATGCTGCTTAACATTGCTTTAGTTAAAACACGAAGTTGGATTAGGAATCGGAAAGTTGAGGAAGTAACTTCTGAACATTACAACAGTAATCTGGGTCGTTCCACAAACGTGAACGTGACTACGAAACCACTATATTTTAATTTAAATTTCCCTAAGTATTGGATATATTTGTATTCATAATTGAGTGCTTGTGCACTTTTAAGAATAAAAAACTCAGCAATTCTTTTGGTTAGAAAATGTAAAGATTTTTAGCATTGTAAACAAACACATCCGATTACCTTTGATAAGGTAATTCATTAAGTCATTTGAATGTAGTTAACACTTCTGTTAACGCTATTGCGATTGTCGTGACTCAGTGATTAGTGCATTTTATTGCAAGTCTGCGGACCTCGAGCGCCAACTCAGGCAAATCGAGTTATAAAAAAATTAATTAGCCGATAGCCGTCATCTAGCCAGAAAATAAAACATTTCTGAGAATTTGTTTTCTATATTTAAATCGTATTTTTTGAAGCTTTAAAAATCATTTTTAAAGAAAGTAAAATAAGAAATCAAAAACCAAAAGAATTTTAAAACATTTCCAAAAATATTGTATTATTTATTGTTTCAAATGAGATCAAATATGAAATCAATGATGAATGAATTTGATCGATTTGCAGCGTACAAATATTTAGCTAAATGGTAAATTAGGTTAGTATTTTAGAGTGTAGTGAAATACATTTTTTTAAATATTCAATGGCGCACAGTATACTAAATGAATTTAATATTATTTAACCCTCAAGAACCCTCGCCTCGATAGTCCAGCGGGTAGCGTGCTGACTTCTCATACCAAAGGTTCCAGGTTCGATTCCTGGCTCGGGCTGGTGAGAAACTCGTCTACTTCTATCGCTATCCACATGAAGGGAATGAGAATTACAAGAATCGCACAAGTGCGCTCTTGGCAGACAATGTCAAAACCTCCAAGTGTGAACGAAAAACTGCCAATCGCCGTTCGGATTCGGCGTTAAACTGTAGGTCCCCTCCCCCCTTTCCCAATCCGCTTGAAATGTGTGCTGTAACATATGTTGGCAAAACAGTGTTGCATACACAGTTCAAAAACGGGTGAAATATGTGGTATCACAATGGGCCTTTCAGGCCTCCGAGTGTGTCTCTCAAACAGGCAGCCACAACAACCTAACCAACCGAACCCTCAAGAAGGCGCGCTATGAGCATTTTGGTCACACAATTTTTAAATCAATAAAATTTATATTTTCTATGAATGTTTTTGTTCAATTAATTCAAATATTTTTTTGACTTGAATTCGTTAAATAAATAAACTTTTGCAACACAAACTATTTGGAAGTTATAAAACATTTGGAAGTTAATATTAATGCATAAAAAACAAAATTTATAACTCTTCCAATATAGCAAAATGCTCTCGCGCGACAATCCATGCTTGCTACTCTGCGAGGCGCGCCTTCTCCAGGGTTAAGGAAATAATCGTTTTGTAGTGCAAAATTATTTTATGATATTTTTACAGTAAAACAATTAGCGTAAAGAAGGCAGTCGGCAAGTGTAGCTCGTGTCTTTAATTACGATTTTAAAACAATATATAACTTGAATGTGTTGACTGTTTACATATGTACATATATGTATGTTCATATATAGGGCACCAGTGGCGCACACAAGGGGGGTATTTTAGGTGATTCAAAACCTTCCAAATATGTGTCTGTCTTTTATAACTATTTGTGGGCGACAAATGAGGTTTCAAATGGTATTGAACTAAAAAGTTATAAGCAGACCCCTCTGCGCCACTGTAGGTCAACAACCCTAAGGCTGCGTAAGGCAAACAGCAAATTGGAAGCTTAGTCATGCATAACTATTGTATTCTTTTATATAGTTGAAGCCTTTTTTATTTCTCTTTATAAAAACAGAAAACAATTTTTAACAATAAAGCATTAAAAATACGAGGTCATCCTAAAAGAAATGCGTTTTAATGCTTAATTAATCAGATTGTTAAAAATATATCTGGTAAGTCAGCCTAATTACGAAAGTAAATACAAGTTTTTGTAATCATTTTTGTTCAGCTTGTGAATTTGTATGAAGATGGAAGGAAACTACGGTTTTAGATCAATTCCGAAAGGCCAGTTGTGAACTTTTTTATGGACGATTTTACTCTCAGTGGTTTGCTATTTTGTGCTGTGAAAACAGCAGCCGAAAGAAAAACTGTTGCTCCTTTTACCGGAGAAACGATCTCCCTCTTTGCTGTCGACCTCCAACTATCGCGTCAAACATGGTTTTCGCCGAAGCTTTATCGTCCATGAGAGTTGAGGGCAACATGGCCAAACTTACGTAGTCACTGAATGTGGATTCGCTGTGCTACGTTCAAGTCTCATACTCGTTCGTCTACTTGACAATGCAATAAAAATATATCACCACTAGTTCAATAAATATGCCTTTTGTTTTTAAATAGCTTCTTTTTTTGGAACTTCATATGGAATGATCAAACAATATAACTGTACACGAGTATATCTACACTGAACTACCTACCTATGCATCTACATACATACATCCATCTAAGATCTAAGTGTATGTAAGTAATGATGGCATCAGTTGACAACGAGTTTAGTTTTTATTGACTTTTTGTTGTTATTTTTTTTTATTACCTTATCAGCCGTTAACAAACAACAGCACATCAGTCGCTCGTCCGCAAATCGCCTTAAGGTAATTGAAACAAATATTCGGTCAAGCACAACAACAACGATAAATAATTGAGTGATGCGTTAATGACGTTAGCAAAGTAATAAAATTGTTGTATTAATTAAAATAGCAACAACAATAATACTTCATAGTGGAAAAAGAGAATACAAATTGGAAAAAAAAACCACAAACGGTTGAGTTATTGTAAAGATGCGATTACAATTTTACAATAAGAACAAGACAGTAGATGAGTGCAATCATGATGGAGCATAAACTGCATTACAGCGCGTTAGTTGTTGTTGTTATTCTATAGTTATTTATAGATTGGTAATGGTCAGACTGGCATTGCTTACAGTTCGATTCGATACGTTCCGATCTTATCAAACTTTAAAGTTAATTTGATGGCTACAAGCAAAAAGTATGAAACATAAAGAGTGTGCATCTCATACAAGCAAAAATTTGAATGCGGGTGCTGATATCGCCACCCGTCTTCTGGATGCGGGGGGTAGACAACAAGAGGAAACATTTGAAACGACAGCACAATGCTCTGAGCGCAAATCATAGAAACACGAATGCCGCGTCTGTGCTCACTCGTTCATTCTCGCTCAATTGTGCGAAGAGGAGGAAGACGATGTGCTGTTGTTCTTGTTGTTGCGCTGGCGAAAAGCTGAAATTGTAAAACGATTTCTATTTTCTGGCTGGCTTTTGTTCTTCTTGCTCCTGAACTCACTGCTGACTGTAGTGTGCGAAAAATCATAGAAAAGAAAATATAATATGGCTGGCATGGCAACCTATATGATCGCTACAGGCAATTAAAAAATAATAAGTAATCAACAAAGACAATTAAATAAAAATGGAATTGGAAAGAAAAGAAAACGTTTTTATTAGCCGTAATAATTTTCCGTCTCGTTCTTTGGAACTTTTCTTACGGCCCACATATAATGCTGGTTTAAAAGAACTAAAATAAGAAAATCTAATATTGTAAATTTATGATCACATCATTCGCCATGGAATCATTCAGGTGTAGAACATTTAAACTATTTTTAAACGTAGGCATGCCGTAATACAATTTTCTTATGACAAAATACTTGTCTTATTATTTCTTTATTTAGTGCTTTCGCCCTATTGAAAGTCAATAGACCTATTAAATTCTGTTTTTCCATACGATCTTCTAACCCTCCGTTAGATTTCGATAAAAAAAAACATTAAAACACGCATCTAATTATTTTTAATTTCAAGTGTTTCACGAATTTTGAAGTCAATATGCCTATCAGTTCATTTTTTTTCGTAGTTTTCCCATATTCTCTAAATTGTAATCAAGCATGTGAAAATATAAACAAATAATTTTACTTCGAACTCGCCACGCAAAAATATTTGCAAACATTTTAAATTGGGATCACCCACCAAATTTTTAAATTAATCAAAGCATTGGTCAGCAAAAAGCCATACATCACAAACATTCGATTGCTGGTGACATTGCAGCAAAATCAATCACAACACAAAAAAGCATACACACAATAAACGACAACACCAAAAACATTAGCGAATCCCGAATCATCTTCGTTGAAACGACGATGACGATGCTTTGGTTCGTTGTTTACTCTTCGCTTGCGCTTCGACGAACAAGATCGCAAACTGTTGAGCGCGAGCAAATTTCCCGCAAACTATGCCTCCGCTCATCTCTTTCCGCCCGCATCAAGAAACACGCTTGACAAATTTTTGAAGATGCGTATTCTTTATATTCTATATTCTTTGCTACAAGTCTCCTCAATCTGAATAGAGTCAGACTCGGCGCAGTGGTTCGAGTTGTTGCTGGTCATGGCATCGTCGCCTAAAACATAGTGGACTATGTTCAATATCTGAAACATGACTTCAGTAGAAATTGTGGAAACCCAGTAGATAAATCAATCCTGCGTCTGTTTGCCGAATGCGCAGCAAACACATCGGCTGCTTCTACTCGGAGCACCTCGTCTATGGCTTCATGCGCCTCACTACAACTGCATGGTAACCTAAATGGTTCGAGTTCTTTTGTTTCAAGTTGTAAGAAGGACTTAGTTCTGAGTTATTACAAAGCGCCAAATTGACCTATGTGTTTGTTTATATCTTTTCAGCACAGCAACCTCTTTCACCTACCTATCTACTCAGTTTGACACCATACATAATCAAATGCGTCTTAACATTTAACCCTACAATGCATGAACAATTTTCTTAGTTTTTTAATGAATACTTATGCTTTATAACATCGTGCGACAGTACTTTTGACTCATTCAAATGTTGATATATGCATAAGGCTAGAGGTCATTCATAGTAACGTAGCATACTCAGTTTTTCATTTTCTGATTCAATGTCCTTTTAAAAGTACAGTGCGTTTCAAAATTAAGTGTTGACCATATCTTTTTAACTGTAGAAGTTTGCCATGTTTTTAATATCAGATTATCTTCTATTTTAAAATACCGTTTTCGCACGTGTTTCTGTTTTATTAATTGGGTACAAGTTTTCGCGGAAATATCAAGAATTAAAAATTAGTGTTTTATTTAAAAAACGTTTCGGTGTAGTAGTGTTTTTGGAAAACCATCCAAAGGGTCCAAAAATGAAACCACACCACAAGTCGCAAAATACACGAAAACATCAGTTTTATTTGTAAGGAAGTGGGTCAGTCGATTCAAAAAGTTTGGAAATGTTGACGACGAGCCACGGAGAGACAGGAAGAGAACCTCTTAGAACAAAGCGGATAGGGCGATAGTCCGGATGTTTGATAACACTCCAACTCTTAGCCTGAAGCAAACGAATGAAACATTGTCGCAGAATAGAGTTGAAGTATCAACGGCCACTATGCAACGCAGGCTTCTGAAATCGGGCATTCTTCATTAAAGTACCATGTCGAAAACGCTATTGGTTGAAAACATGTGGAAAATTGTCTGAAATGGGCTACAGAAAAATTTGAATGTGGAAACACTAAATTGGTCATCTCAAAGTCCAGATGCAAACCCATTCCAAAATGTTTGAAGCAAAAGCTTAGAGGAAAACGAATATCAACAACAAAACAGTTGGTTGTGGCATTAAAAAGCATTTCGAGAGGGGTTTCTTTGGAGCACACTCAAAAATAAGCCAGAGTTGTAGCAAAAGATGCCGAGCTATTACTGACAACAACGGAGACTGGACAAAGTATTGATGATAATGCGAAAAAGATATTTGGACAGCCTTTCAGAAAATATATAGAATTCATTACTATATTCTTTTTGTGAGTTTTATTAGCAACACTTTATTTTGAAACGCACTCTACTTTAAAATTTTAAGGACATAGACATTTCAAAGATTTCTCTTCAATATTTACGGTTGTAGAATTATGAAGATATGGGTATCAAATGAAAGAGGAAAATTTTCGGCTTTAAACTATATTTTCTTTTTTGAACTTTCAGAAGCAAAATAGGTCAGAAAAGTCCTTTCAAATATGTATGCTGCGATATCCTTTATGTTTTTAATGAATTCTTTTGAAAAATAAATATGTTTTGGATCTCAGTTTTTAGCTTAATATCTGAAATTTTAAGTCCTCTTTTATTACTGATTTAGAGTTACAAAAAAATATGTAAGTTTCCGTACATAAAATAAAATTTTAAATTAAATACGCATTAATTTGTTGTCTATAAAATTAGATAGAAAAATGCAATTTTGAGGTATTACATATTACTTATTGATATAGTTTTGTGCTAAAAGTTCAAAATATAGTAGCAAATCTCTTTAAAAAATCTGCAAGAATCCTCTTTCATTTCATATCCAAATCTTCATCATTGAAGATATAATATCAAATATCTGAAAAAATCTTTGAAATGTGCTTGTCTTGAAAATTTTAAATCCGTAATCCATTTTCAAAGGACAATGGATCAAAAAATGAAAAACTAAGTTTGCCAGGATACTATAATTGACCTCTAGCTTTATGCCTATATAAACATTTGGATGGGTCTCGACAAAAGTTGTTTTTTGCCGCACTGTGCAATAAATCGCTCAAAAAATGTTTTCGCAATATTCGAAAAAAAAGAGATCCAGCACATTTGGGTTACATTTTAAGTTGATTTTTTGAAATTTGATAATGTTGCTTTTTGAAGACTAAAGAGTAGTTTGAAAAGAAGTTGTTGTTGTGCTCGAACGAAGAAACATATACAACTTTTTAGGATACTTTCTTCAGAGAAAACGACATGTATTACATGTTCTGAAAAAGATATAACAACAGTTGCAAGAAGAAAATGCAGCAGACGTCTGACCCAATTTCTTTTATGCCTCGTTTTCTCCATCTGATTTTCATGGATATTCAATACATATATGTAGATAACATGTAATATGTTACACAATATGTGCAGTTTAAATCAATTCATATACACTGACTGACTGATGTCTGCTGACAGCAACTTGTTTAAATTGTGAAATGTAAAGACTTACATACAATTTCTACGTTGTGAGTTGTATCATTTAAGCTGAGATATGATTCTCTACTAGTTTACAGACTAAAATAAAAGGTTAAAGTATCAAAAACAATTAAAACGCACAACTAAAGGCGCTCCACATGCGTTGCTGACCCGATAATTAATCTGTAAACATATATTTTTGCATTGAAAGAATAATAAACATTCAAAACAAAACATCGTTTTGTATTCCATATCGTTTTGTTTTGACAAAATATAAAACCTTCAAGAAAATTAACACTTAAAACCTACCTATCTACCTACATACATTGTGATCTATTATTATTGAAACTATAAATAAATGGAAAAAACGCGCGCGTTCGCCACATATTCCACTGTATATGTACGTAAGTATCGTAGTATGAATCATGCTAGATCGAACATTGCTAGATACAGACAACAGAATTCGCAAATTTCCCAGCTAAAAATCATAAATTGTGTGTAGAATTAAAATGCGAATCAAAAGTTGCATGTGAACGTGAACGAATTGTATAAATAAAAAGCATGTTTGTTGTTGTAAAAACATTGTGTAAACAAACGACGTCACAAGCGCACAGCACAGAAAATGTTAATTGACAGACAGCTCTGAACGCGTCGCAGGTCTGCGGGCAGTCGGAATAGTTGTGCGGCGATTTGTTGGCAGCAAAACGTGCCGGAAATGATGGGGATTCCCCAATTGGCATAGTGAGTGATGCCTTCATGAAAAATGGTACTTTTAGTTGCACCAGATTTTGATATCGAGCGGGAAAGTTGTCATATGCCGAGGTGATGGGAAAATCCGCCATAGTTTGGAAGGTGGAAGGTTTGCACACATTTAACAAAGTTGGTTATAGCTTTTCTTACTAACATTGCATTGTTTCTGGTAACTTTTGAATAAAAAATTTACTTGGACAGTCCAAAATTAGTCTTAACCTTCGATTTATTTATACTCTTTCGGATGTTCGTTTTGATATTTATTGTTTAATATCTGTTAGAGTTTGATCCAATCCAGTTATGATTTCGACGCACTAAACAAATTCTAAAGTAGTTTCAAATATAAAATATTTTTTTTTTAATTTTCTCATGTTTGAATTTGAGTTTTGTTATTTTGTATTTGTGGTTCGCCTTCGCCGCCATTTTACATAAAACTCATAATATTTTTTCCATACCTTAGTTTCTGTTCAGTAAGCCCTCTGAAAATAAATCTTCTAGGTTTTTCCATAGTTGCAAAATAAATCGTGCAAGTTAACCCTAATTTCGAAAAACGAGGAAGTTGCTATATTATTGTCAACCGACTTTTGACCTTTTCGTCGTTTACCTCTGCTTCTACTTCATTTGTCTCATAAAACGAATAATTCTCATCGCAATCAAACAATGGTTATTCTTCATCACATTCGGAATTAACATCAATTAAGGGGTAAAACTTTAGCTGCCGAAAAAAGTTTTAATGAATTATTTGATCATTTCTTCACAGAGGCAGAGGCTTTATTGAACACATACTGAGGTACGGAAGCCAAATTTTATATTGTGAGTTTTATTCAAAATGGCGGCAAGAGCGCCTGAAGCCACCCGGTGAGAATTTGGTAGACGACGATGAATACAAAAATTGTTGGTAAGGAAATGACTAAAAATAAACTAAAGATTCAAATTCTTAATACAATTAAAATATTACGCGCTCAAAATATTAACACCATGTTTAGACTGAACCAATATGTGGAACGTATTTATAGATTAAAATATCAGTTGTTTTCTGGGAGAATTTAGAGAAACAAGAGACATTTGCCTTTGGTGTTGCCTTCGATTAGTTTTCTTTTACATGCTGAAACTATAGTTTTTGCCATTATGATCTTTACTGTGTACAATGACTATTGCGTCAAAAACTATAAACGCTTGTCAACTTTACACATCGGTGAGTCAAGAGTGCTAGAACATTTCTTTACAGTTTACTGCTCAAAATAACACTTATGGACTTCAGCGATTATTGCTTTTGACCGCAGCATACTTAAAGTTTATGATACCAATTTAGTTAAATTTTCAAAAATTGTGGTAATAAAAAGACTGGTAATAAAAAAATAAACAGACTGACAGCCTTGACTGAAATATTAACATTGTAATACATTCGAAGAGAGCAGATAGGAATTCAAACGAATTTGTTACTCAAAACACCTAACACAAGCAACGTTACACAGGTCTAAAAAATACTACACCTAAAACTTATAGTTACTACTTAAAACTTTTATGAGTAGGTTTGGATTTAAAGTGGTTCATGTTCACATTTTCTTTTGCTCTTTCAGTCGGCAACGCTAGAAGTCTGAGACAAAGTCGCTAAGTGTAAAACTCGCTAACCGAAAAGTTTTAAATCAACATTACACTGTAGGCTTCATACAATAATGTTACTCCTTTTGAGACTGTGAACGAGGAATCTGAAAAATGTTTTAATCCTTGTTGTCTTGTTGTCATATTTAAAAATTTTTCGTTATAGTTAAAATCATAGTCAAATAATAAAGTCATACCAATAGTGACATTTTATGTCAAGTACTCTTATTTTGACTACTGTTCTCTAAGTATTTGAGAGAACTGCTCATTCGACATTTTTACATTACTGAAAATCGAATATTTCTTTTTTATTAACTTCAGCTATAATTATTTAAAAAATTTATCTTATTTCAGATAAAAAGTAGTAAGAAGTAAGAAGACACGATACAATTTTTTTATTTGTCTGCTTTTTCTTTCTTTACTATGCAAAAATTCAACATTCAAAAATCGTACATACTTCCCTTCTTAAAACTTAAATATTCAGTTTATTAATTTTGTATTATTTCTAGAACTCTAAGCTATTCCAAGGGAGCCAACACTAAAATCATTATCTGATCTACCTGTTTCTGACTAGATTCAGTACAAAGTCAACTTTTCATGTCTTAATGAAAGCAATTAGATGGGCACACATGTTGCAGTCTCGCTTCAGAAACTTCTCAACACAAAATTTTTAACACAGCAACGAGTAACGTAAAAAAATATTAACCCATCTTGTATTGAAATGGCACTGACTGTCTACTAATGACATAAAAACCGGACTGCAAAATTTAAATTAGACTTGAACGAATAATTAGATAGCACAGCAGTTCATATAATGTTTACTTTCACATTTATTTTTGTTCATATTGATGAAATTATCAACGTACTAAGAGTTGAGAGAGTGGTTTTTGGATTTTTTTTTTTGTTTTTTTTTTTGTTATTAAGTAAAGAAGACAAAAAAGACAAAGCACGAGTGTGCGCACAGTGTTCCAGGGATGAGAACTTGTTTTTCTCGTTCTTGCAAACAGATTTTGATAGATTTGTAATTTGTTATTTTGACATTTGTCAAGTTCATACACCCATATAAGTCAATATATAGATATATTTTATGTATATATAAGACATGGTAAATTAACTTAACTTTTCATATGAACTTTTCAAATGAAAAAGTTAAAATTTAATTGTTCAATTATTTTATTTTTATTTTTACATACAAATAATTTCAATTTCTTATAGTATTTCAACAAATTTTTATTCGATTGGCTACTATCTCTGCCTGCCTGTGCACATTCTCCCTACTAAATAAAAAATATTAGAATGTGTCAAATGATTCTCATGTTTCAAGTAATTACTGTAATTAAATTATTGAAATCGTGTTATTCCCATTTTAGACACAAGATTGAGTAATATTTTCCTAGTTGTTCCCATGTTTCAAGTAATTACTGTAATTAAATTATTGAAATCGTGTTATTCCCATTTTAGACAGAAGTTTGAGTAATATTTTCCTAGTTGTTTGTAGTTAATTGTATTCGTCGATTGTCAGTTGTTCACTCACAGATATTTTTATGCAATATTTTTCATAAATTCACACGCGTTCTCTCGCCACATCAAAAGTTGCTGCTTTACTAAAGCACATCGAGCACTTCTTTATAATGTATACCTTTAAGTATTATGGACAAAGGTTACTATATAAACATTTGTTTTTGTTCGATTCAAGTAAAACCTATAGCAAGTAAATAATGCAATTTGTGACTTATTTATGTCGAGCAATAAGTAAACATACACAGTCTACCTACAGTCTCGTTGATAAGACTTATCAACGCCAAGTGAGTAATTCTGCAGTGCTAATGCTCCAAACAAATGGACAACGGCAGCGACACGACTGCATTTGTCAAAATATGGAATCAGAACGTTCGTGTGGCTGTGCTTTTTTTGACGACTGCAGCGCTACACAACCACTGACCGAAGTTGTTGCTGTTGCCAAACATAAAACTATTCACTATTTCTTGGCAATTGGCATCAATGCTTTAAAACTTATTTTTTTAGTGGCATTTTTCTTACTTTTTTGATGTGCTTTTAAACAAAAATTTACAATCTTTATAGATACAAAAATTACAATTACATCTGTTACCACCATTTCAGTTAGAACTTACTTAGTCCTAATTCTAAAAATTATTACAAATTGCCATTTTTTTTAATATAGTACATTGTACAATAATAAAATGGATATAGGCGAATGCTTAATAAACGTAAAAATTCGTATTTAGGAGCTCAAAAATATGATTGTGATGACATTATTGCCAATTTGACTACGTGGCGTCGGTGAAGACGACACCATCTTGAAGTTGTGTGGCCTTGTCGCTGCTGTCTTGAATATGTTTGGTCTATTATTTTTAAAGGCGATAGCGATTAGTCCCAAAAATGTGAGGGAATTTTTTTTTTTAATTTTTCCTAACCACATTGAATTTTAAAATACCAAATAAGATTATTTGAGTAAATACATTATTAATGTAAACAATGACATTTAGCCTGTAAATGCTCAAGATTCCCTTTTAAATGCATTTTACATATACGAGGTCTCTGAAAAGACGTACTATTGATATTCTTTTTTTGCTATGTTGGTACACATGTCCCCAACATATGTTCGCATTATTAGCCTTTTTGCATTTTTAGTTTGTTTTTAAGAGATACGTTTGTATAAAGTATAGAGATGTTTTTTATGTACTTGGAAATTTTTAGCTATTGGAAGAAATTAAAGAATCTTCTATTCGAATGATTGGGCTTTGGTTTTGGCGCCAAAATCTTTTTCAGCAAATCTGGATGGTTGTTTACATCATTTAACTGGTCCCAAACGAGCCCCTTACGACTCCAGTTAGAGATAAATAATTTGAAACATAGATCATTAGGGAGGTCAATGATTATGGGAGACGGCCGGATGACTAGGCACGAACATCATTTGAATGAAAAAGAACCTATTGTGGGGTCCGCTAAGGCAAATCTACAAATAGGTTATGGTTTTTAATTGGTAAGAATCCGGCTGACTGCTGGATATAGGTCACCCTGTTTCTATGAAGATTTTGGACCTCTTAGTTAGGTAGGCGACTGTTCTAAGCTGCAGCAAATCTTATGACGAGACTGCCAGGCAACTTCACATTGACTTTTGCTGAGTTCAGGGTCATAGCAATATATCAGGGAACTATAGAGTAGACGAACTCGCTTCGCTCTGTACGACTGCGCAGCTACGTCAAGAAATTACAACAGTTGGTGTCTCTTTTTCAACCAGCAAACTTTGTACTCATGTCAGTTCTATACATGAAACTAATTTAACCCTTTCGACCCCGAATTTTACCCTGTGCCTCGATATTACTTTTTGGTATTCAAATCATGAAACACTTAGCTAAGAACACACGACATTTGAAGTCGCCACGCCTCTTTATTACAGTTTTAGAGCTAGTTTACTTTTGAACAATTTTAGCTTAAAACGGGTTATATAAAATTTGTATCAATGTTTTTTAAAGACAGAAAAATTATTTAATATTAATGAAAAAATACAAAATTATCACTTTTTGATTTTATTTAACCAGTATTAAAGAAACAGGGTTTTGATCCAACGCGCCCAATTCGTAGACTTCAATTAGAACACAAACTTTCCCCGATATCGCTGCAAATGATTGGAAATTATTAAGGGGGTAACTGTAAAAGTTTTTTTTTATTTGCTTTAAATTAACTACTAAAAATATTAATTTGTTGGTACCTATTTAAATTAAATCCATAAATCAATCGTAGCTTTTGCTATAAGATGACAAATAGGTAAAATTTCTCTCAGGCAACGAAAGGGTTCGGAAGGGTTAAGATAGGCTGATGACAATACAGATTTATCTGCGTGCCAAATTTACCCAACCTTAAACTTTTGGCGTTCTAGAGAGTTGCTCTCACTTAACATGAACCAGACCAGAACCACAGATAACTCCTCCAGATGAGTTATCTGTGCCAGAACCATGATTTGTGTCCTAACGGGTGTCGCTGTTTAGTTGTCACCCATGCACGAAAGTTGGGGCTATTTTCAACGGCTTCTGTTGCAGATTTATGTACGAGGAAGATAATACACTTCCCCTTCCCCCTTCCTTGCTCTGCTTTATTCAAAAGAAGAAGGAACTAGCTGAGCAACTTCTTGTTCCATAGTCTACGGGATCCAGTCGACAAGACTATTTGAGTCGATAAGACTATTTGCTGTCTACTAAGCTTCGTGAGAAGCTCCAACTGGTTCAGTGCGAAAGCGGTCTTATGCTCGACTGCATGTGGTATCACAATGGGCCTCCATAGCCTTGGGGCAGCCACTCCTAACTAACTCCAAACTACCTTGTCACCTTTTGCGTTGAAAAATTGTCTCTTTAAGTATTCCAATCTTTCTTATAAGTTCTCAATGTTTTCAATTTGGATTCACATTTTTTGTTTTCTTAATAGACCAATATTCCTAGTATAATTTTGATTACTTTAAACAACAGGTTCGTACGTCATATTTTTGCTCGAGTCTATTTTTATCAACACGTTTTTCTACAAGGTAACAATTCAACGATCGCTGCGTTCGAAAAGACCCCGCTTTTGCGAAAAACCGCAAAAAGATGCAAATTAAATTAATTATAAATTCTCAAAAATTCATTAGTAGTTTACTCACATGCAACGCGTTCGTACTCGAATAGCTGCCGCGCGATCGACTATTATTAAACCAGCTAATCAACAGCGCACCATCGCCTCTGTCTTCACATGAGTATCTACACTTTGCTCATTTGTGAATACAAAAAATGATAATTTTTAGTACAAATGCAAATGACGCTAGTGTCATTGTTGCATATGTTAGTCACACTCCGGCAATCAAAAGTTCACAACTGCGAGAATGCAGATGCAGCTAAGTCCTGCTGCGTTCAGCCGCCCACTAACAACACAACACTACGCTACACTGCACTTGTCGCTGGCCAATCTGCCAATCTGCTCCAACTGGCGCAGCCGAATCGCTGCCAGCGCCACACCGACTCGCTGCGATCGAACAACGCAGCCGGTCGGTGCGCTCCAACGCTCCGGCCGCGCTGCGCTCAATCTCGCGAGACGCGCTTAAAACAAGTTTCAGCGTTCGAAGTTTAAGTGCGCTGTGATTTTTGTACAATACGCAGCGAAGAAATCATTTCTGACCTCAGAATGTAAACAAATATTTTCGAAATAAACTTTTCAGTTAGCGAGTGACGATCGTGGCGAATGGAACAGCGCGCGCAAACTAAGAGAGTGACCGCTCCGGAAACAACTGCCGCGACAGAAAAAAAAAATATAAAACAAGACATCAATTCTACTATTTAAATTATAAAACAGCGCAAACAGTGGGCGTTCCGTTGCCAATATCAGAACTTTATATAGAATATATATAAAACGAAACGAGATAAAATTGTCATTAAAAGCTCATGAAACAAGTGATATTTTTATGCGCATTTGCATTCGCTTAAAAATTGAAAAACATTTCATATAAGTAGAAAAGTGTTGAAATACTGGAAATTTTTACACATTTTGCGTGGACCCACTGACGAGATGCTGTCGCCGGGGAAAAGTTCACTTGCAGTGTTGTTCTTATCAGCGCTTTGTGCCGTTCAAGCAGTCCAAGTGCCGGAGGATGGAAAGTGTAAGTGAGATTTGGTGTCACAAACTGTGGGCGTTGTGTGGAATAATAGCGAAAGGGACTAAATACATGGAGGGAAATATATTAAAAAATATATTCAAAAATTGAACTCGTTTAAATTCACAAGACTGACTAGTTGGTTAAGTCTGTCTAAAGAAATTGGTTGGTTGGTGCCAGTGACAATCTACCGACATTCAATAAGTGCGTAGGCGCTGTTTTGTTGCCACTATAAGGTTTGTTGGTCTGTCATCTTCTGGACTATATAGCCTCTATATCCAGTCCGAGAGGTTAATGAAGACGAGTATCGAATTTAAAGAGCACCTTGCTATCGCCTCGAAATTCTGAAATGTTGGCTTGCCCAGCACTTCCCATCTCCTTCCTCATAGAGCCAGAAATCGTAGTAGTAAAACAATTGTTGTCGATTCTTTTTGCAGCTTTATAATAGTTTAAAAGTAGGGCTCCTCAAGTAGAGCAGCTTCGTACATACAGTGCAGTGCCAGCGAATTATGAACACCGAATTATGAACATTTTGAACGTAACTAAGTTGACTTTGTGTCTATTTCAAGAAACGCCTGTTTTTTCCATGGAGTTACATCTTAACTGTTTTACACAACTGTCCTCTGATATAAGAACTAGAAATGTACTGTTAAATAAGGTTAGGCTGGATGCCTCTGTATGAGACTTAGGTCTATGTGATCTTTGGTGATGCTACAAATTCCAACCATTTGAAATTTACACACATTTTAAACGGTTGGGAAAAGGAAAAGAAGCAATTTTCTTTATAATTATTCTTCTTCTTCTTGACTGGCACGACAGCCCGATTACGAGACTAAGGCCTAAGTACCCGCAACCAATCGTGTTGTGCGTGCGAATGTTTTTACAAGGTTGGAAGGGACCTACAGTTTTATGCCGATTCCAAACGGCGAGTTGGGAGCTTTTTCGTAGGCAATTTTACTCTCAGAGGTTTGCCATTTCCTGCTGAAAGGACAGCCGCGAAAAGAAAAATTGTTGTTTTTTGTTGTTGTTTTTGGTGTTAACGCAACGCAGTCTTGAACCTGGATTCGAGCGTCGCATTTGATCACAGCTTCTGTATAATTGTTACTTCTATTCAATTAAAGTAAAATATAACATACTACTGTGTTCAAACTGAAAGGTGAATTTTTAATTTAAACTTCGCGGGTTTTTCGAATCGGTAAATTTTTGGTTTCTGTAAGTTGGTAGCACTGTTAGTGACATCTATGCTAAATTTCACGTCAAAATATTCATTAGTATTTGAGATACGCGTCGTTTTGTGAGGCTCTAAAAGTGAATTCTTCGATTTTTACTATGTCTGAATTTATTGAACAAAGAAGTTGCATTAAATTTTGTTTGCGGAATGAAATTTCGCCTGCAGAAACGTTGAGGATGTTGCAAAAAGATTTTGGTGATCTAACTCTGTCTTCTAAAAGTGTTTACAAGTGGTATAACGAGTTCAAAGCCGGTCGTGAGAGTGTTGAGAAAAATGTGGTGTCAAATCGGCCAAAACCATCGACTGATGAACATCACGTCAAACAAGTCAAAGAAATGGTGCTTGAAAATCGTCGATTAACTATTAGAGATATTGCTGATAGTTTGGGCATATTATTTGGATCGGTGCAGGCGATTTTGAAAGACGAATTGGGCTTGAGAAGAGTCAAATCTCGAATGGTTCCAAAAACACTCAATTTTTTCGAGACAGACCGTCGCACAGTGGGGTAATATATAAGTAAAGTGCCGATTAATTCAAAAATGAAAAATCAAGATACAACTATGTTTTTGGTACCGAGTTAAAGGGGATAAAATTCTGTATCACTATGTGAAAGAGTTGTTGCAAAATAGTTTACCGTTTTCCCGCAAAGCACTCTGAAAGTTGACATTTATTTTCAGTTTTTGTGCGCACAGCGATAAACGTGTTTTTGCCGTCACTTAAAAACGATTTCTTTGTGTGAATTTGAAAAACTATTGAAAAGTTAATGATTCAGCCTTCATGTTCAGGTATTTCAGCAATGCAATGTGTATTTGGTTTTGTTAAAAAATGTTTATAAGTATTTCATTTAATTTTTTGTTTAAAAGCATAATAATTGTCTAATTTTTTACCTTTTCATAGACATATAGTTGTGAGTCTTGTGAGGTCGGGCAAAACTGTTTTCCTTAGCGTATAGCTTAGATATTTCAGTAACATTTTATGAAAAAAAAAGTTGCGCGATGTTGCGCACTTTTCCAGCATTTCGATTTTTGTGTGCGCACCCAAGGGCCTCATGCATGCATTGTGCAAACGAAATTGATGACACTGCACAACAAAATCAATTTTTTTTCAAAATAACAAGGTTCTGACAACGGATTCTGGTAGAGGGGGCCAAAAAAATATACGTGTATCGGCGATTTGAAAGTTTACGTCTGAATTTTTTTAGGGGGGGTCAAAGTTTTCCCCTTTTCGCGCATTCTTATGGTGATTCGGCATACGAAAACTATGTAACATCACATTTTAGGTAAATGATGTGTTCAGCAATTAGGTGTAAAACACTACGAGGAACATTTTTGTGGAGTACTTTAACCCTGTAGCTCCTATTTATATGGGTCAATTTGACCCTTTTTTTTTCTAAAATGTCAAAAATGTCCTGTAAAACAGAACTTTTTAAGGACAAAATGTATCACGAAAATATTCGCCATAAAATTCTACTATAGGTCTATGAATACAGGAAAGCTCAGAAATTAACTTGAACTCCAGAATTAAGCCAAAACTGAAAATGTGTTTATTGCGTGTTTTCAAAATTGTTCCACTTCGAATGTTTTGTGGAAACAAAATTATATGGCAAAACCCGCGACCCGCATCTACACGATTTTGTAGGCCGTTAAAAATTGAATTCGTCAAGGAATCTGCAGCAGTTTCTAAAAACGAAAAAGAAAGAGTCAATGACGAAATAAGAAAATTGCCAAAAAAAAGTGCAGTATAGGTATGCCCAAAGATGCTATGGAGTTGACAATAATGACGAATGATGATAATGGTGACGGTGATGATTATGATGCTGATGAAGATTATGATGATGATGATAATGATGATTTTAATGATGAAACTAAATTGGCTGCAAGAGACGGCGATGAAATGTTTTAATTAAACTGTTCAACTTAAATTTAATTTTTCAACTTTTTTTTTTACTATGTTAGTTTTTTACCGTTTCTTAAAAAAATGTCCACTAAAGTATACCCAAAAACATTTGTTTTTTACTTTATAATGTTCAATTAACTAAACTTAGTAGTTATTTCATATCTAAATAGCCTGGGGGAATTAATCGGCACTTTCGGCATCAATTACCCCACTGTGCGTCGTGTTAACATCTGTGAAACAATGCTTTCTGACTATCAAAACGTAATGAAACGCATCATAACTGGAGATGAGACTTGGGTCTACGCTTACGATCCCGAAACAACCGATCAATCGAGCGAATATCGTGTAAAAGGTGAGCCAAGACCAAAAAAATCGCGTCAAAGTCGCTCAAAAATCAAGGTCATGTTGACAGTTTTCTTTGATTATCGTGGTGTGGTGCATTATGAATTCCTTCCGCCGGGCCAAACTGTCAACAAGGAATATTATTTGAGCGTTATGCGCCGCTTACGTGAAGCTATTCGCCTCAAGAGGCCAGAATTGTGGGCCGGCAACTCTTGGTTTTTGCACCACGATAATGCACCATCTCATACTGCATTGGTTCTTCGTGATCATTTCGCCAAAAATTCAACAAATATCGTTCCGCAAGCACCGTATTCGCCTGATTTGGCCCCGTGTGACTTCTGGCTGTTCAGCAAACTCAAAAGACCACTCTGAGGACACCGTTTTGACTCAATTGAGGAGATAAAAGCTGAATCAAAGAAGGCTCTGATGGCCATCCCGACGGAGGATTTTTCCAAGTGCTATGATGAATGGAAAATTCGTTGGCATAAGTGTATTGCAGCGGGAGGGGATTACTTTGAAGGAGATGAAATGGATTTGCAAGAATAAATAAATATTTTAAAAATATAACAAAATTCACCTTTCAGTTTGATCACAGTAGTAGATTGAAATCTGACATTTTAGAAGAAATTAAAGTAAATTACAATTAAAGTAAAATATAACATAGATTGAAATCTGACATTTTAGAAGAAAAAAGAAAAGGTTCTTTGCCCTTCTTCTTCTTTCCTTTTAACTAAAACAGGACACAGATATTGCACAAAAAATTTGCCAAGTAAAGTTGCGCAACGTATTATTTTAGCGTCATTGCTTAGTGTTCATAATTCATTGGCACTGCACTGTAGAAGTCTTCTTCGATTGGCATCCATAAAAGTATAGAGGAAGTTTTCTGCCACTAAGTTGTTTCCATAGTTTCGATAGCGTGGCATTTTAGGTATTAAATATAAAGAAATAAATAAATAAATAAATAAACAAATAAATAAATAAATAAATAAACAAATAAATAAATAAATAAATATTAATTATAACTAAAATATTGGCAGTGAAGTAAGTGAAGTAATTTCGTAATAAACAATTTAATATAAATAACTTATGTAAATATTCTCTGTGAAAAGTAAATTAAATTAAATTTCCGTACAGCAGGTTTTTACCTTCCAGAGCAAAGTTATGTGAGGAGTTCAAAGTTATGTGAAGAGCTTAGCATTTAAATTAGTAATAAATTTTGTGTCTTTGTTTTTAGATTTTTGTAATATTTTTGTAAAATTTTTTTAGCTCATATTTTATTAAAAACAAGAAACACAGTACAAATTAAAAAAAAGACACAGACAAAAGACACAAAATGCTCGTTTTTTAATCGAATCGCAGTTGTAGCTGATCAACTTTAAATTCAAATTTTGATTAATGATTAAACTTTCATAATAAAAAATCATGTTGATCATATTTGTTGTGGGTATTTTTGGGGGATTTTTTTAATTTCCAATGACAAAAAAGGTTTATTTATTATGGGTTAAATTTAAAACATTTATCAAATACTGCCAAATACTGGCAAATCCTGGCAGCTTTGCACGCAATTTTGAAGCCAATGGGCCAAGTAAATCAAGTCGCCCTTAACACTTTCTGGACCAACCTGAATTTTATGAAAAAATACTAAAAAATAATAAAATAAATAATACTCTCATTATTTCTCATTTGAAGTGCTTTAATGATATCAATAGGTTTAATGAAGTCAATAGGCCTTTTAAATCATGTTTTGCCATACAAACTCTTAACCCATTGTTGACCCTGATTTTCGAAAGATTGAAAAACACATGTCAAATTATTTCGCACTAAGAGTACTTTAACCAAGTTTGAAATGAAAAGGCGTAAAAATTCATGTTTTTTCATACCCTTGGTTCACCCCGTTTTATCCCTTTATTTACCCCGATAAATTTAGATTTTCAAAATATTAAAAAAACACATGTCGAATTATATTTGATTTGTAGCATTTTCACCAACTTTGAAATCAAAAGGTCTTTAAATGACTTTTCATACCACTCTTAACCCATGTTTTGCCCCTATAGACCCCGAAAAAAAATAAAAAAAATTCAATAAAAAAAATTCCGTCTTGGCGAAGGTTAATTTTTCAAAATGTGTCTACAATTCATTTTTCATGTTTGTCGCTTCAACGGTTTGAGCTGGGCAATGTTCAGTCATCAATCAGTCACGCAGTCAGGACAAAAAATCATATATATTTATGTAAACACATGACGTCAACTACGTTTTTCGTTTCTGAAATTTTTCCATGCACACAGAGCAGGATTTATCTTAACATTAAATTCAAATAATGAACCTCAATTCGTGATAATCTTGGGCTATTTAATCAAAGTAAATTGCAAATTGTGAAAATTAACTTCTCTCTCAACGGGGAGATCCCCGTACATAGCGTCCGCTCGAGTCAGAGTAACTAAGCTTCAAAGTGCGCCCAGCGCATGCGTAACCCTGTTTGCACAGCCATTACCTCAAACCGCATGCGGCCAGTCAATCAGACAGGCTTGTCAATCACAGTATTTGATTAGCTGTTGTCATCTGACTAGTGTGAAGTTTGTTAATATAAAAAAAAACATAAAATCGGTTTTAGGGGATTTCAAGTCTCCATTTAAAATGCTGAAAACAATTTTATATGCCACCGTAAAATTTTATGCAACGCAACAGTGCAATCTCTACAATTGAGTACCTAATAAAAAATATTCACTTCATTTGTTAAGTGGTTATAGAACTGAATTGTTGTTGACTGTCGGCAAATCTATTGCACCGGTTGGGTTTTCGGTTGGCAGCGGAACAAGTCTAGCGATTCTTAAATTTATGCAACTAATATTAATGAAAGTTAACTCGAAACAAAAATAAACAATTTAATGTCACTGATTAAAGACTACATTAGACAACGCTGACTGCGAAACCGGTTCAGTTCTGAACAATAACCAACGAAAGCGTAAAGAATTCTAAGCCGCAAGTCTGGAAAGAACATTCACTCAGTTTTAATAAATGAGATACAATTTAGGGTTTAAATAATTTACAAGCTGCTCAATTAAGCTTAAATAACTGGGGGAGAAAAAAAGAGTTTATTCACTGCCGAAAGCAATTAATTAGCGCGAAAGCTGACAGCATTAATCAAGGCAAATAAATCAAAAACAATCTAAAATTCACGGTGAAGTTAAAAAATATATATTTCTGAGAAGAGTTTGAAGTTTAAAAAAAAAGCAAAAAACCCCTTAAAGATGTGGTCAAGTCGCATTTACATGTGAAAATTGCAATCATAAAACCGGTTACCAACTCTTGAGACTACGTGAATTTTTGTTTATTTGGGGTTTCCCTCTTCAGCCGCTGCCCACAGCCTTGTGAATTCAATATATCTTCTTTGCTTTTTGTTTTTGAATACATGTGAAACATTGCAAAACATAATGAAAAAGATGAAATATAAATAAAGGTAACAAGGTCCATGCATTATGATGAAATCCCCACACACAATCTTGCTTACAAGTTTTTATATCAACGTATCGTGTTTCGGTTAGGTCATCTCAAAGGTAAAACAGTTTTAAACGAATGCAGTGAAAACATAAAAACCAATCAATTCAATACTTTCAAACTTTTGAAGATATTCTCAGTACTGTTGTTGCGTAAATCTGAGCATTCTATCTTCAACTCGGTCAATTTAAAGTTCAATGAAACCCGCTGAAGCACCTACAGGGTGGTCCATTGGAATTTGAACTACTCTTTATTTCTAGAATGGCAGTCCAAATGTCATTCAATTTGTGTTCGTAATTTAGTTAAAAGTTTGACATTTACGAAATGGGACGCTATACGCTTGAACAAAATTGGGAAATATTGAGAACTTACTTCCAAAGTGAAGAGTCTTCAACCCAAACTGTAAGAAATTATAAAAAAAAAATTTCAAAAAAAAGATTTCAGTTTGTAGATCAATTTCGGAAGCGAGCTCGTGAAACTGGATCGTTAATGGACCAAACAACCCATTGCCGTTCTCGTACAGTGCGCACAGTCGAAAACATTGTAGCCGAAAATGTGCGTGAACATCATCAACGTCATCTCGCTATATCTCTCAGGAATTGAACATTTCCCGCACTTCTTTGATGAACATTTTGCATAAAGATCTCGAAGGGAGGCCTTACAAAATTCAATTGGTCCAAGAACTGAAGGCTTATGACCATCCGGCACACAAAAATCGAACTTTTGGGCACCGTTTTCGAAAATCGAATAATCAGCCGAAATTCGGAAGTCGCCGCCTCGGAGCTGCGATTTAGGTTAGGTTAGGTTGCGGTGGCTGCCTCTATGAGAGACACTCTCGGAGGCCTGAAAGGCCCATTGTGATACCACATATTTCACCCGTTTTTTGAACTGTGTATACAACACTGTTTTTCCAACCTATGTTACAGCACACATTTCAAGCGGAGGGGGAAGGGGTGGGAGGGGACCTACAGTTTAACGCCGAATCCGAACGGCGATTGGCAGTTTTTCGTTCACACTTGGAGGTTTTGCCATTGCCTGCCAAGAGCGCACTTGTGCGATTCTTGTAATTCTCATTCCCTTCATGTGGATAGCGATAGAAGTAGATGAGTTGTTCACCAGCCCGAGCCAGGAATCGAACCTGGAGCCTTTGGTATGAGAAGCCAGCGCGCTACCCGCTTGACTATCGAGGCCGGGTCCACTCACAGGTATCTACTCATATAAAAGATCAAGACGGCCCTATGTGAGATCCCTGACCTGCCACCCTAACCTAAGCTGAACTAATCATAACTGCAACTGAATATTTTGTACGCTAAACGTATACATAATCTGATTTCAATACGCATTAATAATCTGATTATCTATGAACAGATTCTCAGTCCAGAGTTAAGCAGAACATTTCCATAAAGTTTTATAAGTTCATTTCATCATCATTCCCAAAAAGTTCTAAGTATGAGTGACTGGATCAGTCAGTCTGTTGAATTCAAATTTATTAGAAGGATTGATTCCTTTATTGCATGAAAATGTTCCTTATTGATCTGTAATGGCCGCTTGGATCTTGGTTTGTCCTTCAAAAGTTTAGCTTACACTTTTATTTATAAAAGTCATCAATAAAAATCAGTAAGTGACTTTTATTTATAAAAGTCATCAGTAAAAATCATTCACTTTAATTTGTAAGCCATCAATAAAAATCATTCAATGACTTTTATCTTTTAAGTCATCAATAAAAATCAGTCAGTGACTTTTATTTTTTAATTCATCAATCAAAATCATTCAGTGACTTATTTTTCAAGACGGAATAAAACACAATAAAAGTAATTTTCATTATTCGCAGTGCTAGATTTATTGATGACTAAATAAAAGTCACTGAATGATTTTTATTGATGACTTTTTTAAATAAAATATCAAAAATAAATGTTTTAAAGGATTTTTAAAATATAAATAAAAAATAATTCTTATTTGAAAGAAAATAAATGTATTGGTATATTTCATTTATTTGTATAACCTTTCCTTCTTAGTAAGTTTTTCAAATATAGTTTTCATAACTGTTATTTCCGATACCCGGTTTAGATACTTCGTTAGCCCACGATTATCACATTTGATTTTTATTTCAAAATGCATGTTTAATCATTTCATTGCCACTAATACAAAAGCTTACAAACAAGTAAATTAATCAAACCCCACATTACTTCTGAGACGACCTTATAAAAGCTGTTGTCATTAACAATTCATATTCGCTCCACACGCGCTCCGCCTTTTTGTAATCATTGAGCGTTATGCCGTTACGGTCAGACCGGTAACCGCTGCTCTTCATTAATTTTTTTATTTTTCACTTTCGAGGCTTCTAGTTTATTACCACAAGACCGGTAATTTCTTTACTTGTTAATAACTATTTCAAGGTCACGTCAGGTGATACGTCAGTAAATTACTTTGATCTTTAACTACTCTCTGCAGCAGCGAGTAAAACTGTACCCAGGGACAGAATGTGTTTTTAGTGCTTAAACATGGTTTGATGGTTTTTTGACGAGCATTCAATTTTCAATGCTGAGAGTTGGATTGAGGTGTTACAGCTCGGGAAAATTTGCCGAAAGCCACAAAAAAAGGAGAGGAATCTTAATACCTCTCGCTTGCGTCTAGACCAGTGATGCAGTAAAATATTAGATTGTTCACGACTCTACAGGAAGCCGGCAAATGACAACAAACGGCAATGGCGTAATTTAAGAAAATTTAAGATATTGTTTGATTTTCGTAACCTGCGGTTAATTACTAAATACGCCGCAGCCAAGTATTGTTACATTCGCTTTTTGTTGAGTTCATAAGATCGAAACGACTTGCAAGTCTTTTCTTGTTTCGTTTTTATTGTGCACTAAAAATTGAAACATTTCAATGCCAGTCACTTGCCATCGCTTGTAAAACCCATCAATCATTTGTCTTAAATTAAAATGGCTTTTTTAGGATTAACTCATTAGCGTCTCGTGCAAGCCAGAAAGTGTTCACTGCAATCAAGTATGAGCGGCAAAATTGATGATTTGACTAACCAGCATTCACTTCTCTTTTCATGCCCTCTCGCTGCGTCAACGAACAGTGCGCGTGTGCATTGTCGAGTCGCGCGGCAACTATCGGAAAACACCCAAGTTCTGTCCCCAACTAGAGGCCACCAGCAACATCGAGTGTGTGGTCGGTATCGATCGTTTGGACTGCATTCGTCGCATTCACAAGGGCACCGCACACTTCGGTGTTCTGTCCGCCGAAGAGTTGGTGGCCGCACGCTGGGCCAGCGTGGAGATACTGGTGACCAGTGAGCTGCGCTCGCACGACTATCACTTCGAGTACGAAGTCGTCGCAGTGGTGGACAACGAGGCAGGCATACACACTGTGCACGATCTGCGCGGCGCCAAGCTCTGTCACCCGGGCTATGGATTGGGCAATCACTGGACCGAAGTGCTTGCCAATGTAAGTTTTAACATTCAGTGTTATAGAATTTCTATCTAAATTCGTTTTTATTTTCCCTGCAAAACAGTACTTTGAGTCGACGCTCGTTTCGAAATCTTGCGATCCGGACATCTCGCTGACCGAGGATCGCATACGCGCCACCTCCAAATATTTTGGTCCCAGCTGTAAGGCCGGTCCCTGGGTGCCGGATCCCAAACAGGATCGGCTGCTAAAGGATCGCTACCCGTCGCTGTGTCAGATGTGCTACGATCCGTATCGCTGCGACATTGGCGACAAGCATTGGGGAAGGCGTGGCGCGCTGTATTGTCTGACCAGTGGCGGCGGGAATGTGGCATGGGCGCGCCTCGATGATGTGCGCAGTCATTTCGGCGTAAGTATTTAGTGAAGCTTATCAGTTGCAACAACTTTTCCAACTTCTCCTTCTCAACACAGTTCACCGGCCTACCACCGCAAGCCGAGTCCTCCGAGTACAGTTACCTCTGCGCCGATGGTCATCTGCAGCCGCTCACCACCGAGCATCCGTGTGTCTGGGTGGCTAAGCCGTGGCCCGTCATAGCCGCACGCCGCTCGCATGCCGCGCAAATACAGACACTCGTGGCTGGCCTCACGCACGACAATCCCAATAGCTGGCAGAATGCACTGCTCAGTCTGCTCGAAAACTACCACATCGAAGTCAACACACTGGACAATGTGATACCCATCGACGACTACCTGGATCAGGCGCCTGCCTTTCAGGGTGCCTACAGCTTCCCCGAGTGCAATCCGCCGCGTTCAATCGTCTACTGCACCACCTCGATCATACAGCACATTAAATGCTCGTGGCTGCAGGAGGCCTCCCAGGTGTACGGCATACAGCCCAACATACAGTGCATACGTTCCACCAATCTGGAGGCGTGTATGGACGACACCCGCTACAAGTCGGCCGATGTGGTGCTGGTCGATCATGAGAATCGCGTCAAAGCGCAACGCGACTACCACCTTGTGCCACTGCTCTTCGAGTTCTCCAACGACATGCATGAGCGTTATGCCACCATTGCCGTCGTGCACAAAGACGCCAAGTTCCAAAGCTTCGCCGACTTGGAGGACGCCAAAGCTTGCCTGCCCTCCTTCGAAGGTCCGGCGCATTTGTCCGTGCAGGAGACTATCGTCAACATGACGCAACATCTGACATCGGCGCATTCCTACTTCCACCGCGATTCGTGCACATGGCATCCGCATGCGCACCGCACTTGTCCCAATGAATACCGCGGCGACGAGGGCGCATTGCGCTGCCTGGCCGAGGGTGCGGACGTGGCCTTCGTAAGCTCGGACATTTACAAACGCTACACAGTGGGCAATTTGACGGCGCCCTGGATACGCAACAGCAACCACAAGTCTTTCCGCGTGCTCTGCCCGTATGGCTCGAACGAGCGCGGCTCCAAATTCGAGTACTGCTATCTGCACTGGACCGCGCGTGGCCACCTGATGACGCATAACGCATCCAGCGTCACGCGTCGCAACGAGATCTACAATTCGCTGCGCGACATTGACCATCTCTTCGGCAAGACGTACAGCACCGAGACGCGGCCCTTCACCATGTACGGCATCTTCGACAAACGCAACAATGTGATGTTCCGCGACAACACGGACGGCCTGCGCGGCTTGCAGGACCTGAAGAAGGACACCTCGAAGCGCATAATGGAGGATATTTTCGAGAAGTATGTGAGCAACGTGTACGGTGCACCGAACGCGGCTGCCACCACTTTCAATTCGATGTTATATAAGTGTATATACTTGTTGGCGGCCTGTTGGCTGCTTAGGTTCGTGTGGATTTAACGGTGTTCCATAGACGGTTAGATAACTCTAGTAGTATGCGCCATATGCACAAAAGTCATTAATTTAATTTCGTCTACGCTAATTGTAATTAGAAACTTTTACTAATTATGATTTATTGTGATATTACTCTATATTTGTGTATAATGTATTCTTTGATAAGTGTGTAATCAAGTGTAAGAGTAAATGTAATATGAACGAAACATTTAAATAAAAACTCAATCAAAATATGTTTTGACACCTTGTTCATAGATCATAATACGCGAGTTTTTTATCAAAATACGTAACAAATACTTTGATCGATTCATCATTCGGGGAAAGCGTTTAGCAGCCAAAGGGATATAATAGTGGTATTCACACTGAGCTTGTCGTTTTTGTAAATAAATTGATCCATTATGTCCCAAATGCGACGAAAAGGTCCCAACCTGGCAGCAGAAAAGCATCCCCAGACTATAAATTGTCCACTATACTTAACTGTCTAAACGCAATACGCTGATTGAAAGCGTTCATTGCTCCAACATGCCATCGAACAGATAAAAAACTTATAATCTGAGATTTTTAGGATTTTGATCTTATTCGAAAGGTAAAACTGCAACTAAGAAAAACCCCAACAAATTTGCGCAAAAAATTAATTAGTGTGTGTACAAAAGCTGCTTAAAGCTGGAAATTTTTTCACAAAAAATTAAACACGTTTTTCTGTATTTAAGACTACTAAGTAAAGAAAATTATAAAAATATAAGTAAAAGTCTATGTTCAATTTTAATTTGGAACTTTATTTCCTTCGCTATGCGAAGGCAGCCGATCACCAGCAGTGAGTTACAATGACTGACTTGTCGGTGCCTGCACCTGAATAACTTAGCTTAGACGGCTCCACTTGGACTGCCGTTGTTGATTGCTGATTCGGCAATTCCCACGCTGCAGTGGTGCAGCGCTTCCAAACTTCAGCTGGTCTGTCGTCAGCGCTTGCAAGCTTCCGTTCCGCTTTATGTTATTCGAGCTGCATTGCATTCGATGTCGTTGTTGTTGTTATGATGTGCTAATGTTGTTGTTCTCGCTGCTGTTGGTTTTTACAGTAGATCACCCGAGCTGTTACGGCTACGGTGTGCTACCCGAGCTGTTATGACTATGGTGTGTTAACTTAAATGGTAAGCAAGAAGTTACCACAACTTTCAATGTAGATTAAAAACTGATGTGTCCATTTTCGCTTTTAATGTTTTCTCAAAATTTGAAAAGCAAGGGCTTCTACTTCACTTCTAATTAAGAATATTTTTCAAAATTAAAAACCCGATTAAATGTAAAATCTGATCTGAATCTAGCCAACACGCTTGTTGGTATAACTTTCCAAAAATGACGAAAATTACAAATTTAAGTCTCAGACATTGAAAAACTACTTACTTACTTCAACTAATCTAACTGATGGTAAAAATTTCAACATATTTAAAAAATAAATGAAATTTATGGCATATGTATATTTTGTCGCACAGAATTTTGAGAAGTTTTATAAAATTAATCACATAACCCTTTGAGAACCGTCTAAAGCGATTGTGCGATCTGCTATACAATTGAGCAAATTCAAATACAATTGAAAAAATTGCTGATATAAAAAAAATCATAAGCACTGACCCGAACAATCAGGAACGGATTAAAAAATACATTTTGGGGGGTTTAATTCGGTAATATTTTTTAAAAACCATTCAAAAGCAAAAATGCCTTTTAATTTGTATGTCGTTTCAAAGTCGACCAAAATATATATAAAACCATCCCCTGAATCCACCACTGCGCACATAGTTGTAATAGTCATTAAAAATATACCTTTGTGGACATAAGAACAAAATTTGCGATTTGTTATCAAAGGGATAAATTCAACACTCGTTTTTTCAAAAATATGATTTATATTAATTACTGAAATGTTTGGTAATAAACAAAAATTAAAAGAACCTAGAATAATCCAGAAATTACTCAGTACCAAAAAAATTTATGAACGTATTGCAGTTGCATATGTTTTGCCCGAGACTGTACATAATAGTGATTGAAAATTTTTATTAATGATAGGCTATGAGGATTTTTGGCATCCAATTCATTTGCACCCTTGGCTACGCCCTTGATTAAGGATATAAAAAAAATATCATAATTTAAAAAAAAAATTGTAAGTCATAACGAACTTCTGTTTCATGAAATTTTTGAAACATTTGATTTGTTGTTAAAATTTCAAATCAAACGGCTGGACGGTTACAGAGTTTATTAACTAACCCAAACATTAGTTTTGATATGCTTAGCATGTGCTTACATACATACTTACTTTACATACTTTTGATACTTAATATGTAATTTAGTGCGCAAGCTTCAAACACTTAAATTAAACATTAGTTGCTAATTTTTAATCTAATCTAATCTTACATCTAAATTTTAATCTCAAATAGTTCAGCATGCACTTGAACACTTGTAATGCCAAACTGATTCCACCAAAAAAGCCGCTGTATACAAAATAAATACTCGTACAATCCACAAAACATGAAATCCGCACACAAATTTTCACCACAAACGCCCACACAGCTGTTCTACGAACTCACCAAAACGTTTCGTCGCCAGAATGCCGCAAACAGCTGTTTCGACTGTTGCTAAAGTGTTGCTAGTGTTGTTGCTATTCGACTGCACTATTATTTACTGCTGCGCACACCTCGCCTCCCTGTTCGACTAGCTGTGCGGTTGTTAGGCCGACAACCACTCGAAATTGCCACAACAAACGCAAACGAATGAGTTGAATGAAGACGAGTCGCAATGAAATGGCAATTTTAAATCATTGATTAAACACGTTCCGGAAAGCAGTGCAGTTGAGAAAAAATTTAAAAATAAAATATTCACTGAGCAAACGCATAAAATAGCGACGCGTGCAGCAAGTCAAATGTCGAAAACACAAAGAACAACGCAATTGAGAAACGTAAGCGGAGAATTTCACTTTATTGCAGAGTACTGTTGCAATATCAACAACAACTCACTGGGCTTCTTTGTCGTTGCACTACTTAACGGAGCGAAACTTTGTTTTGCCACTAGCTGCATCGATTTGTAAGACTTACACATGCAGCACGAACTGGTTTTGCTTTAAATTTGATTAAAATTTCTGTAAAATGCAAACTTCCGTATCTTCGTTTCTCCCCGCACTCCGATTATTGCATCCTATAGATACGTTCATACACACTGCACGCCATTGTTCTTTGTGTTGTTGGGAATGCAAGTGTTTCACTTCCGCGACGTTCCCATTAGGTGTTTTTCGCCATCTCTGTGTTTTTTGCCCCGTTCTCATGTAGGTCAATGTCTGCCAAAGCACAACAGGTAAATATCACAAATATGGGTGAATAAACTTTGTGATTGGTGACAAAATAGCACTGTTTACTTTTTAACTAGCGAACTGCCGCAGATACGCGCTCGTTGGTTGCCGTTCCTGCATACAATGCGTCGTGGCGTCGAATGATCGGGCGTTCAGCTACTCTCAGTGCGCGTGCGGTTTTTGCTCTCTGTGCGCCAGCGGTTAGATAAATATTTATTTACATTGTTATCGACATTAACGTTATATATGCAGCCAGTATTTTCAAGTGAACTCGCACCAATTGCGATCCGAGATCGTTGTGCTCTACGATCAGCATTACGGCAACGAATAAAAAGATCTGCTAGATTGTAAATGACAAAAGGCTCTAATAAGCTCACTGAGGTTATAGTTGATCCATTACAATATCACAGTAAGAATTCACCATATGAAACTTTATACACCAAGTAACTTATGTTCATATTTACCAAGTCAGTGAAAATGTTGAAACGAGTACCCGAGAATTCAGAGACCCCCGTACACAAAAGTTGTATTTTTCATCAATTGAGCCGTCTCAAAATTTGGTGTATTTTATTATGTATTCCACTTAATTAATTTTAATTCCACTTAACTTAATTTGATCTTCTTTGACCAATAAAAAGGTTTTTTGGATAAATTCTGCAAGAATATCTCTCACAGTCTGTGGTACAGATACTTAATGGAAGCAAATGAAGCTCTCAGCAAAAGATTACATTGGCCTTATAGGCCTATTGATAGTACCTTTATAAAGGTGTCAAACTGCAGTCAGTACAACAATTTGAAAAATGACACTTTACCAATGTAAATAAATTTAGTTATAATCGCTTTTGGCTCCTCAATTTACGAAGCCAAGTAGCTATTGGCACTTTACCCATTCTAATAAGTTTTAGCCAGGCTTCTGTAAAGGTTTTATATTGCGCTACATTGGCCAAACAACCTTAAAGCCTTGAAAAATTAATTACCATCCCATTCCCTTACATTCATGACTGGACTAATTCAACAAGAATTTTAATCCCATTTCGAACGTTGGCAAATGGAGCTGGAACATCATAAATAAGTCATCTCAAAAAGCAAATATTATCTCTTATCTGTTCATATGTACATACTTAGATAACAACTGCTTACATAAATATGTGTAGGCAATTATTAAAGGGATTAATTTTCAATTCATTGTAGAGTTCATGATTGCACTGGAATGCACATACGCAGACATATACAACACTAAATCACTTGATTACAATTAATAACTTTTTATTTACAACTGCACTCAAAACACTACACTGCACACAACAAGTAAGTAAAAGACCCTCAAATTGATCACAACACAATCGGTTATTTACTGTTTTATTGTGTTTTTTCAGGGACCTAAAATAGCAACTGGCTTACCGGCCAAAAAGCCCACCTCGACAGCCGTTTCGAAGACTGCAAATGGCGTGACGAAGTCAAACACCAAAGCCAAGTCCACATTATCTTCAAGCAAAAAAGCAGATGAAAAAGACCCTTTAAAGACTTCGAGCACCAGCCAACTACGAAGACCCGAGCCCACAGCTACGTTGCGCGTGAAAACCCAATCCAGCATCAGCAAGCCCCAATCGACCACAGCCCCCGCCAAGGCATCAAGCTTGACTAGAGCCAGTACCATCACCACAAATGCGGTCGTTGCAAGAAAACGAACAACAACGCAAAATGCAGCGCCACCGAAAGCGCAGCCAATGCGCGCCAAGCACAACGCTGCCATAGCGGTAACAGCCAAGAAAAATGCCAATGCGGTGCAGAAGAAATCTATACCGTCGAAACCAAATGCAGTGCTGGACAGCTACCACAACGTCACCGTAGCATCGCCACCGCCCAGAAGAAGATCGTCGTTTGGAGAATGTGATGAATCAGCCAAAGCAGACCCCGTTATACCAGAGCAGGAACCAACGCCCAGAGTGCGCACCCGAACGCTGGAAGAGGAGGAAGTTGTGGTGCTGCGTACGGACTCGGCCAAAAGACGCATCGAACAGCAGATATTGGCTGATGTGGCAAGTGCGCAGCAGACACCGGTCAAGGAACCAGTAGCCTTCGAAGTGAGCTTTGAGGAACGCGCCAAATCGTCAACACGATCTCGTGAGACCTCACGTACGCGTCACAAAGCTGATTCCAGAGTGCCTGCTGCATTGGCCGACGACGAACAGGCCAACTACTCCGATGATTTTGAATCATACGAGTCTGACTTTGAGACGGGATCGTCAAGTCAAAACGGTTCTCCCACGGAAACGGAGGACTCAAATGTGGATAGCGAGGCTACTTCGGAGCAGCCGAGTGAACGAGAAGAAAGCGATGAAAGCTCCAGTGCTGACGACGACGCAAAGGAGATTGAAAGCGAAAAAGAAGAGGAAGATGAGGAGGAGGAATCGGAGCTCACACAATACCCAGTCACAGTCATACAGCGCGAGAAGGAACGCGAACGCAAGTTGGACTCGGGTAACTACGAGATGAATTCGCGTCGCCAGGCAAAGCTATCCGAGGTATCGACCCAGTCAAGTCAGCAGCAGTTCGATAGTCTGGACACCTCGTATAGTGTTGCCACTTCCGAGCAGCTGGATTCGGGCATCAGCAGTTATGGCAACGGCACACAACCGCAGTCGAGCAAGTTTAATGACGTGGTGTCCGTTTATGGTGGCTACGCCCATTTCAATACTCGACCCGTGCTCAACAAACGCGGCGAGGAGCTAATCACAAAGATACAATTCGATACGCTAACCTTTACGCTCTTCGAACTGAAGCCGATCAGTTACGACATCTACATGCGCACCTATGGAAAGCTCAATGCCGCGCAGGTAGCTACGCAGACCAACGAGAATCGCTTGAGCAGCGAATGTCAAACGGACGACTACAACGTGCGAACCATGTGGACGCAGCATCCACCACAGTTCGATCTGCAGACGGTGCAAAATCTGACCGGCTCTGTGAGCGGCACGGCGACAGTGCAGAATTGCTGCGGCGAGCCAACATCGGACGAATTCATCACGTTGGCTCCCCCGGCAGATGAGTATGACGCCAGTCTGCAGCAATTGGCCCATTTCCGGCACATGAACAACAGCCGCACGCTGAATCTTCAATTGAAACGCCTGCAGAAGCCGGTGAATTTCGAGCGCCTCAATTCATTTCTACTCAGCGCTTCAATGCTCATGTCGAAAGTGCTCAATTCCACGAAGCCCAGCAGTCCGTCAGAGCGTCAAAGCGAGCTGCTGCACAGCGAGAGCCTACAGTCAATCAGCGAGGGCCATTTTCCGCTGGACACGCGATTTCTCAACGCTCTGCGTGTGGTGCGCGTTTACGCCAACCCCCGACATAATCTGATCGTAACGGTGCACGAAAGTCTGGCCGAAGCCGACGTTTATCGCTCGGACTTCTCCAACCTGCTGATGGTGTGGTCCACCAGCGAGCGCAGCAAACCGATACGGCTTCTCTCCACCTGGAGCGAGGTGTGTCGCACCGAGATCTGCAACGACTGCGCGGATATTATTGTGTGCGGCCTGCGCGACGGCAGCATTGCCATGTGGGATCTGCGCGAAACGTACTCCTACTGCTCGAAGCTGGACGGTTGTCTGACACACTTTGCTGCAACGCAATCGATTGTGCCCACTTGGAGTGGGCAGGGCGTACCGCAGCAGAGCAATCGTCTGCGCGACTTGGGTGCGGTGGTGGATGTGAAAAGTTTTCGAGCGCCTCCCAAGTCATTGGGCTTTGCCGGCGCATTGAACGACTACAAGTCAATACAGGTACTTACATACTTGTATGAGCCGATACTGATATCGGTTCGAAGTACTTCCTGTTCGAATTTCTCGATTCGTAGCATTTCGTTATTCGAAATCTCAACGTTATAAAAGAATTTTGGAAATTTTTTACATTTATTTATTTAACTTTTCAATCAGTTACAAATTTATTTTTTATATTATATTTAATAAGGCCGTCTAAGAGACTGAACTCTTACAAAATTTGAACTTAAAGACTTATCTCGAGATTAATCTTTCATCATAAACACACAATTTCAAAAAGCTTCTTTTGGTGTAATCGGCTTGTTGCCGAGATGTGATGTATATCATTTCTTCTCGGGTTTTGTATGAGATTTTCGCTGCACCTTATCAGTATTTTCGCTCTCCTGAAAAATTGGAAAATTAGACTTGGGTTGTTTTGTCAAAATGCCACAGAAATATTCTTTACATAATTTGTTTTATTGTCTTTTCTCAATGTCTTGTGATCTCTGACAGATCTTTGGTGCAGTAGATCCATGGTTCAATTCGATCTAACCTAAACTAATGAAACCTAATTATTCTAAGCTAATTGCAATCACTAATAACGTTTTCGGACTTACAGATCTGTGATATCATTTCATATCAGTTTCAATCAGTTCTCCCTCTTACCACAATACGAATCTTTTAGAAAACACTACCAATTAGTCGAATACAGTCACTTCTATCTCTCTCTCGCTGTACTCTCGATTAATGTTCCATTCTAATTTTCGATTCAAAGTTTCACTCTCACAAACTCTTTCAGTTTACTTCACTCAACGATACCGGCATTTTGACCGTCTGGACCCTAGTGGAGACCACCACCAAAAACTATGAACTATCCACTCCGAGCAACACACAGCAACAACAGCACCGCACACGCAATTCATCGGCCAATCACAACTCCCGCTTCGAGTACAGCTCGCCGTGGGCGCGCGTCAAGCTCATACAGAGCGCCATCTGTGATCTGCGCGAGTACATGGATCGCGGACTGCTCAAGACACAAACCCAATTCGACAAAACGAAATCCCTCTTTCAGAAGAACATTTACAGCGACGAGGCGCTGCGTGAGCTCAGTTCGCCTGCCTCCGAGCAGCGACAGGATCAGGGCCTGCAGGGTTTGCGCTTCACCAGCATCGACACCGGTTGCGAGCGCATCTACGTCTGCACGAATCGCAACTTCATTCTGGCCTGTTCGAAGAGCCTCAAGACCGAACGCTTTCGCAAGATTGCACTCAACAATAGTCGATTTCTGTTCCCCACCGCTTTGCGTGTGCTCACCAACGAGGATTTCCTGGCGGTGGGTCTGTCCAATGGTTCGGTGATGATTGTCAACTGTGCCCAACACAAGAAGCTACAGCGCTTGCAGTCGTCCCAGCCAGCAGCTGCTGCCCGCCACGAAGGTGGCTCCAATCAGGCGCCCAACACGCCGGACTACGATCCTGAAACTGGCAAATCGTGTGCCATACAAAATATTATTTTGAACGAAAGACGAACGCATGATGGCGACAACGCGTACGCGCAGACTGTGCTCGACTCGCGACCGAACACTGCCGCCTGCATCGCCCTGATCGGCAGCCAGCAACGCCCGTTCGAGCTGCGCGTCTACGATCAGCAATTGTTGCTGAGTGGTTCGGCGTTGCGTAAGCACCTGGTGCAATCGCTGGAGCTGTCGAGCGATGGCTGGCGCCTGTTTGCGCTCGCCAACGGCGAGCTGCGCACTTATGACTTCTATTTGGACAGGGAGTTGGAAGGCGAGGCGCAGTCCGACAACCGGCGCAGAATAATCGATATTGCTGTGGCCAGAACAGCGCAGCACGAACAACATTTGCTGCTGCTAAATGCAGACAACGACGTTGAAGTGCACTTATTAAAACAATAGACGAAGGTTCGGAGAAAGACACTTTACAGGCGGAGAGTACTTTTGCTCGTTTTTTTCGACTTAATTTTCACATCGTTATAGTTGTAATACGCTGTTTTGTTAAAACTTTAATAAAAATCTAAAGCAACACTTGCAGAAATAACTTTGTATAAGGTAAAACAATGGCAGTGATTTCAAACTGACTGCAGCTGGAGTAAAGAGAGTTTAACTTTCTTCGACTAGAATCAGAGTATTTACATTCGATACAACGATCTTCAGCCATATCCAAAGAGACAAGAGAATACAAAATGTTAGGTTGTTGTGCAGATATGGAACTTTTGAATTTTTTACACACAACAAGTTGATCGTCTCTACTAAAGGTGGTTAACTACAGCACAGCTAAGACCCCGAAAGATATTTTGAGATCAGAATTTAAGTCGTCTAGTACCACAAACATATAGAAAGAAATATAATAAATTAAATAATTAAAGTTAAAAAAAATAATAAATAATAAATAATAAAAAATAATAATAATTATAAAGTTGCTATGCAGTATCAGAAAAAGTGCACTTGGCCTCTTCATTCACACTGAGGCGGCTGCAACACAAGTAAGGCACTCAAATCCAGAAGCAATGCGACCAAAATAAATTTTCATTATTTACATTGCCATGACGACGCTATCGTTTATCTATTTAACATATTAAGTGCATTAATTGTATTTAAATGTCATTGACGTTGATAGCAAACCTTTGCTGTTACCTCATGCTGTAAGTATATCTGCTTCTGTCTCTGTTACTTTGCGAATAATGAATTTGCTTGTGGTATTTTCTGAAGAAGATGCAAATTAACTCATTTGTTATTTATAAGTAAACAAAAATAACCAATTAATAATAAGAAAAGTCGCCTTTGGACAACAATCCCAACTCTTGAGTAATCGTACTTTCTAATGAGAAATAGGACAGGACAGAGAGCACTTTGACCTCAATTAACCTCAAGAACCGAGAAAGGGTAACATTTGCAGATTCTGTAATGAACAATGAAACACACTTTGTTATATCATAACAAACTGTGACGGCTTAATGTAACGAAGAAAGGTAAAATGCTATATTTACATTTATAGTTATTACATATATGTGTCGATACAACGTTTTGCACGATCAATTAGATCATCGAATTATTCTTTGAGGTCAGTTGATTTTTTGATGCCATCGATATCTTTTGTCTTCAAAATGTCGGTCGTCGCCTTTTAAATCGCTTCAACATCAGGATATGGTTAGATAGATAGAAGTCACTCAGAGACAATTCATGTGAGTAAATTTAGTGGTTGATGGTAAAAATGGAATTTTTGACAAAAATCGGTTGTCGTGTAACATGCGCCAGCTTCTGCAGATTCAATTCCATTTCCATGTATCGTAGTGACGGTTTCGGTTCATATTTGATGAATTCACGCACTTTTTCAATGTGAGTCACCATGGTATTGGAAGTCACGACCGTCCTGGAACCGCTTAAACCACTCGTCTACTCTGGTGCAAGATAAACAATCATCACCATACACTTTTTTCATCAAATTTAATATTTCGGTAAAAGTTGTACCAAGTTTACAATAAAACTTAATATTGGCTCTTTGTTTGATACTCATTTTCCGATCGATCCTATAAACAGACTGTCACTTTTGGCGCGAAAACTTTTTTTACTGAACCAAATATCATGAAATTTTGGCAGCATGTCAACGAAATATAGACCTTTCAAATGTATGTACCCAGCAATAGATTGCGCAAGCACAATATGCTACTTTTGAATAAATCTCGTTTTCCGTAAATGCTCTGCTATGAATAAAATATAGATCAGGTGGTTTTAAAATAAATAAAATAAAAGTTTTCAGTATTTATTTATCAATAATATATTTTCCTGCATTATTTACAATATCTTCCAAATTTTTAGGCAAATTTTTAATTCCCTGCTCAAAAAATGTTTTGTCCTTAGAGCCAAAATACGCGTCGATATCCCTTTTCATAGCTCCTTTTGAGGTGTAGTTCTTATTGCTCATATGGGACTGAAGTCCGCGGAAAAGGTGATAATCGCAAGGTGTAATATCCAGAGAGTATGGTGGATGCGGCATTAGCTCCGATCCGAACTCATTCAGCTTGCCTAAGGCCTATCTTGCGGCATGCGGTCTTGCGTTGTCGTAGTGAAACAAAACTTTGCGTCTATTGGCTAAAGACGGTCGATTTTTTGCAAGTGCTTCATTCAGTTTGGATAGTTGATGGCAATAACAATCAGCTGTGATCGTCTGGTTTGGTTCCAGCAGATCAAAATAAACGATACCGGTCATATCCCACCAAATAAGCAGGAGAATCTTCTTGGGGTGAAGGCCATCTCTGGGGGTTGGTTCTGGTGATTCACCTTATCTAACCACTGGCGTTTGCGAACAAGATTGTTGTAAAGGACCCATTTTTCATTCCCAGTAACAATATGGTCAAAAAGACTCTCATTTCTAAGCCGCTGCAGCAGCTAAGAACACACATTCACTCTCGGCTGTGTTCACACTCTTCCCGACGGAAAGTTTATGCTAAACCTATTTTTCAAGCTTTGGAACCTAGCCCAATTGAACCAGGTGCCTGTAAACTGTTCCATGGGATGAATTTAACCTTCCAGCCATCATATCGACTGTACAACTTGGCTTTGCTTCCACTAGTTCCAGCAAGGCGAGGACTTAAGGACCTCAGGACGACCAAAGCGTGGGGTATCCTCAACGTCACAATCAGACTTTGGAATCTGGAAAACCACTTTTTCGCAGTCCTTACACTCACGACATTCTCCCAATGAGCTGCGTTTATTTCTGCAGCAGCAGTTGTTGCATTTTTTCCACTTTTATAAAAAATACAAAATATGCCTTTTATACTCGTTCGAAGACTCCATTTTATTTGTTAACAAAGCGTGTTTCTATCCGCTATTAAAATCACTTGTTGAATGCACAATACACCGGAGAAAATTGAAAAAATTCCGTTATCTCCTACAAATAACTTTTGTATGCAAAAAGCGCCTATTCTGAAACTATGACGAACTTATGGACTGACCTGATATATATAATAAAATATATATAAAATAAATCACATATATTATAAAATATATATAAAATGCCGTTATCACTGTAGCGTATGTTCCAAAAGACAGTTTCAGCCATTCAAGCTGCCCTGAAGTGAATTAAAGAGGGTTAACGTAGGAGAGGAAGAAGCCGTTCTCTACTTAAGTACTTTGTACCCAATATTTTGGTATGGGAGGTTGACATCAAGGACCCAATGCGCTTCATAACTTATTTATTATGGTTTGAGACTAACTAATGAAGGGGTTAGTGATTCTGTGGTATTTCAGTGAGCTTCATTTGGCCCAAGTGTTTTCTCGGTCGAGAGCTTCCACTTTTGCCAACCATCTAGGCGGCCCACCTTTTAATTTTTTCGTAGAACAAATATTCCTTTTTCATCTCTTGTTCCTCCAAGCCATGTTTTCATATACTTAGTATGTTAAACTAAATAGAACATAGTGAGGTACATTCGAGGGTCTTTTGGCTTCCTTTGGTAAATTTGTAAATTTGATAAATAAATATTTTTAATAATCTCGAAGACATGCATGAACGAGGGCTGCTCGCTGTCGTGGCTAATATCCACGCACAATTCTCTTGAATACCAAAAAAATCTGGAAACACTCGTCACTACTAATGTTTCCTTCATCATTGCATGATTTCACCGATTAGCTATTAATGCGAAAAATCATTTGTAAATATCACAAAAATAAAACTTCAAAAAAGCAACAGCAATAATAATTATTATTGCAAAATTGTGAAAATATAAAGAAAAACTCAAATTATGACACTAATGTTTCAGGCTCGTAACTCATTTCGTTGCAATTCTGGTGACATTCCTGCGCCATTACACATTCATCGTCGTCGACGTCGTCGTGTGTGGGCGTGCGAGTGCTAATAGATTATTCTGCAATGATTAGGAAGGCAATAAATTACACCTGGAAAATATCTCATGCGTGTTGCGCTTCGAACTTGCAGCCCAGTCGGAGCGCGCACAGCGGATCGAAGAGTGTTCGGAAGGTGTTGCAGGGTGAAATGCTGCCATTAGCAGGTTTGCCGGTCGCGGTTTGCTGGTGTGGGTAATGTGCGCCAGGCGACACTGGGGGCATGGGCAGGTCTTGCATGTTGACAATTAAATCGTGTAACCTCGCCTCGGATAAAAACAGGTAATGAACATAATAAATTATAGTGTCGCTCAGGTGAAAGAGTAAAGTGCAAAGCGACCAATGACAAGTGGTGAACTCCATTCGAAGAGTTATCCTTTCAACACTGGAACTGCGCACAAGTGGGAAGTTAAAGGATGTTTTGCAAATATTTTATTATTTGACCTATTTTTTTAAACACGTATTAGTAAAAATATTAAAATATTCAAATGAAAATAAAAATTGAATTTTGATTTATTCGAATTGCATTTGAACCAATACCAAATACTATAGAGAATGCAATTCGTTCGAAAAATCAAAGGTTAAGTCTGAGATTGAAGAAGTCGGTTTTTAATTGAACTACCAACATTCCATTTGAAATCATCATAAAGTTGCAAGTCACTTTCATACAGGAAGCGTTACGGTTAGCTCAACTATTTCCTTCCTGAGAGCTTTTATGCTATCTATGTTTATATATATTAATAAATCGGTTCAAAATGAATACAGACTTAATTAAACAATGTAAGCCCATTTTTGAGTTATTACACTGTGCATCAGTATTTTTAACCCATCCAAAAGATTATATAGGCATGAAACTAGAGGTTATTCCTAGTAACATGGCATACTCAGTTTTTTCAATTTCTGATCCGTTGTCCTTTCAAAAGGACTTTAAAATACAAAGACACACAAAATTCAAAGATTTTTTAAATACTTGCGGTTTTGCAGTGTTGAAGATATGGGTATCAAATGAAAGAAAAAACTGGTCGCTTTATGATTCCATTTTCTATTTTGAATATTAATTTTTTATATCAAAAACTAATAAAGTTAGAATGACGAAATTCAAGGATGTGGTAGTGTACATAATAGTCCTTATAATGAATTTTTTCAAAAAAAACTGTTGGAAATTTGCAAGGATATGCAGGGATAACGTTTTAAAAGGACATTTTCAATACCTCTTCGTCCTTGTACACCAAAACATTAAATTTTTCAAGCTTCTAAGGATTTTTCTCTTTCATTTGATACCCATATTGTTATGCTACAATGCGCTCAATTTTAAAAATAAATAAATTTTTGGAAATTAATATGTCCTTGAAATTTCAAAGTTCTTTTACAAAAAATCCTGACGTCAGAGAGAAAAACTAAAAACGCAGTTTTCCTACAATTGGCCGCTAGTTTTGCGAGTATATATATTAGTTTTTATCGTTTTTTTATTTTTCTATCTAATTTTGTAGACAAAAAATTATTGCATATTCCATACAAAATTCGTGCGCATTCGGAAACTTATTTTTTAACTGTAAACCAATTGGGATAGAAGTATACAATTTGAGATATTATATTACATATCAAGATCCAAAACACATAATTTTCAATTCTAATAATTCCAAAATTATTTGTTAGAAAACTTTAAGGATATCCGAAGAGCCTTACTGGCACATTTCAGTCTTGAAAGTTACAAATACGAAATATAGTCTAAAATAGTCTTTGTCTATTTGATACCCATATCTTCATCATTGCACACCCGCAAATATTTACATAAAATCCTTGAAATATTTATATCCTTAAAATTGTAAAGTCCTTTTAAAGGGACATTGGATCAGAAAATTAAAAACTGAGTATGCCAAGTTACTATAAATGACCTATAGTATCACGTCTATATAATCTTTTGGATGGGTCTTGACAAAAGTGCTTTTTTGTTGCACGGTGTAAAAAAAGTCTTCAACACATCGTTTGCTAATTCATTGCTTTATTTGCAAATGTCTTTGAGAACCCTTCCGCAAAGCCTGAGAAGCAATCATCAATGCTGGGCAGCCAACCGTCACAGTACTTCCACGTGGACCAGGCAGTCCAGCCCTGTTGGCTCTTCACCTTCAGAGCGCAACGCATCGAGGGCGCAATGTCGTTGGTCAGCAGACCGTCACAGCCAATGCCGCACTCGTTGTAGGAGAACCTGCCGGATGGCGGCTGGCACCAGTAATAATTGTTGATCTGAAAGATGCCGTAGTCGTTGGAGCCGTTGTAGTTGGTGGGGCCCACGGCGGCCGTGTTGTACGAGCTCTCATTTCATTCTGATGATTGGGTCTGAGTTCGAAAACAGTTCTGGACATCTGCGCTGCACCTTAGGGGGTTTTATAGTTTAGTTTGCTCAACGAGCTACGGGGAGGCTAAGTATCGATAAGACTTATCCCAGTAAGCTTATGTAAGACGCCTCTTGACTTAGAGCGGCGCGTGCATATGCCAAGTGCTGCTCTACAACCCAATAGAATCTTTGAACTCAATAGAAGTTTTCGCATTTCGTAAGAACGCCAAATCAGAACTCAACACATGGAGCTGGCAGAGCGGCGCGTCTAATTGCTGGGAAATGCGCCAACTGTCACGTACAATTTTATTTACATGAATTCATAATAATTACCAAAAATAATTATTGGAACATAGTACGAGCAGCGGGTTAAGTGTCAAAAGGATGAATCGAACCGGCGGCCACACTCGGCCAATGCTAGCAACCCGTACAAATGTTTATGTAGAGGCGAGTCCGTGCGGCGTGTAGCGCGACAAGTGGCACATGCGGAAATTGTCATGTGTCGACCTCAGCCGAAATGTCCGATGTCCAAGTCAAATTGTCCATATGCAATGCGTGTACGCTAATAATGATGAGTTATTGATGATAACACAGGGGAAACAGCAGCGACACAGCCCCCGGCACAGGAATCGGCCATGCGGGCAGTGTGGCAGCAAGGGTGACCGGCTTCGATAGCCACACATTCACGCTTTAATGCTCGGAATTTCGCTTAGGTGTGCTTGGAAAAAAATCACATGCCACATGACAGTACTTAAGGGTCAAAATCTGTGGACTAACAATAATTGCATTAGCGGCAATTACCGAACGGTTTTACCTCAACAAACTCAAACTGTTGTCGCCGAACCATTTGGGGAACAAGTTTCTTAAATGTCAGCACAATTATTGTACAATGTATGCGTTAATGTGCCATAATTGCACAACACAAAGCGTACGCCAACGATTGTTTTCTATTGAGCCATAAAAAAATGCCAAAGAAATAAATATTTAGTGTGTGTTGAACATCAGTCAAAAGGCTTTTTATTAGGCAAAGGTCCATCTATGGTAGGGCTGCCATGTGACCCGGTTTTTTGGGAGGTGTTTTACTTTGGAGCTTTCCGTCCCCAGATGATCTGGAAAACTACGAAAAATGTCTCGGCCAGATATCAGAGGGAACGAAATAATTTTCCTAGATTAATAAATTGTGTTTGAAAAGCTATGTATGTATATCTTTTCAGGTTAAAACTGATTTGTTTCTATTCGTTGAATTAATTCGTTTTTATTTGTTAAATTAATTGTTAACTTATATAATTTATGTTCTGAGTTTTGTAAATCTTGACTTTCTTTAAAGGTAAACAATTTTTAAATTTTAGTAAAGAAATTTGTGATTTCAAATTATAGAAGTTATACATTGTGACCGAAAAGTTTCCGGAAATTTTAAATAAAACACAAAATTCTTAATCTTCATCAATATTTATTTTATCTCCTTCAAAATATGCTCCATTAGAAGCGATACACATATGCCAACTTTTCTTCCAATCATCAAATCATTTTTTATAGGCGCTTTCCGGTATGGCTTTGAGTTCCCTCTGCGAATTCTGTTTTACGTCTTCTATGGATTCAAAACGCGTTCCTCTGAGTGGTAATTTGAGTTTGGGAAACAGGAAAAAGTCACGGTGCAAGATCAGGTGAATACGGTGGCTGTTCGATGGTATTTATTGAATGTTTGGCCTTAAAATCGTTGATAATGTTGGCTCGGTGCGAGGGAGCATTATCGTCATGAAAAATCCATGAATTATCCTTCCACAATTGAGGCCGTTTACGGCGGATATTTCCACGCAAACGTCTTAAAACAGTCAAATAATAGTCTTTACCGACTGTTTGTCCTTCAGGGATGAATTCATGATGCACCACACCACGAATATCGAAGAAAGCAATCAGCATTACCTTGATTTTCGAGCGACTTTGGCGTGGTTTTTTCGGTTTCGGCTCGTCTTTTCCTCTCCATTCCGATGATTGTTGGCTTGTTTGCATGTCGTACTCGTAGACCCATGTCTCGTCACCAGTTATGTTGCGTTCCATGAAAGTTGGATCGGAATTGGCACGATCAAGCACGTCCAAAGAGACCTGTTCACGGTACTCATTTTGAAGAAAATTCTCAACAAAATCGCAACGCACTACTGAGGTGAACTGGTTTCAACAGCTGCCGTAAACAAACTGTCTGACAGATCGCGCTCATTTTTGGCATAGTAATTAAGGACAGTGCTACCAACCTACAGAAACTTAAAATATCGAAAAATATACAGCGCGCGAATATTAAATGAGAATTTCCGGAAACTTTTCGGTCACAATGTATATATAACCTAATCCTTAACCAATTCTCTTTATTAATGCTTATCATTATCATTGAAAATTCATGTTGGCGCACTATAAACATTGAACCTCTCTTCTACAACAAATTAATTATTGAATTACAAATTAAAAAATAAATAAATAATAAATTAATAAAAAAAAATAAATAATGAATTAAATAAATTAAATTAAATTAAAAAATTAAATGGAGATAATTATTCCTAACACTACAAAAGACAATTGCGGTCATTTTGACGTTTTTTCATTTTTAAATATTTCTATTTTTTTTAGTATTTCCATCAACTTTTGCTTTGATGACTTTTATTTTTTATCGGGTTCTACAATTAAGTCTATAATTCGGGTTCTACAACTACAAAAAGCCAAATATGATGTGTAGTTTTTGAGATATCAGCGTATATAATATGTAGTCTTTGTAGGTATAGAAGAAAACTTGCGGTATTTATAGTGTTAAAAGAGCTTCTTTCAGCCTTAAAAATTCCCTGAGTACAAAATAGTTCAAAAATCTAACTTACATCAGAGTTAAAACATTTTTAATATAATACATATGAGGCTCTTTCTTTGATCAATGAATTGCTTTATGACAGCTCTCACCTACAGTTAACATGAACTCTTTATAAAATAGTACTGAGGAAAGAATGGTTTTTTTTCTTTTCTCAGAACAGCCCAGCAATCGCAGCAATCAGACAGAGAAATGTTCATTGTAATGCGACTAATTGCTTGAATTCTACCCGACCTCTGGAGAAATCCGAAAATGTGCCATCACTAGTCCAACCAACTGCTTGCAGGAAACAAAGAGACAGAAGAAACTGCGAGCATTTTTCTTATCCTATTGCCTTGCAAAAACAGGTGCAATGCGCCCTGAACTATACTGTGGACTTTCCAGAGCACACATACAAGAATGGCTAAAGAAATGGGTAGACCAAAATTTTGTAGAGCAATGAACCAACGAGACTAAGCCAGGCAAAACGATTTTTAACCACAGACAGAGGAGTATCCAAAAAGCGTCTTATACTAAGGAAGGAGGATCTCCACATATTTAGTCTCGTAATACCTGGCTGATCCTGTTCACTAGGGTGTTATTTCAATTTCCTTCAGACGTCTGCAGGAAATGCACTCGAAAACCATAAGCTTCTATGTAGGGTCTTTGTGATTTCCCTGCACTTAGCAGAGAAAGATTTCTCCAATTAGTAGACAGCAACCTTAGCCAGCGAAATTCTGAAACTTAAAACTCCAAAGAGTGCCTTTCATTCCTTAAAAAAAAAACTTTAACCCAGAGTGCTCAAAAACGCATGCACAAAAGATCAACAAAATAAAGACATAACAGAATGAAATACCATCTTCATTGTTTGCAGTCCTAAAAATTCTAATACACTCTCTGCCCGAACTGGACCATCAGACAAACCGCCTGAACCCTCGAGCCATTAAAACTATACGATTTGTCTGAATTGCAGTTCCAAAGTTTGACAGTTTGAAGTCTTTAGCTTATAACTTTGAAATGACAAAGAAAGGAAGAAATATGCTTTTTTCGAAGATTTCATTTTCACTTAAAAGATCGTTTAATCCTAAAAGGCCTGGTCAATCGAACCATCCTTAAATAATCACATGGAATTATTTTACTAAACTAAACCCCTGTGTTTTTTTATATTTTCTGTATTTGTATTTTAATGATTTGGCTTTGAAAAACAGTAGAAGTCACCAAGGAAAGCAATGTAATAAATTCATTTGAAAAGAGGGGGTTTTGACTCCCTCGTTCCCAAGAAAACATATTTCTATATTGTTTCCAGCAATAGGATTGAAAGGAAAAACTTATTGTATGATACTTACTTACTAACAGCGGCTCTGATTGCAAGAATTCAAACTCGTTAAAAAGTCTCATTCCTTTCAAGCATATAGGCAGATTTTAAGATCTATCGCAGTGTGACCAAAATCGTGATTTAAATTCATATAGTTTTATAAATTGAAAATTGTATTATTAAGTAGTTTTCCTTTCCTTCTTTTTACTATTTTCTTACATGTTCTTAACGCTTTCGCTATTTTGTTGCCATATGGCACATTGCTACTTTGCAGTGGCGGATTCTGGGGGGTGTTTTGGGGGTTGAAACCCCGCCCCGAAATATTTGGATCGCCTATAAAACTGCATACAAATTAAAAGGCATTTTACAAATATTAAAGAATTACTTTCTGAAACCCCCCCGAAATATTTTTCTAAATCCGCGCCTGCTACTTTGTCGACGTCTGAACCCTGTGTGGTTTCAAAAATACATTTTTTGTTGGTCCTTAGAATAGTTTGAAGTTTATTAAATATATTATTTACTGCATTTACTGAGTTTACTGAATATTAAAGGTTAAAGAAGAGAAGTATACACGTTTTTTTAATGGTAGGAAGAAGAAGCAGAAAACTTTAGATAACTTTTTAATTTGACGTGTTCTTTCAATTAAGATACTTTTTTTTTAATTTTCGCTGAAGTAAATGAAAAAATATTCAAATTTTGGTTATGCGTAAAAAGTTGTATGTTTAAGTAATTATTACAGCAACACCGATGTGGTTGCTCTCATAGAAAAACACTCTAAAATATAGGGTCCGAGTATAAAAATTAAAAAATGTCTTATGGAATGTTGCTAATACAACCACAGTTAAAATTTTAACTTTCCCCAGTAAAAATCTGTAGCGAAAGGGTTAACTATTTTCTTATATGTTTTCAATAGAAAACTTGATTGATTTAGTTAGTTTTATGAATGGAATTTAATAGTAAAATGTTTATCATTACTTATACGATTTAAAAGGGTTTATAATTTCAAAAAAATTTAAAAATGTTTTTCATAAACATTTTCCTATAGATTTTATTTATTTTTGTTAATAATTAAATATTTATATATTTATTTTTTATAATAAAATTTTTACTAATATTTCATAACACAAATTATCAAATTCTTTTCAAAATTAAATTGATTAATTAGTATAGTTTAAAATATTCATTATTAATATTTTTAGACAATCATAATATCAAAATATAAAATATTCTCTGCAGATCTTTTGGTTTACGATTTGAAAGCAAATTTTTTCATCGTCTTCTATGTTCATCAATACAAATTTAAAAACGTACTCTTTTTTCTTCCGTTCTATGTGCAAATGACACATTTGCCGCCGCCCAACTAATGCAACAAATAAATATGTAAATATTACAGAGCGCACTGTTGAGGGTCCAATACTTAACCTACAAACTTAATAATTACAACAACCGATAATGCAGTGGGATGTGCCCAAATAGAAAACGCACGGAAATTAACGAAACCGCCGCGAACCACCAACAACAACATGCATTACACCCATTTCGGGCACCATGCACCACTGTCTGGTGTACAACAAAAACTTAACAGGTAATAGATCCCAAAGCGTTCGAACGAGTTTTGTGTGTTCCAAAGCACAAACAAATAGCAGTCAAGCAGCGCCAATGCCGCTACAACAACGATAATTGGACAGTTCGTTTGTGTCGGCAGCGGGTGCCGAGCAAGTTGTAAATGACACCCGAAATTAGATGACATTAGCGCGCAAATAAGCCCACAACACGTACCGAACGTTGGGCTTTGGGGGAAAATTTCACCTTTGCGTAGAATACAAAAAGTTTGTATATAGTTATACGTTGCGTTTGTGTCAGAATATATCAAAATTATTTGCTTTTTCTTGCCTTTTGGTGCTGTCAGTTTTAATGAAAATTAGTTACTACAAATAGGGAAGTCAACACCGCGATTATATTTTGTTACAAATATTGCAATTTTTATTGCTTAGCACATTTTCCAAATTTCCCAATAAACTAGCAATAGAAAAAAGGTAAAACCGGTTAGAAACAAATATGCGCACCAACATACGCGACATTGAACCGTCGACATCGTGTCTGCGCCTCAACGTCTACCACCTGCACATTCCGCTCTTCGTGTTCGATGTCATTCGACTGTTTCAGGACCATCCCAAGTTCCTGCGCGGCCTCAAGGAGAATCACATCATCGACATGCTGGAGAAGGAGTAAGTGTTGCTCGCCAATGTCCGCTGGTCACTCACCGCCCATTTGCAGAGCCTACTCGTGCGGCGACGTGGAGGCGCAGGTGAAGATGGCGCTGAAGGAGCTAACCGCCGTCGGCTTCGTGCGCTACATGAACAACGGCTACCGCACGCTGGGCCCGTTCGCCAAGCTGGCGCTGGCACGCACGCCGCGACAGTTCAACATCGCATGGGATCGCCTGTGCGAACTGCAGAAAGTCAGCACAACCAGCCTCAATTCCTCATTTAGTTCGCGTAGTCATACTTGTTGATGAATTGGTGAATGACGTATGAAAAAAACCACATGATATGAACTTATACAAAGCATTTTGTTTTTCAAAAACTTGTATTCAATAGAATTGTTTGCAAACATTTGATGGGACTACAGCTTCCAAACTGATTTCTAATGTCAGAAGATTGAGTGCAGTATTGGGTGGCCCCAGGAAGTAATGTGGCATTTAAATTTGATCGGAGTCAGTAGTGCTTAGGGTTACCAGATGATATTCTCAAGGACATGACATGTCCTCGATCGTGGTACAGAAAATTTTCACCAAACTCAAACAATCCAACATCGAGTAGAAGAGATATGACTCTGCGAATCTTTCTATTTGAGTGGGTTATGGTCATTCAGAAAATTCGCTCGTGGAACTCAAGATCCATGAAAAGTTAAACTCTAAAATGAGAAAAAATAGATACACATACCTTAGACAGTGAAAAGATTTCCTAAGAGGGTTTAATACTAAATACTCCACGTGATCAGAAAGTTTTGACTCAACTCAAACACCAGTCGACATCGAACAGAAAAGATATGACAAATCTTTAGATTTTAGTCGATTATGATCATTAAGACAATTCGCTCAAGGACCTCAAGGTCCATGAAAATTTATTTAAACTATAAATGATAAAAAAGATGCATACCATAGACAATAAAAATATTTCCTAAGAGATTTTAATACTAAATACAGTCCTTTGCAATTTAATCTAAGACATCAAAAGCTTTCATAAAAGATTTTATTCCTAAAACTCATTAATACGATAATTTGAGTAAAGAATTCTAATAGCCATTTAAAGTGGTCAGGTTTGAAGTGTTTAGGTTTGCAGCATCTGTAGACTCCGTATAAAGAAAGGAAAAATCAATTCAATTGATCAAAAACTGCAGATTTTATGTGAACAAAAGATAACAATTCCTCGGAGAACAGAACTTGTACAAGTAACGACTCGACTCGGCCGACTCGATCCCCCCGATATTCCATTCCTTTTTCTCTCAGATGTTCAAAAGACAAGAACGTTCGTTTCTTATGATCCATTTGGGTGATCACAACACACCTAACAGGTTGCAATGTCTCAACCTTCACCTTTCCTTTCAGACTTATTTCTAGTTTAGAAAATCAAGCAGTGGCGGATTCATGGGGGTTTTGGGGGTTGAAACACCCTCGAAATATTAGGATCGCCTTTAAAACTACATACAAATTAAAAGGTATTTTTGGCATTTTATAAATATTGATACGATGAGAAATTCTGTGCCGCACTGTACAGGAATGCTTTTCTCCGCACGAATGTTTTCCAAGCATACTTTTAGGCATGCACTGTGAAGTACAGCAAAACTGTTATAAATTCGCTTGGTATAGTCCGATATGGCAAGGATGGTTCTCCAAGAAATGGGCTGTGCGAGAATGGTCGAGCGCTTTCCAATTAGAAGTTGCAAGAAACTTCGGCGCGATAAGAAAACTGGTATAAAAGCAGCAGTGGCAGCGCAAGGGGTCGAGTCTGTGTTAAGGCAGGTTCTCACCTTGTGGAAAAAAAAAAACAACAATTTTTTTTTTTGCCTTATCGTGTAGATATATGTTTCAAAAATGTACTCCAGAAATTTCAGATCAAAATCTGAAAAATTACAAAAGTTACAGGCCGTTACATAGAGCAGTGTAGAGCACCGGCCAAGCGCGCTTTAAACTTTAAACGCGTTTTTCTCAGAACCACCTTTTCGGACCTTACGGAAGTGATTGAAGGCGCTGAAATGAACCAATCGTCACAAAATTTTGTCCAAATGTTCCTTAGGGTTTTTTCTAATGAATGAACCACCGATCAGCCAAAAATATTGAAAATTGTTTATTTAAAAAAATAATAAGTGAACAAAAAAATGCGAAAATCTTAATTTTTTTTTCAAAACCTCATAACTTTTGTAATTTTGATTTTTTTTTTTCATGATCTTGGTTCATTCAATAGATAATACGGTACACATTAAGAATGTGTTCGATTTTTGTGTTTCCGATCACGGGTTTTGACGGAATCACTTCCGGTAGCGGGACACCTCCTCGCCGACATGCCGCCACTGATGGACGCCCCCTCCCCCCCTTTTTTGATTCATTCAATTTGAAAAATTGTATTCTCTAAATAAATGTGTGTTCATATCCAGAAACAATTTTCAGCGTTGTATCTTTAACCGTTTTCTCAAAAAAAATTCCTAAAAAAGTGCACTTTTTCGGATCCACAAGGTGAGAACCTGCCTTAAGCAAGCAAAGTAGTAACAAGTGTAGATACAAGCGAAGTGTAAATCTGTAAATAAAGCGATTGTTAGTTTTGACTACGTTGCGCTGGATAACTGAAGTTGTTTTATTTTCAAAACCAATCCAAACGAACCTGTGAAGTAATTTTCGTAACAATATTAAAGAATTCATTTTTGAAACCCCCCTCCCTTAATATTTTTCTGAATCCGCACCTGCAATCAAGATAGTATTTGTGGTTAATATAACAGGTACCGAAATTAAGCATTTCTGATAGATTATGTCAGAATATACACAGTTGAAAGGATACTGATAGGGATAGGACCCTATCATCTGGGATCAATCCATTTACTACAGCTCGATTGATCTTAACTTCTAAGTCCAGACCCTATTGAAAGCAGAGATAGTGTATTCTATGGGTGTTTCCTTTCTGTTCATTTTACCTAATATATTTATCTCCTATGAGTCCTTGTTTAATTTAATATCTAAGCCCTCTGGAAGCATTGTCAGAATGGCGTATTTTGCCAAGTCTTTGGGTCCAATCCTAAAGGTCTGTCTGCAACCACGAATGCTAGCTAATAAGGTGACCATGCCTTTTTTTACTGGTAGTAAATAATTTTAACATTAATAAGTCATAGAACATAAACAAAACAGTCATCAACAAAATTCTTTAAAAACCCAAAAGATTAACGGTGATTATTTCATTTGCATCTTTATGTTGTTTTAATATTGCAAACATTTGTTGTTTACAATTTGTGTTTTATTTTGTTGCCACAACTGTTCAGACTTTAAACTGATAAGCTTTTTATATATATATATATAAAAAACTACATATATTTTTTCTTTTCTTATCAATTAATGCAACAGAATTTTAATTAATGAAAGTGGACTCATTTAAAAGTTTGTTAATAATACACGTGTAGACATTTATTTATTCTTCTTTTGTTGACATTTCTTGAGGTAATAATTATAACAATATTATTATGAGGTAATAATTATACGTAGAAATTTATCTAGAAATCTGTGTTTAATTTGGTACGTCGAATACTTATTTTCATTTCACAATTACGAAACTTGGCATTGATTCTACTAGATGAGCTCCACTCTGGTTATAAAAGTGTAGATATTCATTGATTTGATTTATTTTGTCATAGACTGACACTCAACCATGCAGACTGGAGACTAGAAAATTTCAGAAAAAAGTCAGCCAGTTCTTTCTTGAAATCTAGGAAGCTACGTTAGGTTAGGTTGCGGTGGCTGCCTCTATAAGAGACACACTCGGAGGCCTGAAAGGCCCATTGTGATACCACATATTTCACCCGTTTTTGAACTGTGTATGCAACACTGTTTTGCCAACATATGTTACAGCACACATTTCAAGCGGATGGGGAAAGGGGGGGAGGGGACCTACAGTTTAACGCCGAATCCGAACGGCGATTGGCAGTTTTTCGTTCACACTTGGAGGTTTTGCCATTGCCTGCCAAGAGCGCACTTGTGCGATTCTTGTAATTCGCATTCCCTTCATGTGAATAGCGATAGAAGTAGACGAGTTTTTCACCAGCCCGAGCCAGGAATCGAACCTGGAGCCTTTGGTATGAGAAGTCAGCACGCTACCCGCTTGACTATCGAGGCCGGAAGCTAAATATGACTAAACATCAGCCACAGGACCGGTGTAAGGAATTGTTTGAGTTGCGAGCATTGCTACAAAACAAACTATGCAGTCACAGGGGTCTTGCCGAAATTTTAAAATCCGAAGCTTCTATAAAGTGGGTCAAACATACGAGTAAGACTGCAAATTGTATGAAAACAAATTAAAGGCAGCAAATGGCCTTCAATTTTGAAAACAAATTCAAATTAATAAGACGAGAAGTGTAGGGACCTGAGTTGGCACCTTAAAGTTCTGGACACAATTTTATAAACTTCTTCTTCAACGTCTTCAACCATGATTCAAGTTCAGTGCATTCTTTGCTTGGTGTGGCTACTTAAGTTTCGTGGTTGGTGCGAATCACAGTTTTAAATCTCGTCTTAATCTAAACAAAACATTTACCTATGAAAAGCATCAAACACCCCGTTCGAAATCGATTTCTTCTAATATCGGTTCGATCCATTTGACTCTTTTTTCACATACTTTCAATCTTACTCGCGAAATTTCGTTAAGAAATCTAAGGGCATAATTGAAGAATGAACGTATCTCATCGTCCATCAATGAAGTTTATACTACAATTTGAGATCCAAAACATATATTTTTTTTCAAAAGGATTCGTTCAAAAATTTTATATCAAAGTAAACATTTGAGATTAAAGGATTTTGCTGACATATTTTGGTCCTGAAAGGTCAAAATACAAAATTTACTCAAATGACAACAAGTTTCCTCTTTCATTTCAAACCCAAATCTTCATCACTGCACAACCGAAAATATTCGATATTCATGCCTAAGTAAGGAATTTTTTTATTTACCAGAATGATCCAAATTTGTTTCCTTTGGCGCTTTGCTACGAGGGCGGGTCAATAAGTCCGTGACTTTTTGAATTTCCCGCCTCTTAATTGAAATGGCAACACTGCTCCCGTCAACAGTCATCTGTCAGTTGACTCTTGTCAAAAATTGAACAAGCTGCGACATTTAGTTTGTTTTTGACAGCCGTTAATATCAGATTACCGCGTTGACTGAGAAGAAAATGGAAAAAAGTGAATTTCGTGTGCACGGGTGCACACATGTGCAGTTTCCATGGCAAAAATCCATGAATTGGGCTAGGAATTGCTCCCTTATCCCGCCTATTCACCCGATCTAGCCCCAAGTGACTATTTCTTGTTCCCAAACTTGAAGAAATGGCTCGGCGGAAAGAGATTTGCCTCCAATGACGAAGTCATCTCACAAACAAATGCCTGTTTTGAAGACCTCGACAAATCATATTTTTCGGAAGGGATAAAAAAACTGGAGAAACGTTGGGCTAAGTGTATATATCTCAAAGGAGACTACGTTGAAAAATAAAATAACTTTTTATCTAAAAACCTGTGTTTCATTCAAAAAGTCACGGACTTATTGACCCGCCCTCGTATCATTTTAAACCGTTTCTCTCTCGGCTCCATTGTTACTCCTTCCAAACCATCCTTACTCAACTCTCTCCCTTCAGATTTTCTACTTTTTCACCACTTTTAAAATCCTTACCTTTAAATTATAACTATTCGGTAATTAACTATCGCCTCGGAGGAAAGGACAACAAAACAAATTTGTCGGATGTTCACAACTGTGACGTCTTTTGACACTTTTGAGAAGCTGCCGGTGCTGCTAAGCGTCACTTCGAAAGGTCTTACGACCTTGAGGTCATAATAGCCCATTGTGAATCTCTTCCTGTTGTACTCTAGAGATATCTATCAGTTTCAACTCGAAGCAAATCCGTTCGGCCTTTTGATGAAAGAGAGTAGAAAAATCTGAAAAATCAACATTTCGCCGCACTAGCCTGATCTGCCAGAAATATTGATCCTAGGATGCGGAGTCAGTGCTACTGCAAAGCCGGAAGTTTTTTTATAGTTGCCACGACTTTCTCAGAGAGATGCGCTTTTTCATTTCATTTATTTATTAATAATTAGTCAAAGAACAATTGTTTGCTTACTGACTAATAAAGAACAGTAACAGAGTAAATATTACGTAACAATCGATAACTTAATTAAAAACAGAGTTTAACAAGTTCATAAATATAGCTTTAGAAGCAGTGAAATCCACCGAAGAGTTCATTGAGATCTTATTAATTTCTATTAGAGCTCGCAAAAGAGGAGCATTCAAAGCATAATTCGTTTTGACGAAACCAACATTGAAAAAATCAAAGTGCCGGAGAGATCTACAAGGGATGTTTAAGTGAATCCTCTCTAGGAGGGAAGGGCAGTCAACCAACCCGCAAACAACATCAAAAACAAATGACAAAGATAGGATGGATCTTCTATCCTGCAAGGTTTTTAAATTAATGAGCTTACAGCGCGAGACGTAGGATGGAACAGGATCCTGAAAGTGCAGTGATTTCAGAGCGAAGCGTAGGAAAACCTTTTGAATACGTTCCAAGCGATTAACGTGGCAATAGTGATATGGCCTCCAAATAAACGAGGCATACTCCAACTTCGAGCGAACAAGACAGGTGTAAAGCAGTTTGAGAGTGTAGGGATTGGAAAACTCGGAACTATTGCGTCTCACAAAAGCTAACATGGCATAGGACTTGGCAATGGTGGAATTTATATGACATGTGAAAGAAAGCTTTGCATCAAAAACTACCCCCAGGTCCTTAGTCTCAGTAAGAGATTCCAAATAAGTATTTGAGATTCGGTAGGAAGTCTGAAGGACAGAGTTGCTTTTAGAGAATGACAATTTAAAGCACTTATTAATGTTCAGCGGCAGACGATTGCGAGAGCACCACATGTTGACAGCGTCAAGTTCTGCTTGGAGTGCCTGAGAATCGGCGGAGTCCCTGACTGTAGAGTAAATTTTCAAGTCATCCGCATAAAGCAAAAAACTAGAACCTGAAAAACAACTGCTGATGTCGTTTATAAATAAAAAAAAAAACAAAGGCCCCAAAATACTACCTTGAGGTACCCCGGAAGTTGCAACAAACAGCCGAGATGGAATATTGTCGACAACTACCACACATCTACGATTACTCAAGTAGGACTTGATCCAAGCCAGAAAGACCGAGTGAAAACCCATGTCGGACAGCTTTTTGAGTAGGATCTGGTGCGAGACTCTATCAAAGGCTTTAGAGAAATCCGTGTAGATAGTATCAACCTGGAGACCCTTTTGAAATGCAGAGATGCAGTCCTATGTAAAGACTGCTAGATTAGTTATCGTTGATCGCCCAGGGATAAATCCATGCTGATTAGGGCAGATAAGACTCTTCACTGCGAAAAACATTTTGTCTTTAATGATGCACTCAAACAATTTGGAAACAGAGGAGAGTTTAGAAATAGGTCTATAGTTAGCGACATCACTCTTGTTTCCACTCTTGTAAATGGGGGAGACGAAAGCCAGCTTCCAATCCTCAATGAACACACCAGAGGAAAGTGATTTATTAAAAATCACCTTCAACGGATATATAAGGGCATCACAGTTTTTGAGCAAAATCGCTGATATGCCATCAGCATCTGTTTGCGAAGATGTTTTGAGCCGTATTATACCATTTGCCACGTCTTCAGTCTTTTTGGCAGAATGGGAAGGTCTACTGCCGCAATGAAAAACCAAATCGCCGCTTTGGCCAGTTGCTTCATTCTTTCACACAATATGCTTGGCAGACCTGAAAAAGTACTAATATTTCAGCAGCTTTCGCAGATTGTCGTTTCACCCACCTCCACCGCTGGACGGAGGGCACTGAGGTTCTAATTGTTTGACAAACAACTCACTATTTTACCTATTCAGATGAAATTATGTGGTTGGTTCTCCTACTCTCTCCAAAAGCGAATGTAAGCTTCCACAAAATTTAAAAAGCATGCCCGAATTCTTTTCACAAAATTAATTTGTTCGTATACCGCTCACTCTCTTACTTTATCCCATCGTGGCGCCTTAAATGAAAAAATTCACCATGAATTATTAATAAAATGATCGCAACTATGAAGCTTTATTATTGAATAATCTCTTCTTTTTTTACTAAAAACAATTTCAAATGGAAAAACTTAAGCCAAACTTTAACCGTGTAACGAAAACAACTCGAAAGTGGAAAATTTCTGAATAGCCAAACGTCTCACAGCGGACCCGCACTGCGTCCAGCGCTGGCCAGCGTCGTTGCCGTTGTCGCTGTGCTAATCAGTTGACGCATCGTTTGCAGTTCATCGCGCAGCGACATGAGCTGCGCGCGCAGTATCGAGTTCTCCTGCTCCAGCAGCGCTGCCCGGAACGCAATGCGATCTTCGCGTATTTTGCGCGCATCTCGCGATTTCTTGGCGGCCTCGTTGTTGCGTTTCCGCCGCTCGTAGTACTTGTCGTCCTTTTGCTCCTCGGGTATGGGCCGTTTTTCGCCGCGCGAACGCCGATGCAAAAAAGCCGGAAACACGCCAACGCGATTCAGCTCCATGAGCGGGAAATCACTAATGTTGAGCGCATGGTTGGCGGGCGCTATGTACTCGAAGGCGGGCAGCGGCGGTGGCGGCGGCTTGTTGGCGACCAACAGACCGCCGCCGGTTAGCGGCAGCATGCCAAGTGCGGGCAGCGGCATGGGTAGTGCAGTGGAGTTCCTGAAGGCGGACAATGTCGTCGCTTCCTTGTCCGTTGCGGCTGTTGAGGCGTGCAGTGGCGGCGTTTTATTGCGTCCGGCATTGGTGTATTTGGGCGGCTTTGTTTCGCTGTCGTGTGCTTCGATAGAGTCCGGTAGGGGCATGGTCTCGATCACATCCAGAATGGACGATTTCGATGAAGTGGAGGCGGACATACACGTTGAGGTGCCATAGTCGGTGTTGATGTTGTCGACGGTGGAAATGGGCGCGACGCTACTGTCTTTTATCAGGTTGTAGTAGGATTGTGTGTCTGCAAGGAGGTGGAATGTTGTTGGTAAAATGTTGAGACTTTATTGGAGCTAAAAAGCAGAGTTAAGTGAATAGTAGAGTTTTCATTTGGTGAATAGGCAGTGTGCAACGGGACAATTGGAACCTAATATAAGCCTAACATAAGCCTGGAACCTAGAATAATCGCCTAGAAACTGATCACTGGAAGAGTCTCTCCTTCAGTAAACACTGCTGCAGCTGCTTCTCGGTAGGTCAAGTATAGAAAGTTTCGCACCTTATGTGGAACTATGCAGCACTGGCTCGGAGAAGACTGTTTTTACCTATTTCTAGTTGACCTGGTCTACCTGTCTACTGCCAACTTCAACCGCTTGGCTTGCTTCAAGAAGGAGTTACAATGGCTTTTCTATTCGTAGTGTCTTGGTAAAAAGTCACGCTTCCATCTTCATGGTTACACATATGTATGTACCACCTATGTGAGATGGTATGACTTAGCTTAAGCGAGCTTTCTCAGGCCGAAACCCCAAATTATCCCATCCTATTATAGTAGGAATTGCGGTTAACGAAGCCTATGACGCTTCGGCCAAGATTGACTTTGAAATTTATTGATATCTATATATTTATTTGGTTCTTTGGCTGAGCGTACTACAGGTAACACTGAGCAACAGCCAAAATTTTTCCGAGTTCTAGTAAACCTTTTCTAAAGGATTTTTGGACGCTGATCACAACTGCGTACTTAGTTTTTTGATTGTTTGAGCGGTTTGTAAGTTATTGGTGGTTTTTGCTAGGAGGTGTTTTCCACGTTTTTTCATCTTTGAATTTTTATTGCATTTGTAATATGTTGAAAAACACGATAATTTTTTTATGACACAATAACGAATCCTCAAGCTATAACTCTGACCATAGTCGATTTCGATTGGTCAAGGGTTAACATGGCTATGGCCCTTCGAAGTTCAATTTTCGCGAATTTTTCATAAAAATTCATTAAAAATCGGTGTTGCAATTTTCAACTAGGAGTTAGGGTGCAATGTATAGTGTAAGGTTGTAACTTAAACTAATAGAACAGATTTTTTGCATTGTATGTGCCATTCTCGGCCTATGCTCGTTAGAGTGTAAATGCGACTTCATCTTCTGAACACGTGTTTGTATTGAAATCCCCTAATGCTTTTCGCGTCATTGACGAAAGTAGCTAAAGTATTTTCGCAAGCGTCAATATTTGTCTTTTCAAGGGCATCAACAAAATTTGAATTGGTTCGTTACTGTAGGAGATATTCTAAAAAGAGTTGCATCACACAAGTAAAAATTTCAACCAAACACAGCAAACTACTTGCTGTTTTTCCATATTTCACTGCGACATATTTTTAGGGCGCAAGAAAAATCAAAATCAAAGCTGAAAATTTTATGAATCAAGGGCATTTGATGAATGTGCGCATTTTCATACTGCTGCCTAAAAGTGTGCTCCGATATTATAGCTCAAAAGTAAATCCTTGCTTTTGTTGCTGAATTTATCAATGGAGAACTTACATATTTGTACACATACTCTATTACAAACATTGTATTTCAAAAATTTCTTTTTTAATTGAAAGCCCCAACATTCTTCTTTCACTATATGACAATATATATTTTTTGTAAGAAAAATTCTTTTGTGTATTCGCAATCTTGCAAAGTAACTGAAAATTTGACTTTGCAAATGAATAACTCTTGCAAATTTGAACCGATTTTAATGTTTTAAATTTGAAATACATAGTTAGAGTATTGTTAATCTATGTTAAAAAAATGGCATTTTAGACTTCAGGTTTGTAGAAGCTGCATACGTATAATGGTCAAAAAACATGGAAAACGCCCTCCGAGGAAAACCATCAATATTTCTTAAGCCGCTCAAACAATCAAAAAACTAAGTACGCAGTTGTGATCAGCGTCCAAAAATCCTTTAGAAAAGTATGGATTGATTTCAGAAAAAAAAAATAATGTCGATTTTGTTGCTCTGTGTAATTAGAGTCTTAGGACATCTCCTTAAGCACCACACAATGTATTCTATTTATTCTGTAACGAAAGATGATTCTGCAAATTATTTGGTGTTTGTCTATCCAGCTTCCATTCGAATTGGATTTCCGAATTGTATTGGCACTCATCAGCGGGCAATTACCTTGACTCCTCAGCATCGCTGAATTTACCCAAATATTCTACAAAATCTTTAGGTTTAAAAAAGATTTCAAAACGATTTAGAACAGATTATTCTCGCAAGCAATAATGCCAGATTAGCATATTTTGATATGAATACATGAAACATACAATTTTCTGTGGGTTCCAAAGGGGAGATCGGGGAAAATACTTTATTGAGAGGCAGCCGTATTCACTCCAACCTATTCAGTCTTTCTTCTTCTTAGTTCTTGTAATGCCTCATATTAAGTCGGCTTAATTTTACATAAATGTGGCCTTCTTTCCAGAAATAATATAATATATCTATCACATTTTTGTTAAATTAATGCCGGAAGCAATTTGTTTGAAGAGCACATAACCTCAATAAAAATTAAAAATACAGGGTAGGCCATTTAAGCAATTTAAGTGGAAGCATCTGGTAACCCTATAACTTTTGACAGAGCTGTCAGATCGACTAACGACATAGCGCGTTGGAAGCGTCATTCCAAGACAATTATACCATGGAACAGTACACTCCAAAAGAACGTGCTGAAATTGTTCAGCTTTACATTCAAAATAACTTCTCGATTGTGCAAACCAAACGGCGATTATGAGTGGCCACCGAGATCATCCGATTTGACGCCGCCAGACTTTTTTTTATGGGGCTACTTGAAGTCCAAGGTATACACCAACAAGCCAAGGACACTAGCTCAACTCAGAGCCAACATACGCCGCGAAATAAGAGCCATATCGGCCGATACACTGGCAAAAGTGATGGAAAATGCCGAAAAAAGGGCACATTTTGCGGCCAAAGCTAATGGTGGCCATTTACGCGATATCATTTTCAAAAACTAACTAGAAAATTTCTCCTTGAACCAAAATAAATGAATATCGAGATGAAAACAAAAAAAACACATTTTTTTTCCTCTTTTTTTTCAAAAACAAGAATGGCCTTCCACTTTAAATGGCCTACCCTGTAGTTACTTTGTATTGAAATTAAGTTTGGCTTGCAAAAAATATATTACTTTATTACACAATTTTTTCTGATTTTGCTATGAAAACAGTTTGAGTTATGTCTCTAAAATACAAGAAATAAGGAATCTGGTTATGGCTTAGGAAATTTATTGAAAGCTGCAATACAAAAATTTATATGAATATCCCACAGTTTTGCATTTCATCCTTTTGTAACATTCTTTGTTGTAGTCCTTATCCCTTCCCTACTACTTTTTTTTATTCTCTCTACAAATCTTTCTTTTCTTCACGAGTCTTAACCCTTTCGACCCCAAAGTTGCCTGAGAGCAACTTCACCTATTTGTCATCTTATAGCAAAAGCTACGATTGATTTATGGATTTAATTTAAGTAGGCACCAACAAATTAATATTTTTAGAAGTGAATTCAAAGAAAATTACAAAAATTTTACTGTTATGCCTAAAATAATTTCCAATCATTTGCAGCGATATCAGGGAAAGTTTGAGTTCTAATTGAAGTCTACGAATTGGGCGCGTTTAATCAAAGTCCTGTTTCTTTAATAATGGTTAAATAAAATCAAAAAGTGATAATTTTGTATTTTTCTATAAATATTAAATAATTTTTCTGTAATTAAAAAATATTTAAAATAAAACATAAATATTTAAAATAAAATATATTTAACCCGTTTTAAGCTAAAATTGTTCAAAAGTAAACTAGCTCTAGAATTCTAACAAAGAGGCGTGCTGACTTCAAGTGTCGTGTGCACACGTCTTAGTCAAGTTTTTCATGGTTTAAATACCAAAGAAGTAATAGACACACAAAGTAAGAGGCACAGGGTAAAATTCGGGGTCAAAAGAGTTAAGCACAATGAGCTTCCAGAATGAGTGCTTGAGAAGTTGGACCTTCTAGTGTTCACTTTTTCGGCACTCCAATCCATTTCAACGTTCTTTCACATTTTTAGAAACACTTTAAACCCGTTACTTTAAGAAAAATTGCATGTTTTGTCATCTAATGTCCACTTATTTCACTAACGACAGATTAATCTCGCTTTAAAGTGCTTCTTGGATTTTTAAATTTCACTGACAATAAAACACAATTCTTGCCAAATTCGGTTTGTAATTTTTAGAATTTACTCGCTTCACCTGAACTGGGTAGCATTAACCGATTGCAAGTGCGCAAAAGATGAAACGTTGAGAACGACAACGGCTCGGCGGTGTTGCTGAAACCGCCCGGCTGCAGCGACATATTGCACATTTCAAGCGCGACTCGAATAGTCCAATTGTTGAATGACCACAAAAAAAAATGTTATATTTATTGGCGAAAAACGCGAAAGACGTCTGCGCGCGCGACTCTAATGCAACTCGAACGCAATCGCGCAACACTAAAACTGAATTTCTCAAAGCGTAAATATTTAAATTTATACGTCGAATCGCCTGGCCGGTCGACGTGTAAATGTCCCTGGTGCACTGTCGAAACTCGGAGAATTAATATTTCAGTGACAATTAGCAGAAGCTATTACTGGCTCTGTCAACTGCTAAATAATAATTATAGAGACCGAAGGAAGCAACGCCTAACCAGGCGCTCGCACCATGGCCGCCATGGTGCGACATGCCAGTAATGTCACTGACGGTCGAATACCGCCGCAGGATACGCACATACGAGCTGTACGTGTATGTGTGTGTGTGTGTGTGTGTGAATGGGGGTGGCGCTCTCGTCTGGCTGGCATACGCTTTCGAGCTCTGATCCAACCAATCACGCAATGTTGACGGTAATTATTCGTCAAATACATGACACTTTTCATGCGGAATGACATTTATTTGGTTGCACGGTTATAAGGACTTCATATATAACTGGTTATACGTCAATTTATACACCCACAAAACAATCAGTCGATATGTCTGTATGTGTTGGTTCGGCCGACTGCTCGATGGCGCTGGGTGTTTGATGGAGGAGTGGGGTTGTTTTGGTTGCATTGGAATGTGGCTTTGATGTGGCCAGCAAAGTGTTGGCTGGTTGTGGTCGATTTGTGTTCGTTTTGGTTGGTCTGAACGGACACAGCACTTGTGGCGGCTGGCATTTGATTTTTGCGCTACGTGTTTGGTGTGGAGGGATGTAAGTGGACAGTTGGTTGGTTGGTCGGCTAGTGAGATGGGTGGGTGGGTGCTCGATGGGTGGCTGGCTGGCTGGCAGTGTGGACACCAAGTCCACCAGTTGGCAGGTTACTTCGATCGCTGGCTGGCTTGTGTGTCATTTGAGGGTTGCATGACATGGTTTTTGTTGTTGGTATACTCGTACAGTTTGGGGAGTTGCTATTACAGGCATTGCGCGCGTTATGCATTTACCGGACGACGGTATAAAGTTGTTCAACTATTATCTGCGTGTTATGGACGCGGTTGGCTCTGCACGGTCATTGGTTTGAGAAAATCGAATTTTGGACAGTTCAGTGGGAGGTTTTCATCGGAGCCAATCACGATGCGTTTGGAAATTATATACAAATTGTAGCAATTTTGGGTGAAATGATATTTGTTTGAGTTTAAAAATAAAGTCAAGTTTTGATTGAATGATTAAGTAATGATCTCGCATTTCTTAGCTAACTATGCGATAGTGTAACATTCAGGCTTTGTATAAAGAAATTCATAGATATAGCGACTTGGATACCTCATCAGTGGTGACAGTGATAAGTTTGAGGTTATAAAAACTGCTTCAATTTTACCACAAAAATGGTGCAAGTCTGAAAATGTATCACAGCATCATTCTTACCAGGTTTTACTAAGAGCTGAGTAAGCAACTGAGAATCAGTCACAAAAGTCTTCAGTCACTCAAACTGACTTTTTTTCTATATCGAACTAGCGGTGTTCAATGCATTATACGCCTTCTATGTGCTATACATGAGGTTTCCAAAAGTAAAGCACATTTGATCCAAAATAAAAACAAATTTCAGGAACTGCTACTCTATGCTATACAGAGGTTTGAATGATGACAAATACCAATGAGTGTGTTTTAGAATCATACGAGAAAAATACTATTCGAAGTCTTTTGGTCAGAGTCAGCCTTGGTGACGCATTCGATGGAATGTTGAGCACTTCGATAGTGTGGATGTGGTGTAGGGCTGTCGCAAGCCTTTAGTCATTGACTTGCACATATTATTCAAAGGAAAACCTCATAAATTCAAACAAAATATTATTTTAAATATATTTTAAAATTAAAAAAAGGCAATAATTGTCTCTTCGAACAAAAGAAATCAACAGGCAAACAACGCAAGAACGTCGCAACAGAATTACGAATGTGAAGGGAAAATAGGTTCAGAGTGTAGAAAATTGGAGCAGGAATTTGTGTGCATCTCGCTTCAATTTATTGAAATCCTAGGAGTCGAGAAAAATGTCTGCAAAGAGCCATAACCACAATTGACAAATTAAACCACAGTTTATTGAATAAATACAAACAAAACAGAAGAGCAATTGGAAGCGACAGAAGTCCTACCCAGTGTTTTAAGTCTTTTTGTAAGCCCTCAAGTGGTCAACGAGCTTCTAGAAAAACATCGAGACAAAATGATGTGTTTCTTTACTATTCATTTGCAAGCTTCCAGCACCGAGGGATGAACATGTAATCGGTCACTTGTATCTGTTGAAGGACAGGAGGCGAGATGTAGGCTTCGGGATCTGATACCTCTTCAGAAGAACCTATAATACGTATATACCGCACAGGGAAGACTGGGCCGTTAATTGAATCAGTCTCAAGTGAGACGATATTGTCTGGTACACCGATGGCTCTAAAATTTAGGGTGAGATGGGAGCGGGTATATTCAATACCAACTCCCAGCCGGATGATAAGGCCAGAGTCTTTCAGGCTAAGGTCATTACCATAAACGAGTATGGCAGAATATTACTGACTCATAATGTCAGGAGGAAGAAGATAATCATAATGTACGACAGTGAGGCCGCAACAAAGGCTCTGAGTTCGACGACGTTTGACTCCAAACTGGTCTGGAAGACAGCAAATGTTGTCCAAGACATTTCAAAGGATAACCGAGTGAAAGTACCCTGGGTCTCTGCGCACTGTGGGCACGATGGTAAGTATGAGGAGGCGGAGCGATTGGCAAAGGAGAGGGCCACAAGACGAGCCTATGAACCTGAACCGATCATAGGTGTCAACAATTCCTAACCTTAAACTTCTAATAAAGAATTCCTTTCACAAAATATATTTTTTAAAAAAGTTTTTAATCCCATAAGTTTTTATGATGTGCTGGTGATTCGGCCAGAATATTTAAAGGTTTACCAGGGGGGCTACTCTGTAATGCGATGCGAAAGCGAAAGCGATGCGAAAGTGAGTTGCGATACGAAAGTCAATCGGTACTCTGTATCGCTTTCGCATCATTGAAAAACGGCCCTTATTTTGTGTCGAAAGTAAGTTGGCATTACTAGCGTCGAGTGTCATAAAATTCAAACAAAATTAAAAAAAAAGTAAACAATCGCATTTTTTTGAAACTTAAAATCGAAATACGGAGTGCTACAAATGCGAAAGGGGAAAATCTAAATGCGAAAGTCGAAAATTTTAATGCGATTGTCGGATTTCAGAGTACTAAGTGTGCGAATGCGATACATTTTATGTTCGCATCGCATTACAGAGTAGCCCCCCAGGTATGCGCCTATGATATTATAATTATTTTTGAAAAAAAAACACGTTTATTATGAGGAAATGATTACAATTTTATTCTTCAAAGTAATGGCCATCACTAGCTACACATTTTTCCCATCTCTCAGGCAATTTATGGATGCCTCGCCAAAAAAATGTTTCGTCTTCTGCCTGAAACCAATCATCGATCCATTTTTTGACTTCTGCGTGAGAATTGAAGCGCCGCACAATGGGGTAAACATGCCAAAAACCCGCGCATTGCCTATTTTATGCTGTAGTATCTATACGGTTAAAGATAAATACCTCAAATTTGGACATCTCCTTCAGGACTCTTCAGAGATTTGTTCACCATAATTTTATTTGATTTACTGTACCGTGCACCGGCACCCTACAGTCGGCAATTAGGCACTTTTAAAATCTTCATTAGTAAAAAACAAAACCAAAGTTAAAGTATTTAAATCGACCCAAACTGACTTATAAATACTCTAGATTGTAGCCACGCCCCCATTTTTTCCTCCTTTCATAAAACACCCACATAAAACACATACATGTAGGGTAATTCGTATTTAAGCAAAAACCATTTGATACGGGTTGATACGGCTCATAACGGGTTAATAGGGAGTACCATGCCCACTTACCGTTATAAATAATCACAAAAGGGCAGATGACGTTGGTAAGTATATAAATATAATACATTTTCCCAATTTAACCAAGTATGCTTATATGGCAACCCTACTTAAAAGTGGGCGCTCCATTCCCATTTTTACGTCAGAGTTTAGTTAGGTCACTCGTAAATTCCACACAAAGTTTTATTGAAATATATTGCCTTTTTCAAGAATCATCCTGCGTACCCGCCGAAAAAATTGCTACAAAATATTTTGTTTAGCATATTTATTAATTCAGGTGATAAATCACATATATTTTTACTTTATTTATTTTTTTTAATACTATATATATGCACCAAGTGTTATAAACGTACCGACCCATACGCGCGTTAAAAAGTTTTCAGTTCATATATATTTCTTTTCTTACTAAGAGAAGTGAATACAAGTCCAAAAATCTAACCATTCCGCAGCTTTCCGCAGACAAGTTGGGTATCATTTTTTTTATGAAGGTTCCTACTTACCTTCCCTAAAGATTTTCGATTATCCATGATTATCCATAAAAGTTATACACCACGAAAGTAGGACATTTTCCTAATAAAATCGTTGTTTTTGCCCAAACTTTGAGAACTTATATCTTTACAAGAAAATGTGCCATGGAAAACAATTATATGTCAAATTAAATGTAGGAATATGCTTATTGTATGTACCAAAAATTATTTGATTATATTTAAAAATAACGATTTAATTGACATTTCAGCATCACCATCAAAATAGTTGCATCGACAAAATGATATTGAGTATAAAAACACCCAACTTTGAACGGCTATACAGCAGACAGTTTCGGTCCAATTTACATGCAAAAAGCATTTTCTGACTGCTACATGCATGCAGATTACGAAAAATAAAAAAAAAAGTTAGGCCCGTAACTTTAAGATTAGCCGTAATGCGCGGGTTTTCGACATGTTTACCCCATTGTGCGCCGTTCCGTTAATGCGTGGCCCATCGATGCGAACATCTGATAATCCGAAGGCGCCAAGTCTGGTGAGTAAGCCGCATGAGCAAGAGCTTCCCAGTTGTACGATGCAACCAATTCTTTGGTGGCTCTAATGCGGTGTGGAGGTGCGTTGTCATCGAGGAAAATCACTTTGTGTTGCCTGGCTTCATATTCTGGGCGTTTTTGGCGTATAGCATGGTTCAAATCGGCCAATTGTTGTTGGTAACGTTCACCGTTTCACCAGGTTTTAGAAGGTCATACCATATGACACCAAGCCACAAAATTAACTGTGTCCGCAAATCGTAATTTGTAGGCACGTAATCCGACATTTTCCGGAGCGTCAAACAATGCGTTGTTGGATGAAACTTGACAAATTGTGAACTGAATATTGTTGACATATGACAGAAGAAGTAAACATGACATTTGGTACGGTTCCGAAGTTTATAAATATTCGGCTATTTACCGCTAGATGTCGTTACCGGTTTCATAGGCGCATACCTGGTAGCCAGTACATGAAAGCAAACTGCTGAAAACTAGGACATGTGCTGCAAAACCGGGATGCATGGCAGCCCTAATTCAGTGTAACTCAGCCATGTTGTTCAGTTTAATTAAATAGCATGCAAGATTTTAAATTTATGGTTTTAAGGTCCGAAAAGCTTCTTGTCGATTCAAAAGCTTTGAACCTCAGCTGAGTCACAGTCACCATTTTGTTTGTTTTTTAATCGAATCTGCTCAATATTTTACATTACATTTGCTTAAATCGATAGTCCACGGTTTCTCCTTGCACTCGTTGCTCACTCAATTATCAATTTATTGAGTGATTAGAAAAAATTGAATTATTTTCCAGGATGATATGACATTTGCTCCAAACAAACTGCGTCACTATGCCATTAAAAATGTCCACCCAGAAAATATAAAAATAAGTAGTTCATCCTCTTTTCATGTCTTTTAACCATTTCAATGTCTGAATAGTAGCTTCGATAATGATTTATATAACGTTACATGGCACTTTTGTGAACGAAACTATAGTGTCACATAGACTGTTGAGAAAGTGTCACCTGAAGCGCGTTTCCGGCTGGTAAAGGCGGATAGTGCAAATGGCAGGTACGACTTGTGGTAGCGTGTTGTTGCTGCAATCATTTCATAACATATGCGTAAATTTATGAATTGTGACAAAAGTTTTGCTTTTAACCCTTCCATTATGTGTCGAAACTTTGGCATGTGCGTGTGGTTAGGTTATTTTGAATCATGTCGGAGCGGCTGACACATGAGACATAAACGAGCTGAATTGAATAACTCAACTTGAAAAAGAAAATGTTGAAGTTGTAGTATAACATTACTTCTAGGATTCAATAAAGTGATGTAAGATATAAGTTAAATCTGTTTTGTATTCTTAATTAGATTTATGTTCTTGATTAGTCTAAAATTATTTCTGTAGACCGAATGAATAAATAAATAAATAAAATAAAATTCTAAATAGAGATTAAAAAAACATAGTTAAAATATTTGATTTATGATCCAGTTACACAGTCTTAAAGGTATTTCAAAAAACATATTTGGGGAAAAACTGCTTCGATGACAAAAAAATTGTTTATGCATAGATTGAATCATGCAATAGATGTAAGAATCATCGTTAAGTATATGAAAGTATGTTTGAAATATAGAAACTTCCTTATTACATAGTTTAATTACTGGCAATTAATTTGAAATTGAAAGTATGCAGAAGAAGATTTCGTCAGAATTCGATCTGACGACATCTGTCATAGTCGTATGTTCCAGGGGCGTAACCAGAACTTGTCCAATGGGGGGTGGGGAAGGGCGGGGGTAAAAAGAATATTGTTTTCTACTTTAGTATAGCGTGATTTTTAAAGGAAACTGCATTTCTCAAACAGGACATTTTGTGTTGGCGCCACCTACAGTGTCGGAAAAACATTTTAAATTTCCTTTTAGTTTTTGCTTATTACTAAACATTTCATTAATTACCGCCTGATTCTGTGTATTCTTGACAAATTTTTGATCAAGGTGTTTTGTCAAGATTTTTATTTTATTTTTGTTATTTTTTTTGTTGGCATTCTGATGCAACATTGATAAAGGAAAAAGCTCATTTCATTCAACATAAGGTGAACGAATGAATTTACCTCGAACTGTTCTTCTGTCGAAATTTCTGCGTTGTTGAAATCATCTCTAAAGATGCTCTGGCTCAGATCTTGATCTGAATCCGGAGGATCAATGTCAAGGACGTCGTCATTAGTCGGTTCTACATTAGCTCCACTGCGATACTTGTGTATCCATTATTATTTTCTTTGCAACTAATTTAAACTAAAAAAATTTTGAAAAGCAAATGTTCCTTATTACATGCACAACTTAAATTACAATAACATATCCTTCTAAGCAGTCAAAGTACTCGTTCTTCCATAGCTTATTGTTGCCTGCGAATGGTTTTTGAAAGCTATGCTAATGAAATTGGTAAACTTCCAAGTACTTAAAACCTCGGGACCGCGTTTATATTGAGTTGTCTCCTCCCATTTCCAGAAAATATTTCCTCTTTGAAGAGATGGAAGGAGCAAAGAAACGATGTCTTCGAAAAGGTATCGTGGGGAAACGGAAAAGCATTACCGCACTATTCCGGCAGAAAAGGCGGGTATTGAGGCAACCGTTAAAACAACAACTCATGTTGTTTTTTATTGTTACATTTTTCAATTTGCTATCGATTGTATAGTTTCAGAGTTTTCAGTTTAGCATTTTTACGCTCAAACTTTTGCGGCAAACAAAAATCATTTGATGCGCAGAAAACCTTTCTTCAAATATACATTTTAGATGTCTTTCCCTGATGCTTCATTATTTAATAACAATAGATACGTATGTAAAAGTTTGAACTGAGAAATTATTTTTCCACCAAGGTCAACACTTAGGGGACTCCCCATTCCATATCATATCATTATTCCAATAATGATGATACTGTGTGATTCTGAGTTACTTTTGAGCTTACGGAATATTTTTCTTTAAACGTTGATAAGCTTTATTCATTCATGACTTCGTAAGTGTTGACTTGACGCAATGCATACAAGTTTGTATGTTTTCTTTTATTTTTGTTGTTTTTAATGCAAACCTATGCAACTGATTTCAATATTTTGTTATCTGTTCTGAAACTACCACAAGTCAGCACTTTTTACGAATGCTGCTGCAGTTGTAGTCTGTTGTCTTTACGACAACCTCGCTTGAGATTTGGTTTGATTTTTGATTTAATTTTTTCGACGCATTTCACCACACAAGTTGCTCTCCTTTGCCGCAACAGTGTTCGCCGAATACTTTTCAAGCGCAAAAATATGTTAGGATTCTGAGAAGCAGTAGTTGAAATTGTTTGCTTGGCGGTCGTCTATATTGGCCCATGTTATCTCCGCTTGAACTTGGAATTACCCCGGCTTATAAATATGTGTGCGTGTTCGTATGTAGTCAATATTGTTTTGATTGTTTTACATGCGGTTTTGAGGCACAACTTAAAGCCTTCACTTTCACAGCGTCCAGCATCAGTCGCTGTTGGCATTTTCAACTGATTGTTGCTCGTAGTTGAAACTGTGATTTCAATAAGGAATATAAAAATAATATAATAAGGATAATAATAATAAGAAATATAATAAAATTAATTGAAAATGTGGTATAAAATAGTCCTAATTGGTTTACTTAATATTGCAATCGTCAATTCGTTCACCGTTAACGGTTATCCGTGCGAAGGAAAACCAGGTGTAATAAATCCTTTGGGTTTTGGAAGAAATGTGCCCAACTGTTTAGTGTTGCTGAACAAGATTTTCAGTTATGCATCTCAAGAAAGCAAAGAAAGTGAGGAACCAAACGGTGAGTGTTTAAATTCGGGAATTTAATAGAAAAAAACGAATTTTTCAAGCATTTGCGATTGTTGTGGTTGAAGTGTTCAAGGTGTTGTTGTGATTTATGGCTTAAGCACCAAACAAAATTATCATGTTGAAAGCTTCAAGCTTGCTTCGAATGAGATGCTGATGGAATGGAGATGAATTGAATTATTCTTGCCTGCAATTCGATTGTGCCCCTTCATGGAGTAACAGTTTGTCAGTGTGTCCAGTGTCCGAGAGACATTTTAATATATCTTTTAAGTCTCTGGAAGCCCCATTTACACCTGCTATGAGGTAATCCCCCAGTTTCTTCTTTCGACCAAGCTTTTTTTTAGTTTGGGGCATTGTCCTAGTATGTGTATTGCAGTTTAATTATCCTACAAGCAGAGTCTGCAATATTCGTTTTCACGAAATCCTAGTTTACCAAAGTAATAGTTCAATGTCAGCAATAATCCTCAGATTGTTCTTTTATGGACTCATGCATTTCTCGAATCGTTTCTTGTTATATGACCTGAAAATTGCCTTGGAATGTTCTAATACTGCTTGATTTTTCCCAGTATTGATTCATGCTAATTACCTCGTCCTTTTTGTTAGGTTGGTTAGGTTTGGCTCCAAATACAAAAAGGTTCTGGGGCTTCGTTAAAGCACAGCATAATTATTACACCGTGCGAAAATCCATATGTGCGTGAAACTAGAGACTAAATATAGTAATTGTGCATACTCAGTTTTTCATTTCTACACCCTTTGTCCTTTTAAAAGGACTTCAAAATTTTGAAGTGGATAAAAAATAAAAAAATATAAAAAAATACTTAACCTCGTTAGAATATGGCGATATGTATATCAAATGAAAGAAGAAAGGCTCAAGAATTTAAATAAAATTTATTTGTTTTTCTATTTGTTAAAAACGGATATGAAAAAGGTCCTTTGAAAATTTTAATCCTTTATATCCCTGAAAATTAAATATAGAATTTTCTTGAAAAGTAACTCTGTTCAAACCCGAAATCTCATTGATCACGTGTCAAAATTTCATTACTCTAACTTTATTGGTTCGAAAGTTATTAAAAAAAATGCGGAAGCTGCAATTCTAATGAAGTGCAAAAATTCTAATTTATTTGAGTATCAGTATTTTAAATAATAAAAATATACAAAATCATTGAAGCGAGAATAATGAAAATTTTCAAATCAAAACAAAATGAGAAGAAAACAAAAAAACAGAAGAAAAAAGTTTAATCAGCCGTTTTGTTGCCACTATAAATTTGCCTTGGCCTAACCTAACCTGCACACGGCTGGCGCTTACACACTGGAGAGCATAACTTTAGACGCACCAAAATTTTTGGCATTCCGTATATATTTCAGGAATTGCAGAAAAGTCTAACGATGCAGAGTGAAAGAGCTTCTAAACCCATTTACTTAAAGATCTTGTTGAAATTTTTGGAACTTTCTGTTTAAAGACTTTCAATATAATTTTAGATGCACCTTAAAAATCATTAAAAAAAAAACACTTAAATCAGTCAAAGTTTTTGTTCATACTGAAATCAAGAATACGCCAAATCGAAGAATTCAGCAAAAGGATCAATGCCGCAACATTTCCACACCTCACAATTACAATTCCAACAAAAGTGTTTTTGGCATTCATTCAATACAATGATTTTTTGTTGTTGTTTCTCTGCATAATAAACAGACTATTATGATGCGCTGTTATCAAATCGGGCAGCACACGAAGACCGCAAATTCAATGAAATCGACTTGAGGCCCACATCGTACGAGACGGCACGCGCCGAGGCCAAAGCGAATGCAAAGTTCGGTGTGGCGCTGAATTCTATAAAAAGTGACGTGTACGCCATACGAGAGTCCATGTCCTACATGGAATTGCTAACGCAGAAACTATTCGGGCCAGTGGAGCATCAGCACAAGCAAATCATGGACAAACTGGGCCTTTTTGGGCGACAAATCGAACATCTAACCGAGGAGTTGGCCGATATGCGCGCAGAGGTGATGACTCCGTCGAGCACAACTCCAACAGCTACCGTGGATTCAGATTCAGCTAGCAAGGAAGATAATTCCGATGATGACAGAGAAAGGGCTCACGTAGTATATAGTAAGTAGTCATTGGCCACAAGTGCTCGCTGGAGATATTAACATGGCTGACTTTTAAGTAGACGCAAACCCTCTTTGGAGGGAATTGCTGGATGTAATTCGTGCTCAGAACCTGGATGATTCGACAGGTAAATAAATGGTTTTTTGTTTTTTTAACTTATTTGCATAAAAATGTCATTTGTACACAGTGCATAGACCTGCAGATGCCGTAGATGCTGTTGATGAGCTGGAAAATAGTAACGATGGCAATAACGTCCATGGTAAGAATTTGAAGAAGAATGAACCACATAAGTCATGGTTTTACATTTAACTTAATTATTAGATATTATGTCTGCAATTTCCCCTTACACATTTTACGAAACTGACAATAACGATGCCGACGTAGAAGATTTACACTTCCACAATAATGGTAAATAGTGGCTTCATGTACAATGTGAAACATTTAAACAATCTGACTGAAAATTTCACGTACGCGGATAACAGATTTGGGACAGATGCCCGACATGCCAGAGTCAACCACACAGTCCGAACTAGAGTCGGAATTGTCAGAAGAGGTGTTACGTGAGCTTGAACATGAGCCGGAGATGGATTATAATTATGACGATTATACCCATGATGAAGAAGAAGAATATAATTAATGAAGAAAAGTATACATTGTAAATGAATACAGATGAGAGCAATTATTGTGATAAGATTGAGAATGGAAAACTTATTAGTTGTAGTTTAAATACAAATTATTGCAAAACTTACGAATTTACATGTTTATATTACAAACAAGTTAAGTGGTTTAAATGCTGGTACTTCTGTATAAAAATCCTACATAAGCTATGATCCCTTCCTGGCTAGTTATCTGCTCGTTCACTGTCTTTTCCTTGATCCTATTACATAAACCATTTTCCACTCATGAATCAAACTAACTTTAACCACAGAATAAACAGTAATACAGAACGCTCATCTCATACAAATTCAAAACTGTTAAGGGGTCGCAATATTACGACCACTGTTAATTGAACATTACGTCCTCTGCTATTAACATTACAAACAGTACTAGACAGCTTTCGTTTCTGTTATATCACAGAACAAACAGCACAAAGATTAGAAAAAAGTAATGATCGCATGCGGCGCCGCGAATCAATACGAATCAATGGGAAAATAGCATCGGCTGTGGTTGCTGTTGTTGTCGGCCAACAAAACGAAGTGCCAATTCTTCTTACATATATGGGGAGAAGAGCAATAAGCTATGGCTGTTTTTATTGTTGCCGGCTAGGAAATGAAACATTAAATTTGAATTATTTTTGCTTTGTGGTTCATTTTGCGTGCAGCGCAGTGCGTACATACGCTGTCGGAAGCTATTTTACGACGGAGTGTAGCGTGCAAAAATATATGAGAACGAATGTCAAAAGGGGGTAACTTATCGACTGAAAAAGTCACGACGGTATAAAGATATCACACTATTTTTAATATTGGTGATAGCTAAACGATTTCTTACAATCGTTATGCACGAAATATCTTTTAAAATGTGGATTTACATACATACATATATCGAAAAAAGCAAAACAAAAAAGGTATTCTGCCATCATTCGGGATCGTCGTTGCTTACTTACTTTTTTCTGTTATTGAAATGGAAAATGTTATTCCATATCATATCTATTATAATAGATATGTACATACATACATTAGACATGATTAAATGCACAAATTTGTAATTACGATTCTTCGGAACCTCTCATTTTTTTAGGTTTCACAAACAAATGTTTGGGCCAAAAATCTGGGGGCCTAGAGTGGTATAAAAGGCGTAAAAATAATATAATAAATCGCGGCGAGAAATCATTTACGCCAAACCTTTGCGTTAAGTGCTCATAAGGAAATAAAAATCTCTTCACACAGAAGGTCGATCGCATAATAACATGAAAAAAAAGTCGGGAATTGCCAGTCAATGTCAGCCAGAAACAAATATTCAAAATTTACTATTTTCATTCGCTGATCAACACAACAACAACGATCGCACATCGCCCTTCATTCGCTTCATTGAAAATAACAGTAACTTCTATGGCCGGCATCGAGCGCACGAGCTCGCTCGCACCACTCGGCACTTACCGAAATTACAATAACAGAGCTCATCGTCACACGAGAAATTAACAGAGACAGAAGTTCTGTTCAACCAACTCTGTTATCTTCCCTTCTGCTGCTTTCGCTGCTTCCGCACCCGAAATTCAGATTGCTTCTCTGGTCGACATGCGCATTCTGTATACTGTTTATTCTGTGCTTTAACTAAACAAATCTAACCGAACTTTCTAGCTTTCCATTTCGCAGCACGTTAATCCATATTGAACAATAATTCGTGGCTTAAAAATTAAACTACACATCAGCGTGCAAATCCTTATTAGTTTCTCAAATAAAATAAAAAATTATTTTTTACAAAATATCTAAAATAAAACAAAAACAATGCAATGATTTGATTAATCGGCAACAAGTGTCTTCTTATATTAGAAGTCCTTGAATGTTTAGACAGCAATTTAGATAGCACTTCACATCAATTACAATTACAAGTATCTACGCTTATCACATCTTTGACCCAACACCAAAAATATTTTCGCTATAAAAACCGCAAGCAGCGCACGCCAAGCATTAGAAGTTTGTGCACTTTCTAAACTGACACAAATATCAAACGCACAGCAACAATGTCAAAGCTGACTTTTGTGCTCTTGGCAGCTGTTCTCTTGGTTGTCCCGTCCATGGGTGAGGTGCTGAGCCGTTGCTCTCTGGCCAAGAAGATGCACGCACTGGGCGTGCCCAAGGATCAACTGGCGCGTTGGGCGTGCATTGCCCATCACGAGAGCAACTACAACACCAAAGCGGTCGGCTCGGAGAACTCGAACGGCTCTCGCGACTATGGCATCTTCCAGATCAACAACTACTACTGGTGCCAACCGTCCAACGGCGCCTTCTCCTACAACGAGTGCAAGATCCGATGCGAAGATTTCTTAGTCAACAGCATTAAGCCGGCGGTCAAGTGCGCCCAACTGGTGCTGAAGCAACAAGGCTGGTCAGCTTGGTCCACCTGGAAATACTGCGACGGCAGACTGCCCAGCATCAACGATTGCTTCTAAGCAATAACATAGCTCCGCATATTTGTATTTTGTGAATAAAAGAGACAAACCATAAGTTTTTGTATTTTTGATTTATGTATAGTGTATGAATTATTGCAAAATTAATTTCTAGCGAACACACATTTAAATTTGCTTTAAGTTTTGGTCTTAATGGTGACAATTGTTTCGGAAGCACTTGCTTCAATTTGCTAGTCTATATATTTGCTTTTACGTTTTCAGCTGCAACGTTTTCGACCACAATTCAAACGTTCCTAAATCCTTAACTATTTGGCAATAATATCCTATTTCATACAACCGAGCTTGTTCTTGCAAACGACATACACCTAATTCTGTTTTTACACGGTCTTTCTTTACACGGTTTTGATTTAACACGGTTTGAAAATTAAAAAATAATACTTTTTTTTAACATTTTTTTATTTTCAAACCGTATTAAATCAAAACCGTGTAAAAAAAGACCGTGTAAAAACAGAATTAGGTGTACTGCACAAAACGATGAAAATAACTAACTATAATTTGTAATTCAAACAAAACATAGAAGAGTGTAATCATTCTTGAAAGTAAAAAATTAAAAAATAACTAAAGGCAGTGTACAAATTAACATAACCGATAATTTCTTTTGTAGCATGGATTGTTTAAGATAAAGCGTACACTAAAGTCTCTAAAAACTCGATTTAGATAACTTCGTGAATAATTCAACTTAGGTGACCACGAGCTGATATGGCTTGGCATAGCCCATGGCCACGAGCGTGCTGGGAATTTTGCCAAAATGTGTACCCAGAAAGCGCACCAGCAGCTCCTCATGATGACTGAGTACTTTTACGTCGAACGACTGATTGAGGATTAGCTTGTTGAGCATGTTGATGCCATGTTTGCGCTTCTCTGGCGTCGCTTGCGCATCACGAACTATGTCCGCCAACCGACAATACGTCGCCTGATAGGGTTGCCGCACCGAAGCAGCATCGCAGTGCGCCAAATCGCGCAGCGGCACAAACTGATAATTTCCGTAGTCCACATAGAACACTTTGAACATTTTACGCGACTCGTCGCTCTCCTCTACCTTGGCGCGGTACCACAGCCCGTCCTCGTAGCGCGCCAACACCAGCTCGAACATCAACGGTGGCTGGCGCAAACGCTGCAACGGCTTTATATCCTCGGGATTCCAGATGAACGGCTGCATGGGCGCCTTGGGATCGTTAATTTGCGCATAGAAATATTCCAACGCGCCGACATGGGTCACCGTAATGTTTATGACCATTCCGTGCGCATAGCGTGTGACTGGCTGATGATTGTCCACGATGGTGGCCGCTGGCAGGCAATCCTTGGTCCAGCCCTCGGGCTGTGCGGCCGTGTGCTCCTGGCGACAATTGGCTCCCTTAAAGCAACAGCCTGTCTTCGGATTGTAGAAGCGGCACAAGCGCACATCGTCCTTGGGATTGTAGCCCATTACGGCTACCATGGCATTGGATGTGTTGAGCGCTTCCTCTTGCAGCATTTCCATGTCGTCGAGCGTTAGGCCGTTGGGCAGTTTCTCGGTATCGCCGTTGTTCAGATAGATCTCAGGGCCGCGTGGCAGCATTGCCAGCGGAACGGCTTCATCGTTATCCAAAAAATCGTCAACGAATGGATTTGTATTTTTCCACTTGGCGCGTCCTGCGTCGACGGGAGAAGTGACAGCATTTATTGTTGCCTTGCCTTGCGCTGGGCTTTGCTTGTTTGGTGGTTTTACCAATTTATTCGTTGTTTTCGAATTCAACTCTTTGCTTTTCCCATTCAACGGTGGTTTTACTTCATTTTTTTTCGACGGCTGCTGTTGTTTAACTTTTTCGTTTGTTTTTGCTTTCCTCTCTGCCTTCATTTTCGTAAACGCTTCTTTCTTCATCTGCTCTTCCATGCTCTTTTCCTTTCGCTGCGTCTTTTCGGGCTGTTGCTTCGCTGGCAGCGTCTTCGTTGTCTGCTCCACTAGCTCATCTTCAACCGGCCGCACCAATTGCTCATCTGCCTCAATGTTCTTTTCCTTTTCCACCAGCTTTTCCCCCAGCAATGTTAGAATCAACACTCGCTCTCGCATTCCCTCAACGCGAAATTTAGCCATTGTGTATTCCAGCTCTTGCAAGCGTCGTTGTAAAGCCTCCTGTTCTGAACTCTCGCCGTCTTCGATGCCGCTCAACTCACAGAGCATGGCCTGCGCCGGTATTTGCTTTATATCCGCTGGCAAGTGGTAGGTTACGTCGATGGCACTCATCTCTACCACCTCGCCAAAGTCCAGCAACAGTACCGCATGCTTTTCCTGATCACTAGCGCCTTGCTCTGTGGGTTCTAACACCACTGCACTAGTGCGCACTGCCCGCAAAATAATGTCGTCCACCACCAGCCCGAAGACTTCGTTTTCCGGCGGCAGCCCCGTGTATTGGCGCAGCTGAAGCATTCGTTGCAACGCTGCAATGCGCTGCATAGCAAGATCCTGCGCATCGCAAACGTAGAATCGAAGGGACGGCAAATCGTGCACGTAGGTGACGGAGGCGTTTAGCAGACTACCAGCTGCGTAGGCGGACAGCTCCTTCTCTACGTAACAAATTGGTGGTGAGCAGGTGAAGTCCAGCGCAGACGAGCTGGTGTCCACATAGTCGTTCTCCTCAACGGGCAGTATGGACTGTTGGTTGTAGTCATTGGCGCTGACTGTCGGTGTGTCGGCGGCTGGTTGGGTGGGCACTTCATTGGTTATTTCCTTCAGTCCTTCGCGAGGCTTTCTGTTGTTGGAACTTAATTCCAGCGCCTCGAACAGCGAACGCCCAGAGTGCTCCTCCTCCAGCTTCTGCACACGCATATGAATATTGAATTTGCGCGCCAAGTCCATGATGTTGGACAGGCTGGTCAGGAATCGATCATAGGCAAGCAGCGCGAAGGCATTGTCGTCGCTCACCGCCTGCCAGCAATTGCACAAAACACCCAGCATCTTCCCGCTGCCCTCCAGATAGTAGTCGATATTATGCTGAAGTTGTTGTAATTCCTGCGTACACATTCCGTGCAACTGCTGCAAATGGTCCATGCTGGATTAGTTCCGTCTGTTCTCTTCACGAATATGGCAAAAACTAAATTAACAGCCAGGAACTTTTATTTTCATTTAACGTTATTCCGTACGCTTTTTCTCTTGGGTAAAAGAATGGAGATTTATATGGGCCCGAATTAGGAAGGACTACTAGTTTTTCCAAAGCGGTCTCCGATCAAATGTGGCTAAATGCAAACACAACAACAACTGTTAACTTGTTGATGCGAACTGCAAGCGGCTATGAGTGTTGCCCAATTGTTGTATTTTTTAATCGCAATCATTATTTCTTAATCAGTTATTTTTAAATTTACTTTTAATTTTTTACACAAGAATGACTAATAGGTAATTACTAATCAGGGAGACGGGGATTATACGGTTTCCGTGGCGCCACCATTTGATGATGTTTTTAGATAGATTGACCGAAAATAAATCGATTTATATGGGCCGAAGGCCGGCCAACTGGGAAAAACTGTTTGCCAAAAAAAACTATGGCTTGGAACTATGGATTTGAACAAAAAATACTGTGCACACCTGACTGTTGCCTGATGTGGTGGTGACTTCCATGAGCGTTATTTTTTTAGCGCCCGGCCAAAGGCCGGCCACTCGGGAAAAACTTGTTGTCAAGAAAACTATGGCTTTCGGGAAAACTGTATGCACCTCTGAGATTGCGAAAAAAGCGCTGATCTGGTAAGATTGCATATAACGGTAAATCTACAGTTATATACATTGAATTCATATTCGTTGCAATCTATCTAAAAACATCATCAAATGGCGGCGCCACGGAAACCGTAGACGTGCCAGGGAGACCTCCATCTAGTTAAGTTGTTAATAATCCGATATTATTTGATATGTTTGTTGTAATAGCGGTTTATGTCAGTTTAACCACAGCATAAACAGTAATATTGTTTATTCTGTGGTTTATCGCACATTGACCATAGCTGGGTTTTTTTCACGCTTACTGGGCTACTATCTATGTATGTATATAAATAATTCAAGTTGCTCTGCGGTATTGCAATAGCATTTCCAAAACACATTTTTGATTTGTGGTTTTCCCCGCAAAACATAATCTTTACAGGTTTTTGCAGCATCAGAGTGGCAACACTAGTCAGCATGTTTCCGCCAGTTTGTACGTTAGCTGTGTGTTTAAATGTATTGTATTTGTTTTTTATTTGAAAATGCATTACTACTCCAAGGCAAATAAATTGTTAGCTCTTATAACTATATTCGCGATTAATTCTATTTATATGTAAAACACTGGCAATATTAACAAATAAACATAACCTCTCTGTGTTCGAAGCGCTACAAACTGACAACTGTCAGTTTAAGCGGCGCGGACACCGGCCACCACGATTTGTTTTGGAAATCTATGAAATAGTAAAATACTCGGTGGAAGGAAGCAAAAAGCGCTAAAATGCAAGACGACAAACCAGCAACATTTGTGAGTTAACCAAACAAGATTCTAATTGTTCTCCTTTTAAACACCAGAAATCATTGCAATCCCTCTTTTCCCCATACACCAACAGGCCATTGTGGACCCACTGTGCATGCGCTATGGCAATACGCTAACTGGCAAATTTGTGGCGGGCAACCGATTGGCAATGACCGCCTACCGGCCAATTACCTGCACCACGCGCGACCAACCCAGCGAGTATGCGGGCAAGGACCCAGTGCAAATCCACATGCTGCAGCCAGAGTTCATCTTCGATGATCAGATATTGCGCAGCCTTATTGCCGAGGCCAATGCCACTTTTGTGGCACTTCAGGCGCTGAAGCGACGCGGCAGCAAAGCTGACTATACGAAAATCTCGCGCACGTACCGCAGCATTATACGCGCCTGCTTGGAAAAGTTGCAAGAGGCTGCAGCCCATACGGAACAGGCTACGCCAGCAGACGCGCATGTCAAGTATCAGCAGTACATTTCCATTTTCTACTCCATTGAGTGCGTGTGGCACCTGAGCGAGATACTCTTTCTAGACCCGACACCCTCGAATGCGGTTGTGCCACAATTGCTCGACTGGATACGCTTTCACTTTCCGGCTGCGGAACGTTTGGCCACAGATCTACTGCTGCTCGGCCGTGAGGCCAGCGACAGCGATGACTATTGGCCGACATTGAAGGGACTGGTGCTACAAGGGCAGGTGGACGTGACGCGTGCGCTGTTGCAGCTACATCCACAAGCGGAGACGCCGACTTTTAAAATGGCCGAGCAGATCTTGAAAGCAATGCCAACGTACAGTGTAAGTGAACAAGAGTTAGCAGTGGATGGGCTGGGAAAATGATTAAATGAAGAAGTTTGGGAAAAATTTGTAATTTTAAAATAAGCAACTGAACCCTGACACAAATAGTTTTTAAATTAATTAATTTGAAAAATGTTTACATTCTTTCACAGGTCTATGGCGGCTCTTCCATACAGAAATTCCGGTCGCAGTGGCAGTACTGGCTAACAGACACCGAACGCAAACTGGCGGCCAATATGTTAGCACCTGAGTCCAACTTAGAAGAGTTGATAAAGGTATATTAAATTAATGAACAAATCGGTAACTCTAATTTTCTTCAGCTAACAAATTTATTTATTTGTAATAACTGCAAGCTGGCTACAGGCGAAACGCAGATCTGGAATGCACAAATACAGAGCTCGGAATACTGGTATGAGTTTCTGCCCGGCTTCTTGCACTACACTAATCCGGCTTGCAAACACTTCGAGCTGGGCAGCGCGGCCAACAACTGGCTGGCGCGCTGGGCACGTCTCAAAGGTCATGGCAGCACCGAACTGCAGCTGAAGCATCTCGACCGGGTTATACTTAGCGTGATGGAGAACGATATGCATCAAGTCATACATGCCATACAGCTGATGGCCGACAATCAGTGGTTCGTTACGCATTTAACCGATTTACTGTATAATTGCGGGCAACTGCAGATAGTAGGCGAGCATCAAGTTAAGTGAGTTGCAATCAACTATCTAAACGTTGCTTTTCATGAAACTAAAACTTCATAAAACATCCTAATATATATGTATATGTTTTTTACAGCGACTGCATTAAATTGCGTGACTCGTTGCTCTACGATTTCGGAAGTTGCCTAATGACGCGCAATTCACTGTGGCAGCTGGGCATGGACTACATGAATCATTGCTCGCAAGAAGGTATTTTCAAACCTAAACTAGCTTCTTCGTATATTCACTACATGGCTTTGTGCATATTACAGGACAAGCTGCCTTGGAATTGCTGCTCACAAAGATTCCCATACGCAACGAGAAGCAGGCACTGAAGATTATTAGCATTGCACAGAAAAAAGGATTCGTAGATGCTGGTATTTTGTTTTGTCAACGGTTTTTATGTATTTATGGTTTAACGATTTTGTTGTAAATTTGTATAGAGCAAGAAATATGCAAAGTGCAAGCCAGGAAGTCGCTAAATGAACTGCGGTATGGCAACGCTTTGGAATGGGCTCTCCGCTCCAAGGACACGCTCTATGTCACCTCGATTGCGGACTTTTTGCTGAATGTAATTTATTGTCAGTCTTTAATTTCTATATGCATTATATGTGTTCACTTGTAGCACTATGCCAAAACGGGCGACATGCTGTGCCCGGACGTGATTGCCAACATTGGTGCCAAAATGTTCATATCGCCTCGTTTGGTATTTCTGGTGAAATACTACGATTTCTATGAGTTCTATCGCAAACGTGATTTTCTACCTGCCGCGGAGCTGCTTGTGAACCTGCTGGAATCGAAAATTACACCGGAATAGTAAGTGAAAAATTGGAAGCAGGAAATCGAGTATTTGATAGTAAACTTTTTGACCTGAATTGATTGTGCCATATGCGAAATTGCAGTGGTGTGGTATAATTTGCTTCTACAAAATAATAATTTACATAATTTACATGTGTTACATTGACACCTGTTTGCTTCCTTAGCTTCTGGCCATCGCTGCTAATCGACTCCATTCCACTCCTCGAATCCAAAGATCCGAAAATACTTTCGCGTGAAACGTGCGCAATATTACAGCATCTCGAGTCCGAGTTGGTGCCACTGATTGAAAAGAAGAAAAAACGTTTGGAAAAGTATCCCGATGTAAGTAGAATGACACGATTCATTATTAATTTCCTTATTTCAAACCACTTTTGCACTCTTTGCAGGAGCCCATCAACATACTGAAGGACTATCGCATTGAAAACATTGAGGAAATCATCAATTTGCTGCGTTTGGCTTGCGCGCGCAATCTGTCACGTGCAATCATCATTGAAAACACTGTGCTCAACTGAATGCTAATTACTTTATTCTGTTTAATTTATAACTTAAAATCTTAAATACAAATTCTGTTTACAATTGCTGCAAATACACATGAACAATGTTGTTCGTCGCCATTAATCAGTTAGTGACATTCTTTTCATTTACTTGTATTTTTCATTGAAGATTTTGTATTTTCTGTTTGTTAAGTTCTTGAAATTTGTTATATTTGTTTATTTTGTTTGTTTGCAAAACTTGCAACGCCTCTAAAGAAAGTCAAGCAGCTAATTGTGTATTACACAAGCCATCAATCGGCGGCACTTGACCGTACATTTAAAACTACAAATATGCGATAATAGTAAGTGGGTGTACGAGCAGGGGTTGTACAGCGTTTACACAAACATTTAGTGAGTTTAAATTGTTTGTCGATTTTTGTTTCGGAGGATCTAAGATTAGTGGGGCATAGCATGAACATGTCGGTTGACTATGATAATTGTTACTAAACATAATGGAATCGAAATACTACATTTAATGTTGTTGATTTTAGTTATTATGTTTGTAAAACTATAGGAAATATAACAGCGGGATTGTAACGATCCAACTCTACAGACCGCACACAGCACGAATGCAATTGTAATGCTTCTTATAATTTGTTTATTTTAACTTTTACTTTTATAATTTAAAGCGCCGTCCACGCTGCTAATTGTAGCTGCTCATTTCCTCATAATACTAGCACGCTCAATGAACAATTCAATCTGCCTTTTTGCTTCTTCGAATATTCTGCGGGCGCCGACTGTACTTTTTTTCAGTTTGACAATTTTGTCTTCAATTTTTGTTCGAATCAAATTAATACTAAAATTTTGCATATCATGATTACATTTATATATTTTGTATGTATATATGTATATGTTAGTATTTACGCATATATGGCCATGAATATATTTCGATTCGAGTATTTACTGTTCAAGTTCGGCTTAAGTTGTTGTAGGTTCGAGCGGTCTTAAAAGTACACAAAATACAAATTAGGATAATTACAGGCAAATAAAAGTGATTTGTTGATGCTTTCAATAAAATAAAATCGCAAACAAAGTAGCTGCACTCGCTGCTATCCTCTCAAAGCGCAGTTAGAATTGGTGGCGGGGCGCAATTCCACGTTTCTTTTAGCCTAGTTTAGCTTTACATTTGCATTGGCAGCGCTGGCGGCGGCAGCAGCGGCCGCAGCAGCAGCACCGGCGCCCGCGGCCGCGCCCGCCAACGTTATGGAGCCGAGCCGCGACAGCGACGGCTCTCGCTTCGGCGGTACGATTGGCTTGTTGGGTGGTATGGGTGGCGGAGCGCCGCGCGCCCCGGCTGGTGGCACCGTGACCGGTGGCACGGCAATGGGCACCGGATGCGGCGTCGGCTGCTGGTCCAGCGAGTGCGAGGCGGCCGCCGCCAGCGCAGCATACTTGCCGCCGGGCGCACGCTGTATGGTGGCCGTCGGCTGCATCTTCACGGGCGATGGCGAGGGCGGTGCCACCGTGGCGGCGCTGCTCAACGAGTTGTTGCTGCCGACGACGGCCGAGCTGGCGCTGGTCGAGTCGCTCAATGTGTTGGCGACACTGGCCAGCGCACTAGCTGCCGGCACGGCTACCACAGGCGCGACAGGTGCAATGGCAATGCCGCTGCGTATATTGAGACCGGGCGCACGCGCAATGCCGGTTGTGGGGCCCGAGACGGGCACGCTCGTTACCGTTGCGGTCGGTTGTACGATTTTGGCAATATTTACCATCGGCGTAGCACAGGCATCATCTGCAAATGTGAGTGGAATTAGTTGTCAATTTTAAAAAAGATTTCATGTCGACTTGGATTTTCCCGAATAATTTAATAAATAACAATTAAGTATTACTTTCAACTACTTAAGTTATTATTAATTTTTATTGGGCTGTTTTGTTTTCATGGTTATACATATTGCATTTTTTTTGTTTACATTTACTATGCAAATTGTTTGTAATTTATAAAGTCGAATGTTTCGATACAGATGTTATTTTTTTTAATTTACAAATATATTTTATATAGTCAAAAAATATACAAACAGCAACGGAAATCAAGCGATAAAAAGGCGTTTCTGCACAAAAAACAAAATCACCTTCAATCGCGCGTAGAAGAGGACAGTAGTAGGGAATGTTGCGAAAAAAGCTTGTGTGGTTTTTGGATTTTTTTAACAAAAGATTTCAGCTTTAAAAGCAAAAATTAAAGAAAGAAATTATCGTGAAATTATTTAAAGGAAGCAGAAGCCAAGAGGAGAATCACCGGACTCACCACTTAAAGTTCTTGCTTTGGCAACACCCACACCGACCGCAACACCAGCGACAGCATTTTGCTGTTGCTTCTTCAAAGCCTCATTCTCGCCGCGCAACAGCACCAGTTCTTGTTCGAGCTCCTTTACACTGCAGATCATGGTCACCAAACAATGGAAGTCAATTGAATTCTATTTAAGTGGCATTCAAGCTACTCACCGCGCTTCCTCCCTGGCCAGACTAAGCTTGAGCGCTTTGCGCTCGTTTTCAAAGGCAGCTGCCTGCTTCTCCAACTCTTCCTCCATGCGTAGCGACTTTTTGCTCTCCTCTTCCAAGCCCTCGGCAATTGTGTCCGAACGCTGTTTCTCTTCGGCTAATATCTGCGCCAGATCTTCCGATCGTTTACCTGCGTGAATGACATTTTCATATAGTTTTTGAAATGTTTAATAAATTAAAGTTAAATAACAAAATTAAATATAATTCTAAAAATTTTAATTAACTCAAAATCTTCTTTTGCCATTCTTTTCCCGACGCACTCACCTTCCTCAATGTACTTCATGAGTATCTTCTTACGTTCCGCTATCAGCAGCAGCACAATTTGCTTCTGTCGATTACGCTCATAATCCAATGTCTCCTGCAGTTTCTTCATGTCCTTCTCCATTTTCTTCAGCTGCGCTCGCTCCTCCTCCAACTCTTGCCGCAGCTTGGTGCGCTCCAGCTCCAGTCCGTACGTGATGTCATCGCCTTGCGCCGTGTCGTGCTCGTGCTTGCGCTTCTCTTCCTCCAGCTCCTGCAGCATGCGCTGGTTGTTCTCCAGCGACTCGGTCAGTATGTTGACCATGCGCAGGTGCGTCGCGCGCTGCTTGCTCACCATCTGGTACTGCTGCTCCATCTGCTGTTCAATGATCTGACGCACCTCCATTTCGGCCTGTGCGGCCTGCGTCGACGACTCGCGCGATATCAAATTGCCCGAGAGCGCAATCTTATCGCGAAAAATGGCGGCGTACGGATCGTTCGGCTGGACGCGCTTGGTACGCAACTGCGTAATGTACTGCTTGACGCGCTCATTGCGCAGCGCCGCAATCACCACGTCGCGCGCCTGCAATTCCCCCTCCAGATAGTACAGCATCTTTACCAGCTCGCTGTGCGGTATCTCGGTGCGGCTGGCCAACTGACTGGGCTTCTGGCCACTGCCCGGCTTCATGGTTTGGAACTCGTGCGCCGCATTGGTGGTGGCACTGCTGCTGCAGGCGGCGCCACTGCCCGCAGCGCCGTTGTCCAGCAGCTTGTCGACAAAGCGTGCGGTGCCGCTGTTATCCGCCGCAAAGGGGTCGCCGGCATTCTGTTCCATATTATTCGGCCTAATGGGGCGGCGCACAGCACAAAGCGGCGACTGAAAATATTTGTTTCGTCGGGACTCCGTCTGCGGAAATTATTACAAGTCAATGGGAGAATGGTGCTCGGTAGAATTTTCACTCTCTCTGCTGTTTCGCTCCTTCTTCAGCACGGCGTGCAATTTTCAAGCTCGTTTTAGGGCTTCGGCAATTTCGTGCAACGGCGCTTTATAATTCCATGCTGCTACGCTGCTGGCGGTACTCGTTAGGGATTTAATTTCGCTATTTTCGTTTTTGTTTAAATGCACACGTCCAACTTTAAAACTTTTCTAAAAATTTTCCATCAATCTTTGCGATTTTCTTTGTTGTCATTTTCATCTCCTTATGTACCCATTAAGCAGTGCTGCCAGATTGGTGGGAGACAAGTTAGAAAGTGTGACTAACAGCGATGCCATAAATAGTCGAAGAATAAATGATATGGGCTCAAATTCGGAATAAAAAAATTTCTATGTTGGGTTGAATAAAAAACCAAGTCGTTTATTTGCTGTTTCAATTGATTTTCGACCGTTACGTTTTTTAATAAACTTTTATGCAGTTAGCACATAGATTGTGTGGAGACATAGTGAAATATATTTCATTATGGTGTAGAGACTATTAAAAGTTGACTTATTGTAAGCACATTTTTACATACAAATTAATCGATGGAATTCATTTCACACTGTAGCAAATTTATTTTCGCTAAAAATATAATTAATCCTTAAAAATTAAGTTAACAAGTTCGAACGAGCACGTTTTCCAATACCTATGCGGGCTTTTTGGACTTCTATCCTCCTCCCCTCCTGTTGATTGATAGGTGTGCGGATTGAGACTTTATTTTCGAAACACAAACGGCTTGCCCACATTGTAGGCCAAAGAGTTGCGTATACGTTTTCCTATTAAACGCTCGGCGTACGGCGCCAACGCCGGCGTGCGCACATATATGCCACGAGCGTACGGCGTCCAAGCCCGGAAAGTACACTCGCTAGCGTAGGGCAAATTTAAACCAATCCAGCCCACCGACGACAGCATAAAATCGCAGCTTAGTCCCTCCTCGTTGTTGCCCACTACGTGGAAGTTTTCCTCATGACATTGTAATCCCGGCCAGCGCGCCAAACGCTCCTTATCACCAGATGGCAGACCCAGCACATCGCTGCCCAAGTATTGCTTGTACATTTCGTCTGCTTGTGCCGTTTGCGTAATAACCACCGGCAGTCGCAGCGAGCAAAACAGTATCGCCTTCACCCAGTCCGACTCCAAGTAGTGGCAGGCGACGAAATCGAGACGCGCCAGCCCTGCCATGAAGACACTCATTCCCGGCTTGAGGCGCACAGCACGCGGCATGATCATATTCTGCGGCGTCAGTTGTTGCAACTCGTCCTCGCTTAACAAGTTTGTGCACTGTGCCGGATGCATGACGCCCGGCGTGTCGTAGCACCACTTGGCTTGGCGGTACTCCAGGCTCTTCTCATTCAGTGTAATTATAGGCTGTGTGCCGCTGCTCATTGCAAAAGCGTCTTGTGTCTTGTTGATGGTCTTAACAAATGTGCGGCCCACGGTGCCTTCCAGACGCACGGATTCAACGTACCCCGTTTGACGTGCTTGATCGCGTCGCAGCTTCAGTTCGGCGGCCTTTTGGCCACGCTCTGACATCAGGCGTCGATAGCGTTGATAGACGCGTATTTCTGACGGCCGGTAGATGGGAAACTTAAGCAGCTGCAACGTTGTGCCCGGCCAGGGGCAGGTGGTGGCTTTACGCACCAATTCGGTGGCCTCAGGGCGACAGTAGTCGGATCGCAGCAGTATGTTGAAGAGCGTGCTTTTGCCCACATTGGTGCAGCCCAGCAAATAGACGTCGCCCTTATAGCTCCAAATCTTGTGCAGCTGTGTGATGAGTTCTTCAATGCCGTAACCCGTTTTGGCAGAGATGAGACCGATGTGCTTAATGTTTAGCTTGTCAAATCCACTTTGGATCATTTGCTGCATGAGGCTGCGCTTCACATGATCCAGGTAGCTATTGCTATCGCGAGGCAGCAAGTCCACCTTGTTGCCTACTACGAAGACAGGTCGTTTCGGTCCTAACAGCTGCTGCATGCCCGGCCAGATAGAACAGGGAAAATCCAGAAGATCAACAATGACCACTGCCAGCGCATACTCGTCCTGAATGCGCGAAATGGTGTCCACGTATGAGTCGGCTGTTACTTCCAGTTCCAGCGCAATGTTGTAGTGCTTAAGGAAATGGCAACGCTGGCAGATTATGGTCTGCAGCTCGCGGGAGGTGCGCCCTTTGAAAATTTCGCGCGGTATGTAACCTTTGAAGTTAGAAATAAAACATTAAAAGTGACCAAAATAAACAAAGATACAAAATGCAAAAACAAACCCGGTAGTGTTATACGATTGCAGTGCAGCTTTGCGCCGCAACCACTACACGGCACCGCAGAAGGCGGAATAGTGGGATCGGCTGTGCCATATTTGCCAACCTGTCCGTCCACATTGTCATCGTCCGCATAAAACTCGTAGTCCTCCATCCAGTTGTGCGGAAAGTCATCATCATCATCATCAATGTATTTTTGCTGCTCCGGCGCCCATAGTTCGGGCCGTTGCTGAATTTCCCTCAACTTTCGATTCTCTTCCAAAGCTTGTTTATGCTTGAAAGTTTTCAGTCTGCGATAGCTCATGAACTCCTCCTGGCTCTCCAGGTACGAGCTGTAGCAGATAAGTGGATGTTGTTCGTATTTCTGATGCGCCTGCTGCCAATCTTTGGCGCGAAGACTGAGCCGGGGCTGCGATGTCGCAATAGACGGTTCGCCTGAGGCGTCGGTGATGTTGCTGCATGCGCGCCATGTATGATTTATATACTGTTTGCTTCCCCGTTTAATTATTTGCCGTAATACAAACATTTTGTATCTATTTATTCCTTTTTAAGAGTTTACATCATGAACAGTGCATGAATTTGGAAATTGCAACGACGACAAGTGCACTCGCACGTGTAAACACAAAATAGTCGCAACAGCTGATTGCTTTCAATAAGAATAGTTGGCAGCGCCAAGGTTTATGAGAGAATTTAAACCAATTCTACCATGTTTAACTAACCAGGAGATAAAAATATACATTTTAAGAAAATGATGACGATTAAATACGAAGACTGAAAAGAATAAGAGATTCCCATCAGCATAAAAATGATGACTAATTAATTGGCAGTGAGATCACTCAAATGTACCCAAATGTATTTATATATAAAACTGCTACGAAATAGATTTGCAAGCACTTTATTGGTCCAGCCTAAACCACCCAGTAGCGTACGCAAAGAGGGTGAGAGTTTTGGGGGTTCCCCTAAATACAAAAGAGGCTGGTTACAAATATGATTTCAAATTATATTAAACTCAAAAGTTGTACGCAAAAACAAAAGGAAAATGCTTAGCGCTAATACCATGTACGAACTGTTGTCAACACCAAATCGAAAAATGTTCAGAGCAATATTTAAATTTCTCCAAATTTTAATGTGGTAGACAAGAATTGCAAATCCAGTTAATGCTTATTAATAATTGAATATATAGTGAGCTGAAGCCTTCAGCAGCTAAACTCTTCTTTACGGCAGAATAATAATTGTATTACTATTCTTTGATATAATAAATAAATAAATAATAATTTTATATATGCGTATGCAGCAGCAACATTTTATACACACTTTAATGTATGTAACTGCAAATTTTCTCGTAAAAGTCATAAGATTTAAATTCTTAATACAGCAATCGGCAATGTTTTTAATTGCTATTGAAAATGAATTATTTTTTAACTAATTTCTCCTCTTCAGATCACATGTTGGCAACGCCATATGCAATTGGAAATCAATTCAGTGCTACCACTTTACCCACATCGTAAACGTGATGTTGGCAACATTTCCATTACGAAGAAGAAAAATAGCAAAAGTCCTCTCTAATTTCGTGAGCGACTTTCATTTTGTTTTTCTCGTTCAAGCTGAAAGCGACTGCGGAAAGTTCGAAAATCCACCAACGGTGCAGAAAAAGCGGAATAAATTTAATAAAGAAAAGTGAAAAATATTGCAGAATAAAAGAAGCCTATTGAAAATAAAAAAGTCGCCTGCAAATTTAGCAGAAGAAAAAGCGTTAGTGCAAAGAGGAAGCGAATGAGTGGAATTTCCAAGTGAAAGAAAAAGGGAGCGAAAAAGAAAGAAGAAATTGTGCGGTGTGCATTTTTTTGTTGACCGAGCCAGCATAAATCGCCCGAAAAGAGTGAAAAAGTAGAAGGCGCTTTGGAGCTGCTAGTTTGGAGCGTATGTGTAGCGCAAGCGACGAAAGGTAAGCGCCAGTTCCGATGAAACCAAAATGCAAGAGAAAGAAATTTCACAAGGGAAATGGCGACAATGGGAAATTTGTGGAGTGCGTGTGTGTAGTGCGAGGCAGTGAAATGGAAATAGAAAGGACTGGTTGAGAAGCAGTGGAAAATGTGTACAATTTGCATAATTCGCAGTGCAAAACACACAAAGCGGTGAATAAATACAGTGAAAACGGCACAACGCCGAATGGTGAACTGCAGTAACACGCAGTGGCAATGCAATGCTGTCGGCAGCGCTGGCGAGCAGGAAAGAAGAAAAATTGCGAAAGAAGTTTTTGTGTGGTGTGGATTGATGCGGCGGCGGTGGCGTTGGCGACGGTGTGCACGTTTGTGTGCGTGTGCGCTGGTTGGTGTCGCAGACGGCCGATCGTTGGGTTTGTCGTCGTTGTTGTTGTTTAGGGAGGGGGGGGGAGCAACGCGGCAAGAAATTGAGAGAACGAAGAGAATAAGTAGCAGTCGTAGTAGTAGAAGAAGTAAAAAACGAGAAATGAGTCCAAGGCGACCTAAAAAACAATTTCTATGAAAAAGTCGTTTTTCTAGAAATGTAAGTTGGGCTTTTGTTGTTACTGTTTTGTGACTGCCGCCGAGCTGTATTGCTGTTGTGCCAGTCGTGTGCGAGCGTGCGGTTGCTTTGCTGTTGTAAGCTGATGGCTGTGTACCTGAAGCCATTGGTTCCAGCAGTGGCAGCGGTTGTTGTTGTGCAAGTGCAAAAATGTCAGCGTTGGAGCAGCGGCTGTGTTGTTGACAGCACAGCTTTGTGTGCAAGAATTGCATTACACAATTCTCTGCGCAAGTCGTATTTGGTTGTTTTTTGCTGTAACAAAGTCAAGCTGAAGCGGCAACGCATCAACTGCTGCGCGCGGCAAACACTGCGGCTATCGGCGCAGCGCCATTGTCGATTCGAAGTTGCTTATTCCCCGGTTTCTTTGCCTTTCTTCGCATTGCTCTATTGTTCTGCTGCCGATTTTCTGCTTTCAATTTTGCGTTTCACGAGTGTGTTGTGCATAAAAAAAGGTTCAATCGTCATCGTCTCTGTGCTCGCCCCCACATACACGCATCAAGCGTGCACAGTTCGCCCATTTCCACGACGGCCATGTCATTCCCATTCCATTTCCCAGCCAATTCAATCTAAATCGCCCAGTTCTCTTCGCCTGCCAGGCAATTTCCAATTAACACATTTCTTTCGCTCTCCACTTGCGAACCGTGGCTTTGTTCCTTGCCACTCTACATTGTTGTCCATTATTCTTCTTTCTCTTCTCTTTCACTTGGCATGCCTTCGTACGTTGTTCGCCATGTTGCATGCCAGCGACTGCTGCTGGGTACTCTTTCGTTGTGGTTGTTGTTGTTGTCGGTTAGTTTAGGTTGACTTGGTTTTCAGTGGAGGTTGAGTAATCGTCGTACCAGTGCAATCGTTGTCTATCGCTCTGTCCGTCTATTCGTCTGTCGGTTTTTGGTTTGCGTGTCGCGTTGGTTTGTGGAGCCATTGATTGAGTGAGTGGGGCGAATGGAAATATCTCGCTCGCAACTTTCATCCCTTTTCTCTTTTACTTTCACGCGAGAGCATTGCGCTCGCACCAATCCCCACTATAGCCATCCCTTTCGTGCTTGTCCTTCATCTAATTTGAAGTTATGATTTGAAAGTTTCCAATTGTAAAACGTTCTGTCCAAGTAGCGCTGCCAGATGTTTGGTATTGTGCGGAGATCTGTTGGCGGCTAATTTCCGTACGATTGAGTGATGTTTTGTGGTGATTCTGTGTTTACGAGCTTTAGAAGTTTTTCTTTGTGCGCATTGTGTTATCTTGTTTTTGGTAAGCAATATATTTTGTTTTTGACGGAAAAAAACCATTTGTTTACAAATTGTTTACAAAATATTTATGTAGGATTCACGATTATTATTTAAATATTATGGACTATTATTTGGTTAGTATTTTTATCTATTAGCTTACAAACCTTGTAATTTAAATCTGTCTGAAATTATTGACAAAGTAAACATGTTAACAATAAAGCGAAACAAATAAACTTCATTGAATAAATTTCATGAATGAAATTCCAGTAAATTTTTTTAATCGAAAATTCCATGATACAATAAAATATTATTGTACCATAGAAAATTCCATAGTGAAATAAATAAAGTGTACCAGGTAGATGACGTACACTTATTTCTCAGAGTAGCAATTGTCAGGGTGTCAATTTATTTGTGTCCGTTCAGTTAACCTTTATTTTTGTTGTCGCTAAAATAGCCCAAAATTTAAAATTTACTTTCAATACTCCAGAAATATAAATTTTTGTTATGTATTTTATGTTCGAAAAACACAGAAACTGCTTTGCCGTGCTTTTTTTTGGAGAGACAGTACGTTCACATTTTCAAACAATAATTTATTTTGAAATTTTTTCATACAGCACAGACGGGTTATGAACTCTGACATTTGTGAGCATAATGACATTAACTGTCAGAAAATAAGTGTACGATGAAGAGAGAGTGTCTGCTATCTGGCACACTTTATTAATTTCACTATGGAAAATTCATTGTATCTTCGAATGTGGGTTATTTGACAAATTTGCTTTTAATTTTTTGTATTTGCTCTTAATTTCATATTTCCGATTTTAATCGCTAAGAGCTGCGAAATACTCTGTTGACTGCGTACAACTACAATTTTTTTTTGCACAAAAATCTACGTGCTTCAAGGATTATCAAGGAGTTCCAATCATAGTTGAAACGAGCAATTTGCTGAGGCACTCAGAGGAACATGATTGACGCGGTTTAAACCCCATTCATGGGGAAAATCTAATTTACATATAGAAATGCACTGTGGCTGCTGAGAATGAAGTTGGGCTCTATAATTCGGGCGCTTTATAATGAATCGTTTTGATACAATTACGTAGGTATCGAAACAGGAAAACTGAAGCAATATAATTGTTATTATACTTTCAACTCCTACTTACTACTAGGTACGTTCTTACATTTGAGATTATATCGCTGTCTGCTATAAATTTATGTATATCGCAGGGATTAAGTTGGGAGACACGGATTTTGTTCAAGATATGATTTCGGAGGCATTTGTATTAAAAATTTTGCTATGTACTTGATTTTTATAAATTCTATATAAATTCTACCCGTAGTCGCAAAGAATCGTATAAAATCTTTTAACTCGACTATGTTACGAAATGAAAAACGATCATTGTTTTTTTGTGCCAGAGCCATGTCTAAGCGGCCGCATTTCGAAAGGTTCTTCTTTTACCACGTTAAGCACATTCGGCACACGCATTACGGCCCGAGTGGCCGTGTGCTGCGCTGACTGATGCCTCTTCGATTCCTATGGTTAAGAGCAGAGAGGATAACCTTCAAAGTTTTGAATCACCGTCAGTCGTGTTGTCGCTGTTACCACTTTTCGATTTCGATTTGAATTCGTATTTCGCGCCAAATGCTGCCGCGCGCAGCATTAACCACTCGTTCGCTTAGCTTTTCCATGCCGTACCGCCAACTTGCTTTACCGCTCCTCTCATCGCCGTCCAGCACCGCATGCCGTGCCGTGCCATGCCAACAACAACCAATTTCTGTCATTGCTTTGTTATTATTGTTGTTGTTGCTGTTATTAAATTTTACGGTATAAACGCCCGCGATGCTGGCGCTGCTGTTGCCTTCGTTATGTTTTGTATTTTAGCCAACCAACGTCGTTGTCGTGGTCGTCACCGTCACATGGAGAATTGGAGATTTCGAGAGAGTTCACTCTGAAGCTCAATTTTATGTGATTTGCATTGTTGTCATTGTTGTTGTTGTTGTTGTTGCTGTTGTGTCGCAACTTTTGCGACTACTACTGGAAAAGTATAGTAGAGGTTGTTGGTATTGGTGTTGGCACGTATAATGTTGCGCAAGAACTGCAACAACAACAATCGTAACAACAACTATAACAACCACTATTGGCCGCACTATCGTTGGGGCCGTTTACCATTGTTGAAAGTGTTTTCTATCCATCTGTTTGCTTCGCTGTTGGAGTTGTTGCTGCTGCTAGCTTAGTGTAAACGACTCAGTAGGAACTGGAACAGATTTGTTAGAATGTTTTTCAATCGTGTGAGAACTGTGGTTCATGCAATGCTTTTGTTGTCTGAAACGAGCACAACCATGAAATACAAATTAATGAATGAAGGTTTTTATTTTATTAAAGTAATTATTGGTTTTAATTAATAATTTTAGGAAAATTATTACATATTTATATTTGTTTTAAAACAATGCTTAGCAATTCTCCAATTATTTTATTTAAAATAAAATTTCATAAAAAATAAGCTATTACAAATCAAAATGGTCGAATGTTTCAGTTTTTGCAAAAATACAAAACTTTCTAAAATTTAATTTACTTTAAATTTTGCCAAATCATCTAAAAGTACATTTGTCACATGCCAATAATAATAAACGATTTTAATTTACAAAAAATTACAGGAGAATAATAAATTAAACTTATTTTAAAACAAAGTTTAGCAATTTTCCAATTACTTAATTCAAAGTAAAGTTTTATTTAAAACAATAAGCCATTACAAATAGAAATGGTCTAATGTGTAAGTTTTTGCAGAAATATAAAATTTTTTAAAGTTTTGTTTAACATAAATTTTACAAAACAATCTTAAGATTAATTTTGCTACATTTAATAAAAATGTTCTACAATGATTCTAAAACTATTTTTTTTATTTATTTATTATTTTTATGTGCATTTTTTTCCATTCCAGTATTAATTATCGGATAATTATTGAAAAAAAATTAACTATTTTATGAAAAATAAATTTTAATAATAAATCAAATAATAAATTACATCACGTAAGGTTATTACAAGTCAAAATTATGTAATGATATATTTTGCATTATTTTTGCTTAAATTTGAAGTTTTAGAAAAAATTGAAAATGCTTCTTGAAAAAAATAGTTTTGTTGAATAATAAGATGTGAAAAATATTAATATGCATTCATTAATAAATAATAATTTAAAAAATAAACTTTAATAACAAACTTTAATAAATTAACTGATAAATATTAATATCCATTCAGTAATAAATAAATAATAATTTAAAAAAAAAATTATCAAAAAAAAACTTAAATTAAAAATAGGTAAATTATTAAATTGGTCTTAACTTCAACTAAAAATATTTTTCATTCACATAAACCCATACAAAAGTAATTTAAAAATTAAAGTAAATTTTTTAATAATTTGAACCTGTTTTCCATCTAAAATTTTCTTGTGGGGCTTTCATCACGCGCTTACCAACATATGTTAATATATATTTGTATACCGGTCAGTGCTTGTGTGTGCGTGCATGCAGTAAACTCACATTTACTCTCTTTGAACCCCCTCCCAACTTGACTGCGGCCTTCTGTTGCCTTTCATTTGTCTCGCAATTTTACACAATTCTCTCCTTCCCGACGAAATGGCTTTCGTTGTCTGCGCAACTACAACAACAAAAATGGCAACACATGCGCGAACAAAAAATATCATAAAATTAGCACATTTTTTTTTGTTGCTTCACCTTTCTTCTTTCCGCTTTTCTACTTTTCATTCACACGTTGAACATTTTACGTGTGCGCGGCGATGGGCGCGCAGGCGCAGGCGCTCGAGTGGGGAATATGTATGCGAACAGGCAATGTGAGTGAGTAAGGCGGTGGCGAACGTCGATGACGGGCCCTTAGTCAGTGCGCCATGTGAACGATGGGTTGGCTTGGCTGACGGGTTAGGCCATGAATAGTTGAGTTGGAGTGGTTGCCGTTGTTGTTGTTGTGGTTGTCGCTGCTGCCGCTCGTGGTTTGCCGTTGAAGTGCAACAGCAACAGCAGCAGCAGCGACAGCGCGGCAACAGCAGAAATTGCCTTGAAAAGTGAAAGGCATTTTATTCGCTCGTTCACTTGTCTTTTTGTGTGCTTCTTGTTGCTTTTTCTCTTACTTTTAATTTTCATTCCATCTGGCATTTCATTTATTTTTTATTTTATATTTTCGCTTCACTACTTTATGTGCTGCTGCACGCGCGCATGTGCCATGGGACTTGCTGCAATAACACATCTTCGCTGACGCACAGTGGGCTGTTTTAATGCAAAAGTGCTAAAAATCTTGGACAAAGTTTTGATGTCAGTTAACTGAATTGGGTTAGCGGATTTGACAGGTTGCTTCAATTTGGCACGAAATCAGCATTTCTATGTGTTGACTTGAATGAATTCAAAATAATATTTTGTCCAATTAGTATTTAGTAATTAAGATATTTCAAATCATTGTTTGGTGCTCTTCGATGAACTAAAAGAATCGCAGTTTTTAACTTGAACCAGGCACTAGCAAGCTTTATTTTTTCTCGTTCTTCACACTTGTGTTATAATTCTATACTCAAAAACAGACGTGTACTGCTCAAAAGAAAACTTATGGACTTGAGCAAACTTAAGTAAACGATTCTTATTGGATAGTCTATCAAACACATACTATACCTTTTCAAGTTCGATTTCAGAAAGTGTAAAAGCAATATCAGCGTAAATTAAATTTCAGATATATAAATTTAATTTTTTGAAAAGTTTTAGTAGATCCATTGATTTGTATGTTTTTATACAAACTGCACTGTAGATTAGAAATCAAAACTAAAACCTGATGGCGCCATTTTTGGATCAGATCGAAAACTTTTCAACCCACCTTTGCAGCCTCTGAGAGTAATTTTAGAATTTTAGTAAAGAAGTTTGAGTTTTCAATTAGCTTAACTCAAAATATATATAACGTTACTTAAAAAATTAAATGAGTAAACAAATTAATATAAAAATTTGAAATTAAAATAAAATAAATAAAATAAAAAAGAAATGAAAAAATGTATTTAATATAAAAAAATTAATAAATTAATGTACAAATAGTAATTAAAATAAAAATAAAATAAATAAATAATTAAAAAATAAATGAAAAAATTTTTTTGAATTTATTTTATAATAAAAACAATTAATAAAATAAAATTAATCATGAAAATTCTTGGTTAAGTGAAATATTTGATTAGTTTATTGATTTTGTAACTAAACATTAATTAAATAAAATAAATTAAATTAAATAAACTAAAAAAAATAAATAAGTTTAAATAAATTCTTAAAAGATAAATTGACAAAAATTTTTTTTTTATTATTTTAATTTAGTTTTTTATTTTACCTATTTGCTGTGAAAAAAATCTTAGTTTAATACTTAATTTGACAAAATCATAATTCGTTATATAAACAAACTTGATAAGCAAAAACTAACTAACGAAAAAATCGAAATCGTTGAATAGTGAGAAATTATTTTTATTTAATTGATTATCAGAATCATTTAAAATTTTCTAAAGTAACTAAATACATTTAAATTAACGTTGTATATTATAGATTATTTTTCGAAACCTTTTCCCCCCATCGTTTTTCCATGTAAACTAGGCCCACTGTACGCATTTGTGATGGTGCTGCCATCACTCTTTGACATTTTCAACTTTAAATTCCAACCATTTTCTCGTATTATTTCTTTGGCTCTAGTGTGTTTTTTTGTTTTTGTATTTTTTTTCTGCCGCCCTCCTATTGCCGCATTTAATTTCAGTTTCGTTTTCATTTTCATGATTTTGCATAGTGCGCCATCATGCAGACGCAGCACATTTCTCGCTTTTCAAAAATAACACAAAAACCCCATAGCCGAGTCTGAAGCGACATCAACATCAACCACTACAACAACAACAAGAGCTTTGTACAACTTACTTACAGCTGGACGGACGTAGCAGCCACCATTAACCGACCCAGCGACTGACTGACTGAAACGCCTGACTCACCGACTAATTTCTCAACTACGCCGTGCGCCTTGGAGTGGAAGTGGAGTCAGTCGACGTCGCATTTGGTTGCGCTCTTTGTGCGCGAGTGTGTTGTATGCGCGCGCGCGCGTTTGCCATGTTGATGTTGATGTCGACATCGACATCGGCACCAACGGCAACAGCAACAACAGCAACAGCAACCACAGCGCCAGCAAATGCAAAGAACTATGACGAATTTTTACCCAATGACGACTTGAAAATTCGAAATTCGTCGTTGTCTTTTTGCCAGCATTGCTGTCGTTTCTGTTGCTGCTGCTTGCTTCTTTTGCCGTTGTTGAAAAGGCAAAAACCGAAAATGTACTTAAAACAGAAAACACTTTAACTGCAATGTTGGCTAAAATGGCCAATGCTGCTAGAGAGCCGAGCTGCTGGCGGACGTTGAATTGTAGTATAGAAATTTCTAGATTCCGTGTGGTTGCGAAGTGTTTTCGGTTTTTATGTTGTTACCATGTTTATTATTGTTGTTGTTGCTGGCTGGTAAACGCTTTAAAGTTTTCGTTCCAACCACAGCTAAAAGTCTGTAACCTTTATCACACCGCATCACGTCGCACACTTTAAACAAAAACCATAGCAAAAGTTGCTAGTAAAAGTGTAAATGCCGGCTTGCTGGCAATGCGCAGCACCCTACACTTTGTGTATGGATTTTATTGCTACAATTGGAAGGAATAGTAGCGAAGACCTCTCTTCGTAGCATTTTAGGTGTAAATTTGTTATCGTAGGAATTTTTGAGTTTTTGCAATGTTTTCGAAAGCAGTTGTAGCAACAGATTGCTACGATAGCAACTTTACACCTAAAATGCTATGAAGAGTGAACTCCACTAATATTTAGTTTCTGTAGGAAGCAAAAGATCCCAATAAGGTTCGTCTTTTTGTTGTTTTCTTCTTTTTGACAAATTGATGAATAATTTGATTACTTGATAAATTAAATGTATGATTTATAGTTTATGTATGAATTTATTTATTTATTATACAATGAACACAAATTAATCCATGTTAAATTTAACCATTTAATCCATTCATAAATAATTCAACACTAATTAAAAGCTATTATCTTGAACTTTTGATAACCTTTGCCACTTGTGGGCTGCGTATGAAACTCACAAATTGGCCCCTGACTCTCAGTTAGCTTAAAGTAGAGAAAGGCTTCAAAGCAGATGTCAAATTAGCAATTAAACTTTTCGGCGCATATAAAGTTTTGGACAAGATGACAGTACTTTGACACATTTAAATAGCCGTCGCCGATGTTTTGTACTGTAATTGTGCTTTGTATTGTGACCCTCCCGAGGAAAACACCATATGAACTGTCCCTGAGTCGAATATCTATTAGACAGCTCGTTGGAGTCATCACTGGACACTGCGACATAGGATCTATGCTTATCAAATGGCACCACTCGTCCTATGATGTCTGCAGAAGCTGCGAAGATGAAGAAGAAGTACAAACGATTCAAAACTTCCTGTGCCACTACTCGGCTCTGCAGGAACGCCGGTTTCGTACCCTGGGAGCAAGATTCCAAGCGGATCTGGCTTGGCGGGCAGGAAATTCCGTATCTGCTCGAACAGGTTTGCCCCGGATTGAGACTGATTAGTTTAGCTCCAGAACCATTTAAGGAAATCCCTTCTCAATGGGCCAATTTGGCCTCCGAGTGGAAGTGCCGTCTCTATGCTGCACACACCCTTTCCTACCTAACCTAATCTTGCATTGAATTGGAAGATTTAGCACATCTTCCTACTGCTAACAACGTGAACGTGAGTGTTTTATCTTAACCATGGGTTTTGTATTAGCAGACTTAAGTGGATGCAGTGGTTGGCATTAGCAAACATCACACAACGGCCACCCATCGCAGCCACTCGGCCGGAGAATGTCGCTGCTCTAATTGTCGTTCCCTTCTAGTGAGCGCCTCAAGTGCCAATTTATCAAACAATTTAAATTCACTCCATAAAATGCGAGTATTGTGAGTAGTTGTGGGTGTATAGCAGTGTATGTGCTTCAGCATGTTGCTCGCTCCGACATTCCACTTTCTCATTAAAATGCTCGATCCATTTTGCACAAAAACGCTGGCCTCTTTACTGTTGTGTGTATAGTTTTGTTTTAAGTTTTACACTTAACGTCTCGAAAAAACAAAAACTCACCCAATGTGGAAATTTATTTGCACTTTTTGCACTCTTTGAAGGTGTAATTTTTGCATGATTGAAATAAAATCCTTCAGTTTAAACTCCATTGTTTAGTTGCTTTGGTTGTCCTTAGCACATCTTGCTTTGTTTTATATTTCGTTTCATGTATTTCTACAAATCTTAGTCCAGTCTAATTTTCCACAAATCAACCCAGTAATTGACTATTTTGATGTTATTCAAGAATCCTCATAAGACCAAATTTGTTTAACTTTAGGATCGGAGGTCTAATGTGGCTAGTTCACTCATTTTCGATTGCAGTTATTTTTCTGGAAACAGTTTTTAGCAATTGTCTTCAGTCAAAGGCGGCAATTAGTCAGTTCATCTAACTCAATTCAACTAAAGTTTGAGTGTAACAATGTGAAAGTAGCTTATTCTTTGAAAATGGTGAAAAGTGTTTAAAACTTTCCACAGAAAATTTTAAATTCACAGTCTTAACTAATATGAATGTTAAGACTATATAAATTCAATTGTCCTAAATTACTTTTATGTAGGAATCTAGATAGATGTGGTGGCTCTTAAACGAGAGCGCCCATAAGCCAATTTTCGCCTTCTGTGTTGCTTAAATCCCCTTTTAGTTAGTAGGTCTGGAACTAGCCTGAACAATTTATGAAGCATATTAAGTCATTGGTGCTGATCTCCGATATGTCGGCGAGATTGGAGTTTTTCTCCTGCATTTCTGCAGAAATCGTTGAACTGATAACTCAACCTTAGGTCCAATTGCACAGTGATTGGTTAACCAACTGTTAACTTTAACCAAGAACCGATGGTTAGGTTAGGTTGCGGTGGCTGCCTCTGTAGGAGACACACTTAGGCCTCTTAACGGGCCCGTTGTAATACCACAGACGGTTAACCATTTGGCGAATATTGTTTGCCAAATTCGTTTTGGCTTTCACAGTGGCTGGTTATCTGAACAGCTGATTTAAACTGCTTAACCCTTTCGGGACCGAGTTTAATTTTGAAATTCAAATTCTCATGTTATGAAAGTTGGGGTTAGAAAATTATATTAGATGCTCAAAAATTCTGAAATCATCCTTTTATGCGGGAACACCGAAATCGAAAAAATATTTGGCGTGAGTCGTAAGATTTTAATAATTTTTTTGAGGGTCATTAAAAACTTGCTGAGACGTATTATCCCAGTAGTCCCGAAAGGGTTAAAATTGTTAATACTGCGTCGCCTGAGAAAACAAATGTCGTATGTTTTACTAGGCTCAATGGAACATACGCCATTCGTTTTCTGAGGCGATGACTGCTTGCATAGCATTAGCAGCATTGTTCTGACAGATTAAAAAATCTTTTGATTTTTTGTGAAAAATAAAAAAGCCCCGATTTTTGCAATCTAAAAATTGCCAAACTTCTTTAACTTTTGATAATTCTTAAATTCCTAAATTTCAAATGTTATCACATTTCACAAATTGTGAGCGCTGTCAAATCAGCTGATTTATTTCTTGGTTAAGCGACAATTAGTCATTCAACCTTGGCCAGTTCACAGTTGGTTAACCAGAGACTGTGAAATCGAAAAAGGGTTGTTAACCATTGGTTATTGGTTAAACAACTACTGTGAAAGAAAGATATTATTTTGCAGATTGTACAAAAAAACGAAGAACAAAACAGACTGCGGAAATAAGTAGAATTGGTGTTGAATAGTTGAGTCAGCAGTTGATTGGAAACAAATTTGGTAAACATCTCAGAAAAGTTGATCGACACTATATAAGCTTTAAATTTTTCATATTACATTTTGTTTGATATATTAAAAGGTTAATTGAAATAGGTTGAAAAATTTACTGAACGATCAGAAAAGAAATTTAAATAAAACAAAAACAGTTTGAACTGTCAAATTGATTGATATCTGTTATGTCAAGCGGTAGGTTCAGTTTTTGATGACTCGAATCTAGATTTCTGGGTCTTCTTCGATACTGGCCACTACGGCAAATATGTTTTCTTCATTTCACATCATTATCTGTGTGGTTGATTGCTTGAGGTCCAAGCATGAGTGTACTCGCGCTCAAACTTTTCAACGGTGCGACGAATTGCCTGCGCACTGAAGCCATGATAACCATCGACCTCACGACATAGTTAACGTTGCGTATTTACGACCTTTAGTTTCCATATTTTTTTAATAATATCCACACGTTCTACAAGCGCAGAACCATGCATAATGAAATGGCAAACTTCATTAAATATTTAGACATTTAAACGTCATTGATATATTTGACAATTGCCATTGATAAACTTTAATAAATATATGATTATCCTTTACTAAATCATATGTTGTATCAGTTGGCGTTTGATACAATTTTTATATCAAACTACATTTTAGCCATTCAGGTCATTTTGAAAACTATGAAACCTATTAGTTCGTTTCGCTAAAGTGTAGCGTACAATTCTGCTTTTTTCCTAAAACAATGTGGATTTCCTTGAGAGAAAAATAACTAAGCGCGTCTTGTTGTTTATCGTTTTGTTTTCGTGTTTGTCGTCGCCGTTGTTGTTCCATCGAAATTCGAAAAGATGTTTAGATAATTTCTTTGCTTAGGCAGACACACAAGACTTCCGCGTTGTCGAGCATGAATATTTTGGAATATCACAATAAGCAGTTGTTTTTGTTTTGGTATGGTTTGGTTTTTGGTGCGTAGTACTACATGCGCACTCGCCGCCACTTCGCCCCGTAAAAATTGGTTCTGTGTTTTTAGCCGCATTTTCGCCAACTTTTTAAACGCAGACACACATACACACAGTCACTTATTTCATGTTTGTGTTCTCTCTACTTGCAGAAATTCGCAACGGCAACATTAAACGCCACAAAAACACTTCAAAGTGAGTGATCGCGATTTGTGCGAAATCTGTGCAGCCAGTTGGTGGGTCGACCGAACTGTTCCCCCTCCCGAGAAGAGCAAAACAAAGCCGTGAGCGCGAGCAGTGCTGAGCAGTAGCGAGCGTTATTGAGAACGTGCGAGGCAGCCGACGACGTGCAAAGGTATTTGTTTTATTTTGCGCCAGCAACGCCAGTCGGAGCTGCAAAGTGAAAGACAACAACGGTGACGCTGTCGACAACGAAAGATTCAAAAGTTTTACTTTTTGTTTTTGTTTTGAAAATATCAGCTACAACAACAACAACGGCACAACACAACAGCGTCTAACCTAAGCAACGCAAAGCAAACCAAGCCAAACTGAACCGAGTCGAAGCGGCCAGCGGCGCGGAGTGGAGCCAAACAGCGTAGAGTTTGCGAATTAGTGGTCCGAAGTGGAATGAAGTGGAGTGCTGCGTGACTTTTTGTCTTGACCCATATTGAACCATTTCAAAGCAATTGCAATAATACAAGAACTACAACAACAACGTCGCGGACAACAAAAAATTTACACTCGCTGCAAGAAATCAACGTTGATGACATTGCTGCATTGAATTGAAAATTGTGCATTGCGGCTAGAAGGGCTCGAAAAGACGACGACGGCCAAACGCCAAGGCAAACTATCCAGAGCTCACACATTTGCCTAATCAATTTCCTGTCCTCCCTCCCCCTACGTGTAGTGTTAATTTAAAGCCGCTTTAATGATGTCGTCCGACCAACAGTTTTTTCTAAAATGGAACGACTTTCAAACGAATATGGTGACCTCGTTCCGGCACCTGAGGGACGAAAAGAGTTTTACAGATGTAAGTAAACAAAGAACGAGCACACAAAGCGTTGATAGTTTGGCATTTATTCGTTTTTGTTTTCGAATTTCCTGCAACGAATTCTTCCTCGAAGTCTTATTGCAGCTGTGGCTGCCGTTGGCCATTCTCCGTTGGCCAATAGCTCAACGCACGCCAAGTTGGAAAGTGATCTTGTTGTGCTCTCGTCGTCTCGCGCGCTCGTTATGTGTGCGCTCTCGGCGCTGAAAACAGCAGCTCGGCTCGAGCATGTGCAAGATTTTCGCAGGTAGTCGAATAAGTCACTCAGTCAGTTAGTCAGTCAGTCAGTTGTGCGGCCAGTCATGTTGACTGTTGCTGGCTCGCTTGAATGTTTTTCTTAGCACTTGGCGCAGTGTGGTGACAGCAGTGCAAATACTTTCGTTCAATTCTCTTACTTCTAATTTATGTAGATTCGTCCGTCCGTTCGCGCACTGCGTGCGTCTTCAAGACTTTTGTATTTCATTCCAGCATTCACTGGTTCACCTCGTTGCGCTGTTGAAGGCTGCCGCAAAGGCTTATAAGCAGCTTCTTACAAATCTTTTCATTAAGAGTTTTGTCTATTTTATTTTACTTAATGTGTTAGTTAGTTTTTTTCTTTTGCTATTTCGTTGTGTCATTGAGCATGAGTTTCTCTTTTCCTTCTGCAAGTTTTATTGCGGTGCGTTGTTTTGGTTTAGTCGTGGTGCGTTCTCACTTTGTGAATATTGTTGTGGGCTATTAAGGTCTTTTGAAAAATACCAACTTGTTTCAGACGCACCGAGCTGGTATTGTGTTGGTGGTGATAATTGTGCGCCCTTGGAACCTTAACTAATTACCTGTCTGTCCGACTTTTTGAGAAATTTTGTATGTCTATGCTTTAGTGTGGACATTAAAAGCAAACGATTTCAAACAAGTTATATAAAAACATACAATAGTGGGTACATGATGTATGCAGCTTCTCGACCGTTTCCGATTGAGTTATAAAATAACATGAACATTCAACAAATCGGTTTTAGTGTTTTAACTCTTTTTGCATCAAATTATTGTATTTACTTTGATTTGGAAATTTCCTGTAGTTGGTATTCCAGTTGAATATAAATTTTTTACTGAGTGATGCTCATAAATGCTGGAAAATGTTGAGACCTTAGATTAGTTTTTTTGTTTGTTTGTATTTCCTTGGTTTAAAAAAGGATATGTAAAGCTGCCTACATTTTAAGGTAAAAATCTCTTATTTGTCTTAATTTTCTTTTTATTTCGCAAATAGTTTTATTTCAACTTGCAAGTCCCCTTAAAGATTCTTCTCTTTTTAACTCTTCTGTTTAAAACATTCTGGAATTTCAGATCTAATAAACTATCTTATGTCGCTTAAGCACAATGAGCCATAATTTGTACTTAAGTGAGCCTTTCACTTAGAAGGCTGCCACTTCAACCTAACCCAACTTATGTCGCAGTGCCTTCTAATCGCTGACTGGTTTAATTTGTCAGTTTAAGTGAATTTAAGTTTCTTATTATTATTGATGGGTATAATGCACTGTGACCTGTAGATCTATTGTGCCCCCTTCTTGGACTTCAAAGACTGTCAGTGCGTCCAGTATTCGAGAGGAATTTTAGTATACTTCCTACACCTCTGCGCATACCCAGTCCGTACCTGGTATAAGACGGTCCCCCAGGTGGAATTTAAGTTCAGTGTTCTCGGCTTTCATTACTGTCGTCGCAAAGTGATTCGTTTCATAGAGTAAATTCAAAAATATTATAGTTTCAGAGTCCAAAGATTTTCATGTCATCTTAAAAGTAAAATTCGAACTAATAAAGTCCCCGAAAACATGTGCAAAAGAATTAATTTTAGTGTGGGTGCAAAAGCTGCTAAAGTCTGAAGTTTTTGCATACAAAATTTTGATCACCTGTTTTCTGTTTTTTAGTCTATTGAGCAAAAAATCATCAGAATATTTCGTTAGCAAGAAGTTGCTACAAAATTGAATGTAGATTAAAATTGATGTGGACATTTTCGCATTAAATGTTTTCTCAAACTTTGCAAAGCTCAGGTTTCCAGTTCATTTTTAATTTGAAAATTGTTTTCAAAATTAAAAACATAAAAATTGCCAAAACTCAGCATATCCAAACTAAATGAATTTTAGAAAAATAAAATGCAGATTTCCATTCAGAAGACTAAGATTAGTACACCAACTGTTTTTAAGAACAGATCACTCCTAATTTTGTCCCGTCGTTGTTTGGAGTCGAATCACTGTGCGTCGTATTATTGTTTTGATTAGAAATACTTAAACTTAACTGACCATAACAACCAGTTATCGAGTTATGGCCTGCAGTAAAAGTTGTCTCCAGGCGCCTCTGCTTTGCATAATAAAAGATGCTGTGGCGAAATACGAAAACAATCACATTTAAAAGAGCACTGAATATTCAATTTTCATTTATTATGTAGAACTCCATACTCAGTACTTCTTGTTTTCTTGCATTTGTTTCAGGTGACACTTGCCTGCGAGGGACAAACTTGCAAAGCACACAAAATGGTACTCTCCGCATGCAGCCCGTACTTCAAGGCGCTACTGGAGGTGAGTCAAACATGCAGCATTGTTGTTTTCACAGTTTTACAGTAAATTTTCATTTGCGTTCAATAGGAGAATCCTTCGAAGCATCCAATTATCATCCTGAAAGATGTCTCATACATACACCTACAAGCTATATTGGAGTTCATGTACGCCGGCGAAGTGAATGTCTCGCAAGAGCAGCTGCCAGCATTTCTGAAAACTGCTGATCGCCTTAAAGTGAAAGGTCTGGCAGAAACACCCAGTTCAATAAAGCGAGAAGGTTGATGGTGGTAAATTATATTATTAATAATAACAATAATCGTAATAAATAAAGAAACCACAAAAAAAAACAACAACTACAACTATACATAATAATAATAATAATACGAAGATGAAGACGGAGCAAAAGCGTAAACAAAAACAAACAAAAAATGAGCAGCAAGAAAAATTCTAACATAAAACAATTAAGCGTTACTTTTAATTGCTAATATTAAATAATGATAATGACTAAAAATAGTTTGATAATATTATGTAATAATAATAATAATACAAATTAGAATGCAAAAGAAACACTGCTCTAAATTTAATCCAGACAAACGCTAAAATTACTTACTATTTTTACAATTATACCTATTATTACACATTACCATTGCGGCGAATATAATGAAGAGAATAAAAAAGCATGCGTAAACTAAATACTTAGCCCATCACCACCATCACCCACTAATGCATTGACCATGCCTATCAACAACAATCGCACCGCCATTAGCATCAGCAACACAGTACGCACTGCGCGTTGGCTCTACAGTGTCGAACAAGAAGGCTTTCTAACCCCAGCCGCATTGAATGAATTATTTTGCTATTAAATAAATTTACTTGTCAGGCCACGCCAAATTTTTGATTACACGCCGAATGCTCAATCGATGATTGTCTATGATTTTTCTAAAGAAACTCAGTTCCACAACCAACTACTTATGTATACCAAGCAAATATGCTTTTGCACTGTCTCTTAGCAAAAACCAGCAACAACATTATAAAATGATAAAAACTAATAAGTAAACATGCAAAAGCGAATTTTGTAGAGTGTGTAAAATATATAAACAATTAAAATAATGGTAAATAACTAAACATATATACATATAGGTACAGCAAGTGCGTGTGCGGGTTTGTAATGAAAAAGTAGAAAAACTGAAAGCAAGCAGCGAGTTCAAAGGCAGTTAAAAGCAGCAGCAACAAGAATTGTTTAGTACTAGAAAATAACAGTGAAAACTCCTCAATCGCAGTTGCGCATACAGAATGAAAGCGGCACAAAATGGGCAGAGCGGCGAACTCGATCTTGTAGCTCTCCAGCCTCTTGATTACTGGGCCCCCCTATGCTGAACGGCAGGTGTTTCCGTGCTGGACGGCAACACGCGCAACTTGGAGCACTCAATCGCAATTATTATCATTTAATGCGACTCGTTTCGCTTACCTTTTAGCTTGTTGGATGCCCAAATATGTTTGCAAGCCTTGTAAAATATACAGAACGTGTTCTTTATTGCTATTTTGTAATGAATTTTTACCTTAGTGCTACTATTTACGTCTTGTTTTCTAATTTCAACCAGCCTTAACAGCAAGAATTATAAAAAACAAAACAAATAATTATGGTATTGCTTTTACTTGCACACAGAAATATGTTTTAGTTTTAAGTTTTTGTTCACTGATACAACCTAACATGAAAGTTCCAATCAGACGTCAGGCACCACATCATTAATTTGTCTGTAAGAAGTATTGTCCCTTTAGTTTTCCCTGCACTTAAGTTCACTATTTGAGAAGCAGCACTAAATTTTCATTGAACTAACAAAGCAACCAATTTTTACACAAGAAACGGCCAGCGACAAAATCGCTAAGAACGATAGGAAAAAAAGTACATACGTTTAAGTTTATACTTTAAATAAAAAAGAGAAATTTTAAATTTATATATAATTCTTGAATATTATTACATAATACAAATATATATAAATATATATATATACATGTGAAGATTAGTTTTTAAATAAACAGAAATAAATGAAAATTCCAATAAACTCTTAGTTGAAAATTTCTTTGTATGTTCGAAGTGCAACAAATGGCTCGTTGAAATGGTGTTGCTGCGAATTGAAATCATTAAAAAAAACTGCCACAGCCATACTGCAAGAAATGAACGCTTCACTTTATACTTTTATTTGTACCAACTTTAATGAAATGAAAAATGGAATTCATATAGAAAATTACATATGTATGTGTATGTGTTATGTGAAATCGGAGCATGATGCAATAAACAAGGTGGTGTAAGCTCGTGACTCAAAAATATTTCCCCCTCAAAATAATTCCCCTTTTCCACTCCCTTTAAATGCAACCACTAAACAAGGGAGTGTCAAAAGCGACCTGTCAATATTTACACCACCTTGTTTATTTCATCATGAAATCGGAGGACGATGAATTGCTGCATTCTTCCTCCGCAATCTCTTCAAAAGCCGAAGCGTTGTCGGCGGACGCATCTACCGGCGAGTTCGGGCGCGCGCTACGTTTAGCGTTCAATTGCATGGAATGCCGATGCAGTGTGCCCAGTTGTCCTTCAAGCAAAATGTCGTTAAAGAACTTTTCGACCAATATTTGCTGAAGTGGCTGCATCTTTCGCAGTTTTATCATCCACAAGTCGGATATTTGCTGAAAATTATCAAACGGACGATTAGGTTCAACATCAGTGATGGCATCGTGGTTCGTTTGTTTGTGTTCTGGCTGTTCACTGTCAGAGACTTCACGGTCAGACGTTGCTTTTTCTTTCTGAAAATATGTTCACAAAATTGTAATGTTAAGTATTCAATTTTAAAATGGTTTCCTTTCTATCAAAGTGTTTCCGAAATGTTTTAAAAAAAATTTAAAAACTTACCAAATTACGTACGAAGGTAGTCTGAAAAGTTCCCGATACCCTTTGCAGGCCTAAATCTTGACTCAATATGTGACAAACACGTTCTTTGGACATATTCATGGCCTTTGCTATCTCTTTCATTTTAATTTGGCGGTTGTCCAACACCATTTGGTGAACTTGAGCGATTTTGTTGTCATTGGTTTCGATTTTTGGACGTCGCGAACGTTCATCGTCACCCAAGCTAATGCGGTCGAGTTTAAATTCAGCTGCCCAAAAGTTCACAGTGGGAATTGATGGTGCAGAGTCGCCGTACACAGCGTTCAACTCATCTTTAATTTGCATAGGCGTATTGCCTTTCCAAAGCAAATATTTAATTACTTCTTTGTATTCGATTGTATCCATTTTCCCAAATTGATTGTCTGGCTGATTCAATGATTTGTTCACTGTCAAACAAAAGCAACGCAACTAAAATGGCTGAAATGTTGGTGAGTACCGTTCGACTGCCGTTCGAAGAAGCGCAAATAGATTTCCTAGGAAAAGACGCTTCTTTTTATTGAGTGCTGCCATCTTCATGTTGATGTCGGAAACTTTTCAGACCAACTATTCTGGCAATTTTCACTTTTTATACAAATACGTAGCTGGACCCTGGGGCTTTGCACGCAAGCTCTCCTGTTTCCAGCGATACGAGTTCTTAACCCATTGTTGAGCCCATCGGATTTTGATTGAAAAAAACATGGTTCTACCTTTGATTTTGAGTGTTTTAAAAATTTTGCAGTCAGAAGGCCCATCAAATCATGTTTTTACATAAACTCTAAACAAATTCTCAGAAAGAAAAGCACGTTTTACTAATGTTCCGATTGAAGTGCTTTTGCTAAGTTTAAAGTCAAAAAGCACAATAAATCTTGTTTTTCTATACAAACTGTTAACCCATTATTGACCCGTTAAATTTTGATTTAAAAAAAAGTGAAAAACACGTGTCAAATTATTTCTCACTAAGAGTACTTTCACCAAGTTTGATGTCAATTTGTCCATTAATTCATATTTTGCACAGTTACTGCATACAAGCTTTTTACCCGTCGCTGACCCCGTCCGATTTTAATATTCGGAAAAATTAAAAACTCGTACCGAGTTATTTTACATTTGAAGTACCACCAAGTTCACCAAGTTTGAAGTCAAAAGACTCAAAAAAACTTGTTTCTCCAAATATACTTTAAACCCGTCGTTAATCCAGTTAGATTTCGATTTTGAAAATAATGAGAAACACGTGTGTAATTTTATTTTCAATTATTATTACAATTGTTGAAGTCACAAGGCCCATCGGTTCGTGCTGTTTGTTTCGGACTGTTTCCGTAAATAAACCTTAACCAGTTGCGCCCGTTAAATTTTGATTTTCGAAAAATTATAAAATACATATCGAATAAGTTTTGAAGTATTTTCAGGAAGTTCAATTCAATAATAATAATAATTTAATAATTGATTGGCACGACAGCCCGCTTACGCGAGACTAAGGCCTAGCTTCCCGCAACCACCCGTGTTGTGCGTGTGAATTTTTGTACGCGGGTGGAAGGGACCTACAGTTTTATGCCGGTTCCGAACGGCAGGTTGGGAGCTTTTTCATAGGCAATTTTTACTCTCAGAGGTTTGCCATTTCCAGCTGAGAGGACAGCCACCGAAAGAGAAAACGAGTTTCCCGTTATTTTTTTTTAGGTGTTACTACATGCAGTATTCGATCTTGCGTCCAATGATCCAATGACCAATGACTGCGAACATACTTTTTTACAAGTACATAAAAATTGCAACCCCGCGTTAGGAACAAATTTGCAAGTCAGCTGCTTGCTACAATACGAATTGTTCCACAAAGAGAGAAAGCTGGCAGGGTTGACGATTTTCTTTTCAGCTCACACGGATTGTGTTCGTGTGACCAAAAAAAACGACAAAATTTCGTCAATCCTCTCAGTTTCGCATCATGTTATCATTGCTTGCGTCGCTCTGCATGCGACTCGTTGGACCGCGCACTAACCAACTGAGCCACGGCGGCTGCCGTTCAATTCAATATGTTTATTAAATCACGTTTCTTCATACAACACTTTAACCCATGTTTTGCCTTTTAAATCCCGAATTTAAAAAATCCCGTCATGGCGAAAGTTCATTATTCAAGATGTACCTACAGTCCAAAGTTCATGTTTGTAGCTTCAGCGGTTTAGGCTGGACGATGCTAAATCAATCAATCAGTCATTCAGTCAGGATAAACAATCTATGTATAAAAAATAAGGCGGTACCACGCCCCCTTGTAGATGAGTTATGCTACTAAGTGGAATGTTCGCACCAACTTTCATTAACGTGCGACTTCTAGTTCTGCTGAAATGTTTTGGGTCATAAAAAATGTGCCACACCCCTTGCCAAACGCCCATCAAATCTCATCAGTAGAATGACACATCTATGAGACGACGATACACCAACTTTCAATTCTGTTCGGCTAACGATTCCGAATAGATTCCAAATTAAAGAATTAAGTTGTATGGATGGTGCCACGCCTCTTGTCCAGAATCCTCCTTATTCCCCCTGCCGAAGGACACGACTAAATCGGAAGTTTGAACCGAGTGTCATTGATGTGAACGCTAGTTAAAAAGTTGCACCGGAATTTAAAAAGTTGGAACCGTTGGAATGACACTGTACTAAATTTTAATGCTGTGCGACTTATAGTTCCGAAGTTGTACCATATTAAAAATTTAGGTTGTATGGGAGGTGTTACGCCCACCTGTCGTACAAACATGTTACATCGCTATAAACTACCGTATTGACATGTATCTACTATCGCACACAAAAAAAAAATTTACCGAAAGAATGAACCGTTTTCGCGAACACTGGCCACACACAAAATGCTACGTTTTTTAATATATTTAGCTAAAAAAAGGAGACTTTTTGAATTTATATATATCTCTTGAATATTATTACATACAATAAATATATATATAGTCACGTCTATTGTTTTTCTCCTGTGTAGAAAAACACTTGTTCAGTAGAATCAAACTTGGGAAAAAGCGAAAAATAAAAATGTGAGAATTGTGTTTTTTAAGGGAAGAAACAAAAACCGCGTGAAAGTAGAACGTTTTACAATGGTTCGAAGTGCAACAAAGCTTTCTGGATCGTTGAAATGGTGTTGCTACGAATTAAAATCATGAAAAAAAATCGGCCACAGCCATACTGCAAAGAAATGAACGCTTCACTTTATACTTTCATTTGTACCAACTTTAATGAATTAAATGAAAATGGAATTTAGGTCGCATAAGCACAACAAAAGTGACACAACTCAAAATTTGTGATTTTTCAGGAAACGCAAAAAACTGGGGTCGAACGTACAACTCGTCACGTAAAAGTTGTGATTTCGTATTACGCCATACGTGAACGAGTACTCGCTAACGTAATTTGGTATGATGCCTTCCGAAAGTGCGCACGTTAACGAGTATTTTCGTACGAACTGTCATTCGATCAAAAAATTGTGTTCGTAAACGACAAGAAGAAAAAAAATAATGTAAGTAATTTTTGAAAAAACTTATAAAAAAAAAATTTTTGTTACTAAAATGATTATTTTATGACAAATACAAATAGAATAAATGCGGCACAAAAGGAGCTAATGGCCGTATTTATGCAGAAGCACCAAAACTTAGCGAAAAACCGCCTACCGAACTGCGCACAGGGCAAAGCAACGGCCAAAAATGTGTGGGAGGAGTTGAAGCGGAAGCTCAACAGCCTTGGACCGCCAGTTAAGGACGCCCAAAATGTGGAAAAAGGTATACTTGCTTTTTCTATTGCTGTTTCTGAATTCTTTCTGAACCCTATGTGTATTTTAGGTGTACGCTGACCAAAAGTACCAAGCAAAAAAAAGCTTTCCTTTAATAAAGAGTCCAAGAGAAGAACAGGTGGTGGTCCTTACGAAGAAGCTTTAATTACTCAGGCAGACGAAAGAATAATTGAAGCAGCCGGACTTGAACCAGCAGTAGATGGAAACATACACGTTCCAACTTTTGGAGCCAGTCACCGTAGCGTCTCAGTAGCCGAGGAAGAGGAGAGCAGTGAAGGGAGTAACGAAAAGAGTGTTGAAAGCATTCTGAATTTCATATTGACTGATAGCAATGAAGGACCCACTACATCACGTCCAAGAAAAAATGCACCAATATCAGAAAGAAACCAAAGACTACTACTGTTGAAAGAAAACTTGAAAGCTACCAATGAGGCAAAAACTGGAATGGAAGCCAAATTGGACAGGCTACTTGAAATCAAAGAAAGGCTTCTTAAATTCAAAGAAGAGAAACATAAACGTTTCCATAAGCTAAGCGACGTGAAACTGAAGATAAAAAGTTGGAACTGGAAATTTTGCAAGGAAAAAAACAGTAACCAATACAGTAACAGTTAATTCAATGCAGTAACAGTTGAAGTAATTGATGAAACTGTTATTTGGTTTTTATTTTTTCCAAGAGAAATCAAATTAAATTTAATTTGATTTAGAAATGATTTTATTAGTTTTTCAGTTACTGTGATTTTAGTTATATTTATTAGTATTAATCCTAAATGAATGAATTTAACACTTAAAACATATTGAAGTTAATTTATTAAAGAATGTTTAATATGATCTCTTATGACCGATTCTTGTTAACTGGGTTTCCTCTCCAATATCGCCGTCAAATACTTCTTGCCGCTGAGCAATTTGAGGGTTGAATGGTACTTTAAACTTAATACATATATTGTGTAGCGAGGCGCACACATGTGCAAATCTAGCCACTTTTACCGGGTCGTACCTTCCTCTTTTGTTATATTCCAAAATTCTCCAGCGTCCCTTCAATATGCCAATTGTTCTCTCTACTATACATCGTGCTTTCGAATGTACTTCATTGAAAAAAGCCTCGCTTGAACCATCATGCGGATTTCTATACACCATGGTTTCACCAAGTTTCAAGAATTTTTTTTTTATTTTACACTAGAAAATCAAAAATTTTGAGTTGTGACTGTTTTGATGATATTTTAATTCAATAATTACCGCATTATTTCAAGTTATGCCACTTTTTCTGAATTTAATAATTATAAATGACAGTTAAAAAGTTGAAAGAAAAATCTTGAAAATTCATAATTAATTTTAATAATTAAAAATATATACAAAAATTGTCAGAATTTTGTTTAAAATTAACTTTTGCTTGTAATGTTGCTGAATTTATGTTGGATGTGACCTTGTAACATTAGTATCTATTAATATGTATTACAAATTTTAAGGTAAAAAGCCCAACTGTCGCCAAATGTAGCTTTTTCTTCTTAATATCACAGTGTATACTCAATTTTGTGAGTAACTGTATTTGTTGTATTATTTTGGCACATTTTCTTGTTAAAGGGAAAAATACTGTCGAATATAAACTTGTAAACTTATATTCGTGAGCAATCCATGAGAAAAATCCCGTCTTAATAATAAAACACTTGTTCACCTACATACATTTGTAGCACACCGTCACAGTAGTCGTCATCGAATTCAGTTGTTCGAAAGATAGACTATAGAGCGTGTTTGTGTTTCGTGCAAACACGTAGATTATTACAAAACACTGTTGCTCTTTTTTCGCAAAGCTGCCATTTTCACTTTCTTTTACAAGGATTTTACATAAGTTTTGTTTACTTTGAATTATGCTATCATTAATTTTGTTAAAAATTTCTTCCAAAAGCTTAATATACATCATAAATGTAGAATTTGGCTTCCTCAATCCCACCCCTCCTAATTGCTCTACCCACGTTAATTAAGCTTCATCTGACAAAAATAACGTTAAATTTAGTTTTTTTTAATGAATCCGGCTAAATATTCTAATCCGTCTTCGTATATGCTGTCGATATTGAAACTTTTGCTTCCGGAAGGAGTTTGAACTGCTTTTATCGAACAATACTGTTCAGCCTCCTCAACCTCATTTTCTTGCACGTAAATGTGTTTTCATCAAGATTTAGCCAATAAGAAGTTCTGTATTTCTTGCTTAAAAAAAATTGATTTAGTCATAAAATGTAAAACACGACGATTTACTTAAAATATACCGAATAAATACTTCCTCATTCGATATTTGAAATCCTTTGCACTTGGTTGGTCGTTCAATCCCCCCTTCTCAATTCGCCGGAAAAATGCTCTAGCACGTCTTGGTTCAAGCGTTGTGAAAGAATGTACTCCATTCCATACCTTACTTTCACATAATTTAGTAAATCTTTCAAGAAAGTATTTGTTATTATTATCCCTTTCTGAAAAGAAAGCAAGGCTTGTGTTATTGGCAACCAGGGGCTGTGACATTAATGTTGTCATTTGGTCGAGCACTGCGTTTTGTTCTTGTAATGCTTTGCCTTAACCCTGTTGGTATAGACTCTATACTATATAGACCCATTTGAACTGAGATTCGAGTTCAGAATGTCAAACCAATTATTGACAAGCTCAACGAAATCTGCACATTCAAGTGGTTGATACATCTCTCGGCCGTCAGCATAGCACCTTCTTACTGCACTGGCAGTGGTGTTTGAAAACAATTTTGTTGCAAGCTTAACTTTTTGTCTTTGCACTTCTTTTATTTGGAGGTGCTGCTCTGTTAATTTGTATGCTATTGACACGTCAGATACTGCCGTATATTTCAACACGTGGTCAAAAGTTATCGGTGTAAGTAATTTAAACTTATATACGAAACCATCATTCAGAAAGTGGTTTCGAATTAATTTGATGTGATGCGGAGCATCTGCGAACACAAAGATTTGCGGTGCGTCACTTACTGGGCAAACCAAGTTTTATCTGAAAATCAATTGTTTATCTGATTGGATATAGAATTAAACCACAGGCTTACTGGTGGAGATGCCTAGCTCCCGCCACAGCGCTTGGTTGGATGGGCCCATATCAGAGACAATACCAACGACTGTAAAATTAACACTGTTGAGCTTTTGGATTATGTCATACAAAATTGCCTTTGTCATCTTTGTGTCGAAGCCATAAAAGGTGGGCTGCTTCCATGAAGCTTTTGAACCCCGTATCATTGCAACTTGAACGAATTTGCTTGGCGTCATCACAACTCTAGCGCGTCGTACTCGTAACAGGACATAATCTTAATTTCATCAAAACAAAGGATACAAATCTTTTCCTCGTGCGACAACTGGCTGTGCTTCAAAAGTTCAATGATGTTAACTAATACTCCTTCGTAAAGTTTTATTGATTGCACCGAACTATTAATAGTTGAGACACTTGGCAGCAGAAATCCCTTTTTCTGCAAATGTTTGTACGCTCTTGGCCCTGCTGCGTGTTGTGTAATTGCAGAAGATATATCATTTCATTGCCAATGAATATTCGTTTTCGTCATCATCTTTTATAATGTTAATTTTTGTGTTTGTCGAAAACACACCGACACGCCCGTTCGATAATCTATCACTCGAATCACTGAATTCTATGACGACTACCGTGCCGGTGTGCTACGAATGTAGGTGAAACAAGTGTTTTATCATTATGGTATGCCATGAGACGGGATTTTTCTCATGGATTGCTCACGAATATAATTTTGTAAGTATATGTATATGTTACAGTATCGTTTCCTTTAACACTTTCTTATTTGTCCTGGAGTGAACAATTTGTTGACCGAGTCAACAATCGATTTTGTTGCCGCGACTTCATTTTCCAAAGCCCTGAGTTGTTTACATAATGTAAAGTTTTGAAGTATGGCTTGACTTTCAATGTGTTCGTTTCTATAGATATTTGGGATTATTTTGGTATTAAAACGGTCAACTGGTAAACAACTAGGCATTGCTTTTGTTTACATACTCAGTCTGGGTTTCACAATCTGCGTTCAGAGGATCACTGTTTCCAGTTCTTGTTTTTCCTAATTTTGAGTGGATTTCAACATTAAATACAAATATGCCACAGTGTATTTTTGCCAATAACAACTTACTCGCAGCCCATTACATTCGAGTGGGATTTAACGTGGTTAACAAACTTTACCCAGGACCACAGCAAGAAAGATTGTGTGCAGAATGTGCAATTCAACGGGAAGATTTTGTGGTCGCTTGATATTTTCACCACATCACAAGTCAAGTCTTGAGACCTGCTGAAAGGTAACTTAGTCGAAATGTGTTTTTTTCACCCTGTAAACTTACGTTTGCGCGACAGTATCTTCTGGTAAGTTTTTTGTCGGAACAGCGGTTGAATCAGGTCGCTTCCTCCACTGCTTGGTTCTCGTTTGCAGGCTGCTTCCCACTTGCGATTTGCAGCATCAGCTTTCGGCACCGAAAACATGGAAACTGCCTTGCTATGCGTTTTCTTGCAGATACAGAACGTTTTTCCTAGCATGAAGTTGCGTTTTTGGTGCAAAACGAATTTCCTTTTTCAAACAAAAATCTGTTTTTAAATTTTTTCATTCAGCACAGACGAGTTATGAAATCTGACATTTGTCAGCATAATGACATTAACTGTCACAAAAATAAGTGTACGACGAAGAGAGAGAGTGTGCTATCTGGCACACTTTATTAATTTCACTATGCATGATACAATTATACGATTGTATCATGGTTCAATTCGATATTTTCAAGTCCTGGAAAACAAAGTGTTTTGGTGACAGTACACAATTGTTTTTTTGTTCCATGTGACAAATTACGGTACACGTTGATAATTTGTCGCTGCGGCAATAAATCGGCGAGTCGCCAATTTGACGATTGTTGCCTATTTCTCACATTTTGCTTGGTGGGTACGAACGTATCATCGTCGTACGTTCACTTAGATCTATTTCTATTTGTTTACGCCTCGTATGGACGTACAATGCCGCATGAGACAACAGACTGAGTTTATTATTCATTTTTCGACAATGGAAAAACGTATTTTGAGATTTTCGTACGATGCTGCTCACGCGAGAATTGTGAGCAAGGTAAACGTCTGTGCGTATTTCGACAGCGCACTTACGCCCTACGTCCATATGTCTATACGCAAATGCTATTTTGTAATGAATTTTCCCCTTAGAGCTACCATTTATGTCTTGTTTTCAAGTTTCAATCAGCCTTAGCAGCAAGTATTATAAAAAACAAAAATAAATAATTTAGGTATCGCTTTTACTTGCACACAGAAATATATTTCAGCTTTAAGTTTTTATTCACAGACAGGCACCACATCATTAATTTATCTCTTTAGCTTTCCCTGCACTTAAGTTCACAATTTGAGAAGCAGCACTAAATTTTCATTGATTTAACAAAGCAACAAATTTTTACAAAAGAAACGGGCAGCGACAAAATCGCTAAGAACGATAGGAAAAAAGAAAACGTACATATGTATGTACTTTTATACTTTAAATAAAAGAGAGTTTATACTTTAAGTAAAAAAGATAAATTAAAATAGAAAAAGATACAAGCCAAACTGCAAAAAAATGAACGCTTCACTTTATACTTTTATTTGTACCAACTTTAATTAAATGAAAAATTGAATTTCTATACAAAACTACATGTGTATGTGTCATGTGAAATCGGAGGACGAATAATTGCTGCATTCTTCCTTAATCTCTTCAAAAGTCGTAGCGTTGTCGGCGGACGCATCTACTGGCCAGTTCGGGCTCGCACTACGTCGAGCGTTCAGTTGCATGGAATGCCGATGCAGTGTGCCCAGTTGTCCTTCAAGCAAAATGTCGTTAATGAACTTTTCGGCCAATATTTGCTGAAGTGGCTGCATCTTTCGCAGTTTCACCGCCCACAAGTCGGATACTTGCTGAAAATCATCAAACGGCACGGGCAAAGCTTTCGCTGCTAACCGATTTGATTCATCATCAGCGATGGCACTGTGGTTCCTTTGTTTGTGGTCTGGCGTCGCTTCACGGCTCGGCGCAACAGCAGCGATAGCGGTGGCCTTACGTTTTCTGTATTTTTTGCACGGCTGTGGTTCGCTGCCAGTGACTTCACGGTCAGACGTTGGTATTTGGTGGGATGCTGCTTTTTCTTCCTGAAAATATGTTTACAAAATTAATCGAAATTGTAGTGTTAAGTATGCAATTTAAAATGGTTTCTTTTCTATCAAAATGTGTCCGAAATGTTTTTAAAAATTAAAAAAAAAAAACTTACCAAATTACCTACGAAGGTAGTCTGAAAAGTTCCCGATAGCTTTCGCAGGCCTAAGTCTCGACTCAATATGTGACAAACACGTTCTTTGGACATATTTGTGGCCTTTGCTATCTCTCTCACTTTAATTTGGCGGTTGTCCAACACCATTTGGTGAACTTGAGCGATTTTGATGTCAGTGGTGGCGGTTTTTGGACGTCCCGAACGTTCATCGTCTTTCAAGCTGATGCGGCCGCGTTGAAATTCAGCTGCCCAAAAATTCACAGTGGGAACTGATGGTGCAAAGTCGCCGTACACAGCGTTCAACTCGTCTTTAATTTGCAGAGGCGTATTGCCTTTCAAAACCAAATATTTTATTACTGCTCTATATTCGATTTTATCCATTTTCTCAAAACCAAATTGACTGACCGGCTGATTGAATGATTTGTCCATTGTCAAACAAAAGCAACGCAACCAAAATGGCTGAAAAGTTTTGTTTTTGTGAACGAGTGTTGCCATCTTCATATTGAGTTCGGAAACTTTTCAGACCACCTTCGTATTTATGGCTTCAGCTATTCTGTCCATTTTACTTTTTATACAAATATATATCGTCACCTTAGTATAGAAAGGACATGACTCATAATTTTTCGAAATTGTGTTGAAAACAACGGTTTTACAAGGTTTACAAAATGAAAAAAGCCCAAAATCAGTTTTCATCTTCGAAAGTTTTTTCTTCCTCCTGTAAAATTTTGAAATTGTCCGTTCTATATTAAAGTGACGATATACAAATTAATTTAATAAATATCTATGCTAGCAATCTATGAGAAGCAATAAACCCTCAAGCACCCTTAATTCAATGATGCCATAAGTCGAAAGCGTCTATTGTTTTTGGCCACCGATAAACAAACTCTTTTTAAATGTAAACAAATATATTTACTTGTATTTGTGTTGTATTTGCCACACTGCTTGCCCATTCACCGTCCACTAGAAAACTGAGCTGCTTAAAGTACCACAAAGTCGATACAACTTCACGTTCAACTCCGCGTCGCTTCAAATCTTCAAGGCGTCTTAGCTCGCGTCGAAAGTTTGTTCTCAGTGAGTTTATTTTTTTCGTAACATCTGCTTTGGTTGCGTTGCAATTTATCTCTTTATATTTTTGCAATAAAATACCATAATCTTCCTCTCTTTTACCACGATCACTGTAATTTCTGTTTTTTACATCCCACAAACTGGGCAACGAGCGATAAAGCTCTATGAATTCCGACAAAAACTCCACGTACTTATGTTCCATTGAATTGTTATACTCTGTCTAGTGACAGCGCACAGAATTGACAATACTGGGTCAATCACACGCGTCAATCGGGCCATTCAAGCGATCAAGCCGCTTGACCTGCAGTCAAATTCATTAGGGCTGAAACACATTCGAACGCAGTAGTCTGCGTCTTATTTGTCGTCAATCGTAAACATGGGTTAGTAAAAATGTTAGTCTCTGTGTGATACAGACTTGATTGACGAAAATCAATCAGTTAAAACAATTTTGATTATTATTATATGCCATGCAGAACAATCTGATCTGTGAGAGATTGATTGACAAGCTTTCTTCGACATTTGCCTTGTGTTAATTGGACAGTTAAGATGGCGCAAGAAAGTGACCAGAAATTTGTATTCGATTTTATTCTCACGTATCGGAGTTTATCGAGTTTTTGGGACATTTCAGTTCATTGAACAAATGATCGTGTGAAAAAATTTTGGTATTTTTTTTGGCATTTATTTATTAATATTATTATTATTTATTATTATATTATTATTATTATTATTATTTTTCTTTTTAAAAATACACTTCGCGAGTGTGATATATGTGAAGTCCGTATCGCTCATTCTATATCCGTTCGGCAAGAAATTTTTGAATTGAAATTTTTGATTGAAAATAGTTCGATAAAAATTCGATTAACGCGACTAATTAATGTGTGTAAGGGCTAGGCGTCAAGTCTCACAAACACATGCTGGTCATGCAATGATTGACAGTGAAGGGGCCGTATTAACTGCATTTAGCAATGTCGTGATCAATGAAATATTGAAGAAAGAAGAGGAAAATAGCAAAAGGAAAAGATTGTGGGTGACGGAAGGATTAATTTGTTAATTTAATACCAATCTTTTGAATAAACTGGGTCTGTATAAGATATGTATTGTGATTCGAAAACAAAAATCTTCGAAAACTAAAGTATGAAACATGATACAAAAATATAAGGTAAAAGCGCTCTCAAATTTGTTGACACTAAACGTGCTTATTGACGTTTTTCGTATTTGTCAAAAGCTTGAGTCGTGATGACACTTCGTTGTAGTACTTAAAGATATTTATGGTTCTAAAAATATTATGACTTTTTTGAAATAAACACGGAATAGACTTTTCCCTGTGACTAACATATTTTGGGCGAAGATATAAAAATGTGATTGCGAATTCAACAGCAGATAATTCATTGCAGGATTAAAAAAATGTTCAATCGATTTTCTAACAACAGTGCGGAAGTACATTTTCAAAGAAGAACATCAAAAAAACCTTTAGTATCAGATGCGCAATATGGCGGCTGAGAAGCATTGGATCTATCTTATATTCTTGTATCATGGTATGAAACATCCCAGTAGGAACATGATAAGGTGCTTACCATAATAATGCATGTTTTCCTCCACCTTTTGGCGGTGGAAATGGCATGCTACCAAAAGTAAGGTATTAGTAAGGTACGTTCCGAGTATCTCCGGTTGTATCTTACGCTAAGAAAACAAACAAGGAAGCAAGAAGTAGTGCAAAAACGTCAATTTAAAAACCGAATGATTGTTCGTATCGTCATTTACAAGTGCACTTTACTTTGTACTGTACGTGGAGTGTACCTGGTTCAATTCCCAGCGCGGGCTGTTTTAAACACTCGTATATTTCCATCGCTATTCACATGAAGCAGTTGAGAATTAGAAGAAACGCAGGCAATGGTAAAAATTCCAAATATGTCTACCTTCCATCGTAAGTGAAGAAGTCAGCAGTGCTTACGTTATCCGTAGCGAGGAAGGCATAAACTGAATAGATACTTTTTTTTTAATTTTAAGCCTATTCCAATAGCACATAGCACATTACGGTCCCTTACGTTGTTCCTTATACCACCACATTACTAAGTAAAGTACATTTGAATGGCAAGTCGAACAAGTCCGAAGGATTTTGCTATGATACCGTTTGTACTTTAAAAAATCATGCATGATCCGGTGGCCAAGCTCTGAACAAACGTAATGGGCGCTTGGCATGGAAGTTGGATTGCTTCCCGGATGAAAAGTAAGTATGCTGTAATAAATTACGGAAGATGCCAGTTTCCACTGGGATACTACGTATGAAACAATTTAAAAGTACCCCAACTGTCATTTGACAGCAAACTGACATTCGAGAAGGTTGAAAAATGACAGTAAAATAATGTAATTTTTGCTTTTTTTAATTGTGTCTGCCATTTTTTAGGATTAAGCATAATTTTTGGAATACTGACTCCTCATGTGTAAGTAGTGAAAATTAATTCAATTGAATTCCTATCAAGCACACAATCGTCTTTATTCTGTGATTGACGTCAAGCTGATGATTTTTTAATTGCAGTGTTGCCACAAGAGTTGGTGATAGGAAAACCAAAAATACTAAAATCAAATGAACAATTTAGATACGCAAAATTTGTACAACATAAACACGTATACGGTGTATTTTTTCATTTAAGCAAGAATAACTATCGAACGGCTCATAGTCTAGTGAAACGTACTATCGCTTAAAGAATGTACACCCATACCTCACTTTGCGTCATGGTTACGTTCCAAAAAAACACGACGTAAAGTGAACTATGATTTCCTATAACAAACCATATAAAGATCGAAGATAGGTTCCAGGGTTACGAAAATACTACTTTTTAAAAACAAAATAACACAATTTCATTACATACATACAAAAAACAAAAAAAAAAAACAAATTCAATTAAAACAACATAAAATATTCAATTAATTTATAAAAACAAAATAAAAATTAATCACTGTCTGATGAGTCCATAGTGGCTGTTGTCGTAAGTCGGCTTTCTTTCACAAAAGTTCGAAAGGAAATCCCCGAGTTTTGATGGCATGGCGTAATTAGAAACAAAAGACGTGCTATCTTTTAGAAAACAAAATATTAAAAAAAAATAAATAAAAGACTCGAACCCAAAGCAACGCAACTTCGAAAATCTAACGACGCACAGTGAAAATTAGTACTAATTCAGCAGCGACGCAACTTCGAAACAACGCAAAACGAAACGACGCAAAGCGAGGTATTGGTGTAAGGTATAATAATATTAAAGACTCCATAACTACTAGTAGTAATTCTCAATATAATTGAACTACAATTTTCTGCGAATTGCACGAACACCTTTTTACAATAACAAAATGTTCACCTTATCCATCTGGCAACACCGTTGGCGCAGCACAGAATCGATTAATTCGCGCAACGATGCAGTCAAACTTGCCATAATTAAAGGATTCAGTGAGCGCACACGAAACTCGGTGTTATCAATGACTGATTGCTGCACTCACCTGTTTTTTACAGCTGTCCTCGAAGTGCGTACTTGGGCGGCCGGTTTTTACGACTTCTTGGATGAAGCTTAATGCATTGTAAAACCACCCGGTCGGCTGGGTGTTCAAAGTGCCATTTCTTTTCAACTCCTCCGCGCGTCGGGTTTCCCTGCGGAAGTTCGTTCTCAGGGAGTTGATCTGTTTTGCCATTTGTGCTTTAGTTGCTTTGGGATATCTCTCCCTATATTTCTGCAGCAATATTTCATACTGTTTATCTTTTTCACTGCGTTGGTTGTACTCTTTTGTGCGCGAATCCCACAGTGCCGGCAGTTGGCGATACACTTCTATGAAGTCCAACATGAACGACTTCTTGCTGTTGTACGTTTCCATTGTGCGCAAAATTATGCACTGTGCGAGAATTTGCTCACAGCTGCAACAATTTTTATTACTGGTCACAAGCCCAAAATGGAAGATGATCAAATTCTAGTAGTATGCGCGTCAACTTCAATACTTGCGATCAAACAAAGTCAAAACTGGTCAACACTACCAATTATGTGTTAATTGCTTATCAAACTTGCTTGTGCGTGTACTAGAGAACGTAAACAGGGGTTGTTTGACGGATGTTGCTTTCTACATGTTTGCTGTTTGATGTAGCAGTTTGACCTGCCGTCCCAACAGTGCTGCCAAATCGCAGTGTTTGAATTGAACTTGAATTCTTCAATCAAATACTCAAATGGTTGGGCCAACTGCTACTTGTGTTGGAACAATCTCAAATAGTATAATTTAATATTTAGTATAAACAATAATTTTTATTACTTTTAAGGTAATCTATTACTAAAGTTATAAAATTTGCGGTTATTATCCTGGTTTCAAGTGCCTGGGAATATTTACTTTAGTATGGAAAACGAGACGTTTCCGGTATTGAAACATATACATAATTGCGGTGAATGGTGTCGTCAGAGCGACCGAAACAATAGTTATTCTTTGTTTCACATTTAATTGGCTATGCACACAAATAAGAATTATTCACATAAACTATTTAAAACAATTTAAATAACGAATACAATTTTTGATTCTTCAAACCATTATAAATAAGTTGGTGTTTCAATGTCATTACAAGGAAACCAATAAATTCGAGAGAAACATTTCTCCAACGTTTAAGATTTCTATGATTCGCAAGTTGATGTAATAACATGATTCTTTTAACTAATATTTTTGGTTATGGATATCCAATACAAATGACCATTATTGTCACTTGTTTACAAGGGTTATATAGCCGCCATGGATCAAAAACATATTGTTGTAGTGGCCGTATTGGAACTAAGTATAAGCCTTTGAAGGTCTTTCGCTTTTCACCATACAAATTGGACCGTTCAACTTTCTGGTTGTCATTGCTATTTTATAGTATAATAATATTCCATATAGTAAATTGATAACTGGCACTATGGTCCAGTTAAAACTAATAATTAACGACTTAATTTGATCAATCGACCAATCAATAAACAGAAAAAAAACATTTCATGTATTTTTTGAACAACTTTTACTCTGTGTTTAAATATAGGTAGTAATTAGGATATTTATAAAGGACATAGCAATAAATTAAAGTTCTTTCCGTTTTCTCAGATGATTATCAATTCAAATTGCATACATGCAACGCCTTTTTAACAAACTACACAAAAAGTTCTAATCGGGCATAGTCCATTGCCCACAAGGGATAAGGCGTCAATTGAAGGAACAAATTCACGGGTAGGATCACAATTCTGTAGGTGGTTAAACGTATACATTTTGAGAAAAGTAACATTTTATTGTAATATATGTTTCGAACGGAGCGGCAATAACGTTTTCGTCTCAGCGTGTGATGTGGCGTAGCAGCTGTACACTAAATTCTGTGCATAATAGCATTGGAAACAGCAAATGACTAAAATAATTACAATATTCAGTTATCGAGCACTTGCAGTTGAGTTGGTAAAGTTGTTGCTGTATCTAATAGGTTTATGCAGTTTGTTGCAGTAGCAGCGAGCGATTTTTCCATGTCTATGTTTAGCGCAAATCGATTTGCAAATGTTTTGTATGATTTTTATTTCATGGAATTTTATTAGCATGTGGGTAAAAGTATGTGCTACAACTTCTAAACGCTACATTTGTTTCACACAAATATAAGATTATAGCAAAACATGATAACAAGGACAGCAGCATGCTGCGCCAATGCTTTTGGCTTCTTCAGCAATCTTACCCTCCACTGTCGCATTTCGACTATCTTCCATTCGTTTCTTGTCGTAAACGTATTTGGAATTAAATTGTTAACTAAAATTTCAGAACGCACTGCCGCCTGATATACATCATATATCATATTATCCGTTGAGGCAGAATGCGTTCATGCCGGTATTCAAATTAAACGGGTCCATTTTCATTTTCTGCTGATTGTCCTCGACAGTCTTGTCCACGTACTCGACCAGGTTCGGGCGCGCCTCTGGCGACGGCGCTATGGGCGACCAGATCTTTACGTCGTGATCAATGCCGCTCGTCGCTAGCAGACAGATGTCTGGGTGCGGCTGCACACAGTTCACTATGGACACGTCCGCCTTGTAGATAGCACGAATCTTGCCACTGCTGCGCTCCCAAATGAAGAAGCTCTCATTGTCGGAGCCTGCCACAATGAATTCGCCGTCGTGGCCAAAATAGTTGGCCTCCTTAATGTCAGTGGTGGTGTTACAGTGGCCCACGAAGCGCTGGCTGTAGTCCTTCGATTTACTGCGCCATTGGTATTCGTCCTCAGCCAGCTCGAGACAACTGTAGTGCTGCTGCTCACCGGAGTGCTGTTGTTGTTGTTGTTGCTGCTGCTGCTGCTGTGTCTGTGCCATGCGTACGTTCTCCTTGATGTCTTTGTGCAGCATCATGACACCATGATTGCTCGCGTAGCTGGGAAAGCGATTGATCAGCTCCTTAAGGCACTCGTCTGCTTCCTGCGATCGACCGAGTTCGAGCAGAGCGCGCGCCAGTCGAAAGTGCGCCTTGATGTAAGCCGGATCAAGTCGCAGCGCTTGATGACAGTCGCGCAGCGCTGCGTACACATCGCCAACCCACAACCGACGCATATATGCGGTGGCGCGATTCAGATAGAGCACCGAGCAGCGCGGGGCCAGCGCAATCGCCTCTGAGTACTTTTCCACCGCGCGCAGGTACTTCTCATTCTCAAGAAAGTCATTGCCCATCTTTTTGTAGCGCTCGATGAACTCGGGCAGCTTGCGACGACTTGACGGTTGCGCCGCACTCGTGCCGTTATCGTCGCCGGCAGCACCACTACTGCTGCAACTACTGTTGCTGGCGCTGCTGTGACTTTGTGAAGCAGCCTCTATGTCGACGTCTGCTTTGGAGGCGGTCGGCGGCGGATTGTACTCGGGAAGGCTGAGAAAGACGGGCTGCTCGCCACTGAGCAAGTCATACAGGTAGATGTGTTCGCCGCCCATGTTCACGAGTAATTCTGTGCCGATCGCGTTAAATGTAAGGTACGTGATGGCACGCGGCTCGTGCTCAATCAGCTTGGAGTTATCCTTACTGATGTGGCCGGGACAGTAGAAGGTTACGCAGTCTTTGGGTAAACCGACGTCTGGTATAACTACAAAAGCACAAAGGCCATGGTTAGTGAATGGAAAATTTAATAAAACTAAGATTTTAGAGCAAATGCCAAGAATAGAGCGCTGATTGGTTGCCCGACGCTGTACTACTCATATGAATACCTGCGTTGTTGGGGTTGATCAGCACACTTGCTCCCGTGCCGGTGTACGATGACACCGGATGCAGCATTCGACGATCGTAGACGCGCGCATATGGATCATTGGCGCCCACTGCAAGCAGCTCAGTGCGACGCGGATTCACGGCCAGACATTTGGCCTCTGCATTCGTGTCAACGTAGGTCAACAGACTGACCAGCCGCACGCGATTCTCATGACCGCTGCAGCGATGCTGTTCGCGCATATCCAATTGCAGTATAGCGCCGTCCTCGCCGGCCGACCAGAAGACGTATGGAGAGTCGGGTGCCGTCGCCAATCGCTTGACTCGCGACGAATGACAGCGACAGCTCAGTATGGCCTCGTTATGGCGATTAACGTCGAACACGTAGATGGACTTGTCGGCGGCGCCGGTCGCCAACACCGTGTTGCCGTGTTGTGGCAGAAATTTCACGGAGAATATGTTGCCCAGATGCTTGGTGTGGATTTGTTGCAGGCAGCGTTTGCGAAACGGATCCCACAGCATGACGCATATGTCGTCGGAGCCGGAGGCCAGAATGCGGCCGTCGCTACTCCACTCCAGACAGTTGACGCAGCCGTCGTGGCCGCGCAGCACCGCCTCCTGCTCCAGCCGGTCGATGTAAGCGGCGGAGGCGTGCAGGCGCCGCTGCACGTACCGATCAATAGAGCCATACTGGCGGTCCAGCACCAACGCGGTCGCATTGATGCACCGCGCATCGTCGCAGTCGTAGTAGCGCGACCAGCGGGAGCCCAACATTGCCGGCTGTATGTTGCTGCTTCTGCCGCTGTCCGCCGACGTTCACCGCAGCGCAATATTCTCGTCTGTTGCCGACGCTGCCCCACCGCAATTGCTGCCGCTGGTAATTTTCAGTTTCGAATTATCTGCTCGCTGACTGGTTATCAATTTTAGGTTTCATTTACCTCTTCGCTGTTGATCGCTTTGCAGCCGCTTTGCTTCTTGCGGGGGGTTTTCTTTGTTGTTGTTGAATTACTTGCAGCAATTTGCGCGATTTGGCGACGACCGCCTCTAGCCTCTTGTCTGTGCCGTCTGACGTAGTACGACTCGAATTCTCCTTGATTGCTTTGCTGTTCCCGTACGCCTCACTGTTGTTTTGTTTGTGTGTGGTGGCCGCTCCTGCCTCAGTTCTCCCTGCACCAAAGCCGCTGCACAACTTGCACCATTCCTTGCATTGACCTGTGGTACATTTTATCTGATTCGATTTTCTGCAATTCTCTGCGTCGAAATTATAATTAAATTTGCACAAATTTTTTGAATTAATGCCCTCTTCGACGTTCGTTTTAGTTTTCGTTTTATTTTGTTTGTCAGCGAAGCTGCGTTGCCAGATTGCCACATTTGTTTTTGCTCAATTTACTATAAATAAAACCGAAAGCAATGAATGAAATGCTATGCACAGTGGAATGAAACATTCACATGAGGAAATGGAAAGTTCGGAAAAATATATTGGGTATGGTTAATGTTTTTGTATTAATATGGATCATTGTTCTGAAAATATTGACGACACATTGTCTTCTGGCCGTTTGAGATGATGTGTCAATGATCACATATATATGTCATTTCCAAAACCACTGTGTGCCGCCTGATGAAACTATATGGTAGGGATAAAACATTAATTTACATTTATTACATTTATTTACATATGTACATAAAAATCTGGCTTACAGAAAAGAACATCAAACAGCCCCCACGAATTTCTAAACTTCATTAGGTCGCTGGGTTTACGGAATGTTCTTTAAAAACTTGTAGGGGGCTCAATAGATAATTTCTGGTCTCAGTTAAAGAAACCCCATTTAATTATATTCCATTCTACATACATATTCTCATTTATAAATTAGTCTTTACATCTAAGAAATATGAGAAATTGAGCTATATTGCTTTAAGACTCGTTTACATTGAATTCTTGTTAAAAAATTACATTGATGTTAGAAGAATTGTTGGAAGGTTTTGTTGGCGAAACAAATTTAAAACCAGTAGGAAAGATGCTAATGGGTATAAAAAGAGAGCTGCGTAGGACAGGAGCAATGAAGTAGCTTTTTTGTTTACAACTTACTACCAATAATTTGTATTTCTTTTTTTCAAATTCTTAATTAACAATTAAATTTCGTGTTAACTCATAATAACTGTGGTTATTTGATTAAAAAAAGCAGTTACGACATTTGGTTAAAAAAAACAATCACAACTTACCACCAATTATTATTATTATTGTTTTGAATTTTGAATTAACGATTCAATTTCGTCGTATTAACTCATAATTACTGTGGTTAATTGATCTAAAAAGTCGTTACTTGATAAAAAAAATTGGAAAATGCATATTATGAAGCTTAGACTTTCTTATGAAGCTTGAAAGACGATCGAGACGCCTCTCAAACCCTTCTTTTTAATTCACAACAGTTCCTTTTAGCGAAGAGAGTCTACACAATTTTCAACAATTTTCTTTAGAAGACACGCACAAGTTGATCTCTATGAGTGGATAGTACTTGATTTTTTTTGATTTTTTTCAAGAGTTTTATTTTTCCTAGGGAAAACTTTAAAAATTAGTAAAAATACAATCCAACAGTTAAGGCGCATCTTAAACTTCGTAAAATGCATTTGAGTTGCATTCGTGCATTGCTGCTTTTGAATATGTTTTGGCTGTGCACAATCGTAAGAAATTCCTTCAAATTAATTTGGACGTTACGTTTCAAACTTTTCAAAGCGCCCATAAATTTGTAAAGATTTTGTAATTAGTTCCTATATAAAGACTCTGTATGTTGTGTTCTAAGGTCTCGTTTCAAACTGTGCAGTAGTTTTCGATCCATTGGGTTTATTAAATTCATTTATTCGAATTATGTCATTAAAACTATACTTAAGCTTTGTACAAAATCGTTACTTATAATACTATAGCCGCGTTGTATATTACGAGGCACTTGACTCCACTTCATTTCCCTCCAACCACAAACTACAGTCAGTCTGAACGTTTCATTTCTCAACTTTTGTGACAATTCCATATTGCCGGCGTGAGGTAGTCACTCCAGGTCGCGTACGTTTTCGGGCAATTGAGGCGCGCGTAGTACTCCATGCAGTACAGTGAGATCATTGTGCAGTTGCCAAATATTAGCGTGAACCAGAGTATTAAATTGCCGAGGCTTTTGGGCGCTTTGCGTGTGAGGAACACCAGCGACACGCCCACGCCGCCGAAGAACACAAACATGATGGGAAAGAAGAGCTGCAGCGCAAAGCCCAGCACGTGCTCGTGCACCAGCGCCGACGTGAAGAACACCATCAGCGAGGCGGCCACCTTGGAGCCGCGGCAGATGTGATTGTAAAAGTCCTTGTAGATGTACTCGTACAGCCAGTCGTGCACTACCACATTCCAGTTGCGGTAGTAGGCCTCGTACGAGGACGACGTCCACCAGTCCTTGTAGAACATGCGATCGCCGAAGCGCAACAGCTCGGCGGTGAAATTCAGCCACGAGTGCAATATGAGGTAGAAGCCGCACAGGAAGATGATTGTGCTCGGCATCAGCATGCCGAAGAATTTCACTATCAGCGCGTTGGCGTTGAACGCCTCGCGTCCATAGTCGTGGAAGTGAACCTTGATGTGGCGCTCGTGTATGTAGCTGTAGACGAAGGCAATGGCCACCACTTCGAGGAAACGCGCCAGCGCGAATTTCCAGCGTATCTGTGCGGTGCGCGGATAGTCGTCGCGATAGATGAGCGTCGGCGCAAACAGATAGTACAGGTAGCTGCCGAAGGTCGGCATGCGAATTGGGTGAGTGGCGCTATCCGTGATTGCTTCATCGGTCTTCAGTTTGCCGGCTACGATGCGCGCCGCATTGAAGCGCACAAACGCGTGCATTTTCATGAGCAGACGTGTGCTTTCCAGCAGCAACACGGAGCCAGTGATAAATGTCAAGTTGAGCTTGAGACAGAGCGCCGAAGCCACATAGCCGAAGAGCAGCTGGGCGGCAATGTAGGTGATGAGGCAACTGTGCGACCAGAAACGTTGCAGCGGCGCTGTAAAATATTCAAAGGATAAAAGGATGAAATTAGGTTTTTATTCAGGTAGCTTTCATGCAAAAATAGAGCTAAATGCTTTTGGTCATTCTCACCTTGTCTCGCCAGTTTGGCGCGCACCAGCGCCCATCCTTTGAACGCGTAGTAGAGCGTAAAGACGAGAACATGCTCCAGCAGCCAAATCCCAAGAACATAATCAATTTTTTCCAGTCCCGATCGGAATGTGCCCAGGCCAAAGTTTACCCTACAACCAAAAGACAACAAATTAATGAGATTTTTGCGCAACGACATATGGCAAGATCCAACCTGCCCTCCATGAAGTAATCATAGCAGATGGTGTTCATGAATAGCGCCAAGAAGATAATGTAGAAAATGTGATAGATGCTCTTCATGTGGTCCACTTCGAGCAGCGCCGTCAAGTACGACTCACGCATCACAAACACTTTATCGGGCAGTGTGCGACGTTGGCGCAATTCTGCAGGCACTTCCGTTGTCGCCATTGCTGCCGCCACAGACGTTGGTCGGTCTGTGCTGTCGGAGGTTGGTCGGCTTGTTTCCGCTTTGGACTCGGTGGCAGCGGTCGTTGTGTTGATGCGATTATTCCAGGTGCTGTTTTGGCTGTAGTGGTGCGACTTGGCGAAATTCTTGAATTCGTGCAATTGCAGCTCATGTTTGCGTATCTCCTGCATCACTTGCTCGATCTCCTCGTCGATGCGTTTCTCGAAATCGCGCACAATTGTGCTCTGAAAGTTCTGCAAACGTTTGCGCAGAAAACTCAGCTCGAGGGAATTGTGCTGGAGCGTTGCTGCAGCAGTGGGCGCTAAAAAATAGAGGGGCGGCAATTTTAGTGTCGACGCATTCAATTAGAAATATTTAAGTACAAAATGATGATTAATTTAGTGCATTTGGGTAGCAATGAGAATTCGATTAGAGAGATTCGACTGCATTTATCAGACATTATAGAGTGGAACTAAATGTATGAATTTAATTCTTAAAAACCCTTTCGGGACTACTGGGATAATACGTCCCAGCAAGTTTTTAATGCCTCTCAAAACAATTATTCAAATGTTATGATCCACCCAAAATATTTTGTCGATTTCCGTGTTACCGCATAAAAGGATGATTTCAGAACTTGTGAGCATCCAATATAATTTTTTAACCCCAACATTCCTGCCATGAGAATATTTCTACTGAGAGTATTTTGAATTTCAAAATTAAACTCCGTCCCGAAAGGGTTAAAGAAATTACTTGGGATTATTGTTCAAACTAACAGTCTCCGTCATAATTATAAATGTAACAATTTCAATAAAATTAATTTAATAAGCTTGTATGATTTTAAGATTGAATTTTGTTTAATTGAATGATTGATTTCAGTTTTGACAAAATGCCTAAGTACGTAGTTGTGTAAGTGTGTAGCAATGTACGCGTTTTAATGTTATCTTAGTTGCGTGTGTGTTTCAAATATTTATACGAGTAGGAAAGACTGCGTAGGATTCCAATTTTTCTTTATTCAATTTATATATTTTTCTTCGAGAACCTTGAACTCTTTCTATGGCAAAAATATGAACGTAAAGCCCATAGTTTAGGAGCAGCAGTCATGTGAATGACCTCTCGATGTGACCTACGTAGAAGGCGCGTGCAAACTATAAACGTGTGGAGAAAACTTTTGGGGGCTTGCTGTAACACGGTAATGTGTTTTTATGATCGGTTAAGTATTTTTTTTTTGTTTATTCGTCGGAACAATCCAGCAAGCGCAGCATTCAGGCAGAGCTTACGCCCATTGTACTCGTACTATGACTTGATGTTCCCTTTTAAAGTGTTTTGAATCTACTCGACCACCGGAGACATCTGGATAGATAGATGGATAGTAAGTCGTTTGAATCATTTCAACACTGATTTTAAACTGTGAGTTTGGGAAAACCTGGGTTTCCTTGGGTCTATGAGCATATTTGTGGAGATTAAATGTAATAAAAAACAAACAACAAAAACAATTTTTTGTGTTCATGGCTTTCTGATCAGCCAAAATAGAGCAAAACTTATAAGTTCGCAGGCATAAGTCATAGTTGAAAAAGTTATGCATGAAAAAGATAGATAAGAAAACAAATCGGGCGCCAAGTGTTGGATTAATCCACATACTCAGATAATAAATTGAAAAACACTAGAAAGACCACAAGTTTTCCATACTTAGATTAGATTAGATTTAGAAAAGGGGACTTGCACTGAAACCAGAGATGATCTATTGTGCCCCTTCAATTTTAGCGAACGTCTCCTAATCCCACTGACCTAATGAAGCTTAGTAACTCACGGGGGAAAAGGGTTTTGTTTCCATATTTACAAAGACAACATATTATATCCGCTGATGTCTCGAGAAGTATAGATTGGATTTGGTTAATTGAAATTGTAGAAATTAAATTGTAGCACTAATTGTAGAGCCCGATAAAAAAAATAAAAGTCAACAAGCAAATATTTAAAATATTTAAAAATGGAAAACCGTAAAAATGACCGCAATGGTCTTTCTGGTGTTAAAGGATCAATGAAAATAAACTATACGGCGCCAAAAAGAACGAAGACAAAAAACCAACCACTTACAAATGATTACCAAAATGATTTCCAGGATAAACATGAAGTCGGTCATATTGACGCGTTTGAAAAAAAGAACCAAAAAAAATAATTACAAATTTCAAGTGTTTTAAATGTTCTTCATTTGGGTGATTGTTGTCGCACTCATTAGGTAAAATATATTCAAAAATTAAATAAATTACACACTACATCAACAATGATAATCTGCTAATGGAGTACATTGCAATTAATTATACTCATAAAGTCAATTATGTGAATAAGACAAGTCCAATATGCGATAAGCTGGTGACTTCGAGTTAAGAAGTTATTTGCTCTTAATGGTCAACAATACCTCAACAATTTTCTTTATTATGTGATCTCAGAAATTCAATATTATTGTTATTGAAAAGATTCCACTCGATGTATTGATTGGGTCGATTACAGTGGCGCACACAAGGGGTGTTTTGGGGGTTCAAACTGCCCAAATATATATTTGCCATGAAAAATCTGTGTGTGGCAAATATGATTTCAACCTAAATTGGGCTCAATAGTTGTGCACGAAAGCACCACATTGAAATCCTGTGTGCGCCACTTGTTGTACATACATGCATATATATAGCATCTATATGCATAATTCGCGTTAATGTCCCATTCGTTCCTTATCATCTTATAAGAATATTCATATAACATAAAAGACGCCACACCAAAGTTCGCGATTTTATGCTACTAAGACCTAGAAAAAAAAATACATATATATACAGTTGCGGTCAAAATAATAGTAGTACGCGTACAACGAAAAGAAAATTAAGAAAAAATAATCTGCTTTTCTTTACAAATATTTATTTTGTATTTTTTTTAACAAGTTATATGTGTTAACAATGCAATCATAAAAGAAAACTTAAGAATTAAACTCAGTTTGGTTTGATTTAAATTAAATGCGTCAAAAGCTCCAAAATATGGACGGTCAAAAAAATAGTAGTTCGCTTTACTTTCATAAAAATGAAGCAAAAATTGTGTTTCATTTTAAAAGATTTAGTGGTTAAATAGTAATAACGTAATTTTTCTTCAAATTAATATTTAGTTGCGTGACTGTTGTTTGGCTATTACTGCAGCACAGAGCCGATGCATTGAAATAACCAAATTTTCATATCTTTCTCTAGGGGCGTGGTCTACTGCTTCTCAAAGTTGATTATTATTTAAAAGATTATTGTGAGCAACTGCTCTCTTCACGTCACACCACAAATTTTTAATTATATTGAAGTCTGGTGATTGTGCGAGCCATTCCATAACCCTAATCCTGCTTTTGCGAAGCTCCTTTCATGCGACCTTGCTTGTATGCTTTCGGTTATAATCCTGTTGGAAGATCCAAAGCATTGGCGTTTTTTCACGGACATACGGTAGCACGATTTCCCGCAAGATTCGTACACATACACATCGATCCATCGTTTTCTTGATCAAATAAATAGCGCCACCCCCATACAACGTAAGACATGCTCAATAAATAAATGCATGTCTTACGTTTTATGGAGGTGGCGCTATTTATTTGACATACGGTAGCACGATTTCCTGCAAGATTCGTACACATACACATCGATCCATCGTTTTCTTGATCAAATAAATAGCGCCACCTCCATAAAACGTAAGACATGCTGAATAAATAAATGCATGTCCTACGTTTTATGGAGTGGCGCTATTTATTTGATCAAGAAAACGATGGATCGATGTGTATGTGTACGAATTTTGCAGGAAATCGTGCTACCGTATGTCAGTGAAAAAACGCCAATGCTTTGGGTCTTCCAACAGGATTATAACCTAAAGCATACAAGAAAGGTCGCACGAAAGGAGCTTCGCAAAAGCAGGATTAGGGTTATGGAATGGCTCGCACAATCACCAGACTTCAATATAATTAAAAATTTGTGGTGTGACGTGAAGAGAGCAGTTGCTCACAATAATCTTTTAAATAATAATCAACTTTGAGAAGCAGTAGACCACGCCCCTAGAGAAAGATATGAAAATTTGGTTATTTCAATGCATCGGCTCTGTGCTGCAGTAATAGCCAAACAACAGTCACGCAACTAAATATTAATTTGAAGAAAAATTACGTTATTACTATTTAACCACTAAATCTTTTAAAATGAAACATAATTTTTGCTTCATTTTTATGAAAGTAAAGCGAACTACTATTTTTTTGACCGTCCATATTTTGGAGCTTTTGACGCATTTAATTTAAATCAAACCAAACTGAGTTTAATTCTTAAGTTTTCTTTTATGATTGCATTGTTAACACATATAACTTGTTAAAAAAAATACAAAATAAATATTTGTAAAAAAAAGCAGATTATTTTTTCTTAATTTTCTTTTCGTTGTATGCGTACTACTATTATTTTGACCGCAGCTGTACATGTATGCATATTATATTTTGTGCAGATAGAACCACGCGATTTATTTGTAGAACAAATTAGTGCATATAGCTTCTTTCAGGAAATTATTCGGAAGTTGCAAATATGCAAAATAGAAATAAAACAATTCGTTATTAAAAAATGTTTTTATATTTCAAAAGTTATCAACATTAGATTTGTATTCAGTTTCTTATGGCATTAAGCTTTTCCTGAGCGTTTTTGTGTATTATCTCAAAATACTTTACACACGATCAGGTGTTTCTGATTTTGTATTTTATAAATGGACTGTGCAAGTAGTTTTTTCTTAATTTTTAATTTTTAAATTTTAAATTTTTTGTTTAGGTTCATTTAAAAAATAAAAACAAACTGTCACATCAGAAGTGAACTGTAATAAAACTGAGATTTTTGCTTCGTTTTATGCGTTAAAACCAAGAAGCAGACCTTCAACCTGTCTTTGCTGCAAAATTCTCCATAGCGCTTCATGTCTCTTTGGGTCTTTGGTCATCGTTCAAATGATGCCCGAATACATACAGATGGAAAATAGAGCTTCAAAGGCATTTGAGCCCTAAACATGGGGTAATCAAAAACAATTAGCGAATTAAAAGTTGTTTGTAGATTAAAACAGGAAAGCCACCAAAAGCAAAAGTTTTCATTGCTTGTTGCTGGCCAAGTCGGAATACAAATTATGATAAACTTTGTACCAAGCCCTGACGAAAAGGAAGAAGGAATCGGTGAGGTTTTTACACGGACTCGAGCTCACGATTTTGTAAATACAAGTTTTTTTTAATATATGTGAGAGAAGGCATGGGACTTGAGGGTTTTTACACGGAAGCAAAGTTTTCGAGGCCCCAGATTTGATAGGTTTATGACATTTTTAAAGGCAGAGGACCACAAAAGGAGATGCTCGTGTATTCTAACTCCTCGGGTACCGACTTTTTCCCCACGACTCTGGTTTAATCACCGCCGTTTAACTCACAATTCAATGAATCAGGCACTGGGTTTTACTACACAAAGTCGATTGAAAAGCACCGCAACACGTTACACTTTTGTTTGTCTTCTCGGTTCTTTGAATCTCTAAGCCTGTGTAATCGTTGTTGTTGTTTCTTTTGCGACATACTAGAGAATGTGGAATTTCTGAATAATGCTGAGTCATTAATCTGATATTCCCACTTTGCACCGTAAGTACTGTAATTCCATGTAACATTCTCAACCAGAACAATGCACTGGGGTTTTGTCAGTTTTCGAGCACTTACCATTCTTCAGACCACCATTGGATATGGGCTGATCTTCTCTTCTCGCGTTATCCATTATTTTAATTTGTATTGTTAGTGCTTTTTCTTTGCCTCCTTCGAAGCTATTGTCAAATATTCACTTTCCGTTTTATTTTCACTTTCCGTTCAAGTGTTGGTTTCTTTTCTTTTTTGCAATTCTATTCAAATTGCTTGCAAAAACCTATGCAAGCGTATTGTCCATTCAGGCAAATGTCAAAACGTCTCAACAACTCTTTTGTAATTTAGATTTGCGTTCGCGTTCAATGCTCCTTGCGGGGATTACGCACTTTATTGAATTGCTGGCGCGCTGCCGTTTTCGTTTTATACCCAACAAGTGTTGCTCTGGCACCGAACTGATTGCGGCAGCCGGTGCTGTTTACTTTTATTGCTCTGACAAGGCAATTGAAACTCTTTATTCGCGCATTGCTTCTAGCTTCGATTTCGATTCATTTGTTGCTGGCTCTGCCCCCATCACTGGGCTGATTAGGACGCAGCGCACCGCGCACTTGTCCGGTGCAAACTCGTTAGAGTGGAGTACACGACACGATCGATGGCACTCGGCAACGGTGCGAGCGCACATTCTAATAAGTAATTCGAATCCAAAATTCACTGATAACGGACCCAAAGCTATGCGCGCACTGGCGGCACTCATCACTAATAAAATTAAGTTTGATTTAATGAGGCGATCGAGCACAATGCTCCGCACTCTCTTTTGCTGGCGGGCTATGGCCCAATGGGAAAAGGATGCAATGTGTGCGAATGAGAGTTTAATATATAATTAGAATGTAATTTGCTGGAAAAGAAAAAAGTTAAATTTAATAATTTACTTTACTTTATAATATACTTTAACCCCAATTGCATAAAACCGCCTCATAACGGGGCCCCGTGGTTTTGCATGCAAGTTAGAAGTCAATGGGCCCAATAAATTAAGTTTCTTTTAACCCTTACTTGACTCCTTTAAATTTGTATGAGCAAATGCTTATATAATATTTCTCATTTGAAATGCTTTCATGTCATGTGTCCAACACAAACTCTTAACTCATCGTTGACCTGTCAGATTTCGAAAAAAATGGAAAACGTGTGCCTAATCATTTATGATTTCAAGTTTCACCACCATCTCTAATTTTGAAATCGTAAGGCTACAAACTTTTAACTCTTCATTGACCTCGATCAAATTTTATTTTTAGAAAAAATAAAAAAACACGTATTGAATTATTTTACACATCAAGTTATTTCACCAAGTTTTAAGTCAAAAGGCGCAAAAAAATAATTTTTCTTCACACAAACCTTAAACCGTTGGTTCACACCGTTAGATTTCGATTTTCGATTATTATTTTTTTAATTCAAGTTTCCACCAGCTTTGAAGACAATTTTCGAAAATATACAAAAAAACGTTGAATTATTTTTAATTTTGAGTATTTTCACCAAGTTTGAAAACAATAGGCCTAATGTATGCCTAATTATTTATGATTTCAATTTTCACCACCATCACCAATTTTGAAGTCAAGTTAAATTAAATTAAATTTTTATTTTCCAAAATATACAAAAATTGTAGAATTATTTTTGATTTTGGTTATTTTTACCAATTTACAACAAAATAGAAATCCCGTTTTTGTTTTATGTCACATGCTGAACAAATATTTGACTCTCTAGACCCTGAATTTCAAAATTTAGTTACAATTTTAGTTCTGTTTGGTTCAAAAATATTTAAGTATATCCATTTTAACTGTGGATATAATAACTAATAAGGAAATACAATTTTAAATTTATTTTAAAATTTTAACTTTAAGCAAGCTGGGGTATAGAAAGAAAGAGCCTAGAAATCGGCTTGCTGAGACAGGAGGTTTTAGTTTTTAAATGTTTGTTTTTCTTGAACTAAACATTCACAGCTAGACATCAATCACTTTTTTGAAATAATGATTTATTCAATTGCTTTTAAATTCTTTAGTGAACGCAGCCTTAAATCCCATTTTCTTCGTCGAATTTGTTGAAATATGTAATTTCGTATAATTACATTTGTATGGGGCTTTCAATTTCAGAATTTTTGCCCCAATCATTCATTTGGACTCAATGTAATTTTTATGTAATTAAATTTCGCTACTAAATGGAAATCAACACTTGTATGTGCAACTGGGCTTTCCCAGTCCAATTTTGACTTTGAGTAGTGGCCGAAATATGTTATGCCAACTACCGTTAATGATTGCTAAATGTAACAAAAACAACACAAATTTATTTGCATCGATTTCGTCGAGCAAACATGACCACTTTTTGTATTAGACGGTAAGTGGTCCTACTGGGCCTAATGAGTTCTGTTCGTAAATGTATGCAAAATAAAGAACAACAACAACAGCAAGTGGCGTTGCATCAAAGTCCACATTTCCGAATATTTACGTCTCTATAAAGTAGGTTAAAATATTTCCGCTTGGAACTTTGACGCCTCAAAATGAGGGAGAGAGAGCCAAACAGCCACTGATAGCGTTGCAGTTTGCTGCTCTAAAGCTGCCACTTATTAGTCTGATTAGGAACGGTTACTAGTTAACTGCTACTAATTAATAACAGCTTAGCGCCATGCTTTATGCGCTGTTCAACTAATTCAAGTGCACGATTGCTTAGTGGCTCCGCGTTCGTGTTCATAGTACAATCAAGTACAACGACCGACATGTGTTTGACAAGCGTCTAAGTTGAATATTTGTAATCGTTGGCTATAAACTCAGTTGTGCACTTGGCGGCGTTGCAATGACGCCCCATGTACTCGAGGCAAGTGCAAGTGCACTCGCCACTGATTATCAACTACACTACTTGCAGTAATAAAATTACATATTTACATACTTGTACATATGTACATATTGCGACTGGGTGTCCACTAGATGGAAAAGAGAAATAAAAACAAAAATCGAAAACAACAACATTGTCGTTGCCAAAGTAGACGCGTTTGCTATAATTTCTTAGTACAAATCGCTCAAATATAATCTTGATATATAATATACAATGTTATAGTGTTACTATTGAACAACAACAATTAAATTGTTATGAGTCTTAATAAATAAATAACAAGCTGAGAAATGATGACAGAATGGTTATTGTTATATGTTGTGAATTAGTGAAATACTTGACTTATAGTTAGAATATATCTATTCTTAAATACTTTTATAATTGTCAAGGCAAATTTGTTTTGGGAACTTAGTTGGTTCGTTGTTTAAACTTTGTAGTAAATTATAAAAGAATATAAAAGAAGAAATATAAAAGAATATAAAAAATCAAAGTCGACGAGTTTAAAATCGAATCAATTTGCTAGAAGTATGCTAAGTATGAATTATAGTCTACTGGCAAACGGCACTTCAAGCGTTTTCCAATTCATAGAATGGCGAAACAGACGGAACCCATTACGTTTTTGGCTCAAGTTTCATCCGAAAGCAATTTGCAGCATATGCTCATACATTTTGGTTTTGAATTACATTTATTTTTTTGGGTTTCAACTTTTGAAAACAATCGCTCAATTAAACGATACGACACCTTGGCCCATTGTGTATTTGTTGGCCCAAAGCGATGCATTGCACATTAACCGTTAATTATGAACGTTGGTCAAAACGACGACACTATTTTTATGTTTTTTTTTTAGTGTTTAAGTCTTAACTTTGATTTTAAACAAAACCTTGTTGAACGATTTTTCGCAAAATTTTTTGGTAAATTTGTTATGAATCTACAATTGATGATTTTTCAGAATTACACTTTTCAGAAAAACTATTTCTTGCAAACGTCGTCAAAACGATATGGGTTCGTAATAGGCGTTGTAAAAATAACATCTGTAATCTAGGATTATTTCTAATCTTTATATAAATTTAATCTAATCTTCGCTTTATAGGTCAACTATAACATTTCAAATGAACTCACGCTTACGTAGAGTACAACACAAGTCGGTTGAATCTAGATTAGGAAATCCATGGCGAAATTTATGTAACGCAACTGCTATGTGAGTAATGATTTGTTGTTGTTTCTATAATTAGTAGGTACCGACATGTGCTTTGGTCGAGATTAGCTAAGGACAGCTGCACGGAGTTGGTGCGCGGCAATGTGCGCGTACAAAGCCACTAACCCGTTTAGGTGCAAGCGCACTTAACGTAAACAAGCTGACTTGGCGAAATGAGTCAAAGTAGGTGATTTGTTGTAGTTGTATTTATGTCGTCTCGCTAGTTTATTGAGATATCGGAACGAGAAATTACGTAGTAAATATTTCACAGAGGAGGCTGTCAGTCAAAGCTAACCTGAACTGATCTATGTAATCTTGGCAAATTTCATGCTTTAAGGCGATTTGATGGTGAAAACAAAGAAAAATCGAATTCTTTAGGAGACTGACAGAAGTAAACAACAGAACTGATTTGTATGAATATTTTTTAATTTTTTTATTTTATTCATTCATAGTGAAATTATGCATTTATCAACTTGAGACTCCACTAGTAAAGGACAGGTTTTTCATTTTCTTTGTCCCAGCAAACGGAAATTCTTAATCACGCGGATGATTCTGAAACAACAATTTGTGACGCAGTGAGTGAACCCGCAGTTAAGCATTGACCAGAGTAAAAAAAGCTTCAGTCTGTTATTAAATGCTCGACGCTTATAGTAGCATCTTTAATTTTTCCCTGTTTACAGCCCTCGAAACAAATTTTTTTAATACAAATTTCTAATTTGATTTTTTTGATTCAAGTGTATTTGGAAAAACAAGTAAACAAATTCGGTACAATGTAATCGGTGATGCTGCGGTATTCCTTGGGGCAGTGGATTCTGGCATAGTATTCCATACTGTAGCCGACCACTAAAAAGGCGTTGCCGACTATTAGAGTAAACCACAAGAACATATTGCCTAGACGCTGTGGCAGCGCTGGCGTCGCATAGACAAATCCCACACTTAGCAGCCCGAAGAGGACGTACAGCAGCGGCAGGAACAGCTGGAGCACAAAGCTCATTATGTACTCGTGCACCAGCGCCGACAGGGTGAAGACCACCAGCGAGCTGGCGAAGCGCGACTGGCAGACATGCGTGTAGACATCCTTGTAGACGTACTCGTAGAGCCAGTCCTGCACCAGCCAGTTCCAGGTGCGAAAGTAGGCCGCATACGATGAGACCGTCCACCAACACGAGTAGAAGGTGCGGTCACCAAAGTGCAGCAGCTCGGCGAAGCAGTTTTGCACGGCGTGCAGCAGCAAGTAGAACGTGAACAGCAGCTGCAAGGTGGAGGGCAGCAGTATGTTGAAGAGGCTTGCCGTCATGCGGTCCAGACTGAAGGCGCTGCTACCGAAATCCATAAAGTGAACTCTTATGAAATGCTCGTGCAGAAAAGAGTAGAAGAACATGATGCCGGCTACTTCTAGCAGACGCGCCAGCACAAAGCTCCAGCGTATGGGCGCGTCGGTGCGCGGATAGGCGGTGCGAAAGATCAAAGTGGGCGCGAACAGAAAGTAGAGATACTGCGCGAAAGTGGCCAGGTGGGGCGCATCTGTTGCGTGCACGGGGCTGTCGACTGCTGCGGCACTGCTGCGTACAAACGCGTGCATTTTCATGAGCAGGCGTACACTTTCTAGCATCAGCGCCATGGCCGAGGCAAAGGCGAGCTTGTAGCGCAGACAGCAGGCGGACGCCATGTAGCCGACGAGCAGCAGCAGTGCAATGTAGACCACAAGTGCCAACAGGTTCCCCAAATGACGAGACAGCACTGCAAGAAGCGTAAAGTAGAATATGTGAGTGTGTGGGTGTGTACAAGTCGGTTAACCGAAGCGTTTTACCTGCATTTTGGCGCTTGCAACTGCTATTTGTTTGTGCCCACAGTTTGAAGCCATAAAATGTAAGAAACACAATCAAATGCTCCAGACACCAGCAGGCGAAGGCGTACTCGATGCCACGAAAGCCGATCTTTAGAGTTCGTGCGCCCAAATAAATGCTATTGGCGTAAAAGATGCGCGTTTAGTAATTTAGAATTTTTAAGAAATTATAAATAATACTACTCGACAAAAAATGGGTCAATCGAACGAAACTGAATATCAAAAAATTAGTTGAGGAAGCGTTTTTGAAAAACCAAAGTTAAAAATAGAAAATTTAGTTAAAAGGAGGCAATTTTCCTCTTTCATTTGATACCCATATCTTCATCATTGCACAACTGCAAATATTAAAAAAAATATTTGAAATGTGTATGTCCTTAAAATTGTTAAGTCCTTTAAGAAGGTTTTTGGTTCAGAAAATGAAAAACTGACTATCCCAGGATATCCCATTAAAACCTGATCCCAGAAGGGCTTGTGCGATTTCCATAAAATTTTGCACAATCTTAGTAATTGACCTAATCAAGAAAAAAAATCAAGAAAATAATTCATACCCCCACCCCCTGAACCAGGAGGGTACGTTGCGCAAACGCAATTTGGGCCTTAGTCACATACAAAACATAAAATTAAAAAAAAAAAAAATTTTTTAAAACTTATTTTTAAATAGTTTAGCATTACAAAATGCAGCCCACAAAGGGATTTTGATAGGTTTGAAGAATAAGTATTTTTAATTGAATTTCAAAAATTCCCCAAAAAAAACCTTTGACTTTGGATCGAAAAAAAGATATGAATATTTAAAAAATTTTGAAATTTCGGTATGGCAGAATCTAAAACGATCAATTCGAATCCAATTCTACCCATTTTCAAGTCTTATATCTTTATGAATTACTTAATGTAGCGAAATTCCCAAACGTTGCGCAAACGCAACGCTCAGGGCTTAATGGGATATGCTAGTTTCACGTCTATATCAACATTTGGATGGGTCTTGGAAAAATAAAAAAAAAAATTTTTTTACCGTGTAATAAATGTAAAGTTGGTGTTTTCACTCAACTTTGCCATTTTTTTTCAATTCTATTGATGACGGGCCTAATATTTGCTCAAATAATATGTTTTTCATCTTAGATTTTAAAACCAGAGGACATCATTTGTTTTTTATCTATAAAAAAAATATTCGAAAATTTATAATTTTTTAAATTGGTCGAAAAATTCACTTTTTTACAATTTTCACCGTCAGTAACTTCCTTAAATCTCATCTGATTTTGACAATCTGTATGTCGCTGGAAAGGCTGAGGTATTATCTTTTGACAGACGGACTTGTGTTAGTCGGATGATTCGTTTACGAGATATGTGTTCATAACTGAAACAACAGGGGAAAAAGAAAATTTTTCGAAAACGCTTCATAAAAAAATGTTTTGATTTTCAGTTTCCTGTTCAGCGGCCCAAAGTTAGTCTAGAAAACACTTTTATTTTTAGGTGCATTTTTCGTGTAGAATAGTGTAATATATGTAAATAATAGATTTTTGATTTATTGATCGATTTACATTGAATGAAAGGTAAGACCATACATGTAGTACTTCTATATTGGCAGCAAGCTCAGTGTACATTCGCCTACATCACAGTACAGCTATAGTGAAATATGAGCGAGAAAGCGTATAAACGAATGTACCTTGACAAATGTCAAAGAGTCAGCTGCGTTTCGGCGGGACAAAAATTGACTGGAAAAACATAAACATTTGTCGAAATTGACTAAAAAGCTGAGAAAATGGTGAGGAGCTGTTGTGTTTGCCGAAAAGTAAAAAGCTCAGACCGCATTTTGCACATGTAAGTAAATAAGTGATGTGTAAAAATAAATATGTAAACACGAATTTATTTTCCCTAGATTTCCAACAAACGCAGATTTGCGCACCGAATGGATGAATGCGTGCGGCTTAGGCGCTGCAGCTGGCAGCGACAAAATGTACCTCTGCTCGAGTCACTTCCCTTATGAAGCCTACCAACACTCAACAAAAAGACGGTATCTAAAACCTGACGCGATCCCGTCTGTAAAACTCCCCGGACTTCGTAATGCCAGTGTAAGACAAGCAGAGGAGAGGAGTTTGGTCGACCGGGAGCATGATTTGGGTAGGCACACTCGTACATGCATTATTGTACATAAGTTATAATCTTAGTGTCATGTGATGTTTTGCTTCAGTTGCAGACCAGGCATGTACTTCAAGCGCAGCTCAACGCAGCTGTTCAACAACACCACCACCAACCTCACATCACAACACATCCAAGTGCGCAACAACACCACCACCAACCTCACATCACAACACATCCAAGTGCGCAACAACACCCAAACGCGCCAGTCCTACACACGATGGATTGAAGGGAAGAAAATTTGCAGAGCCGAGGTACATTTCAGAGATTTGCACAACTGACTTCGGTACACCGAAACGCGCCAGCCGCCTGCTTAAATTTGTAAAATCGACTTTTGCAAAGAAAACAAAGACCATAAAAAAGCTGCGTGATCAAATAAGTTATTTAAAAAAGAGGGTCACGAGCATGGAGGAGCTCATTTCTCAGTTGCGAAAAAAAACACTGACTGACGCCGTCGCGGGAGAAATGCTCGTAAATTCGAATTAAATAATATTTTGTATTTAGTAATTAGTATTAGAAATAGTATTAGTAATATTGTTTTTAAGTTCTTGCAACTGATTCTACATATATAAGTTGGGTTATATATTATGGAATACAGATCAAGAAATTTCTTTATATTGCTATATTGAATCAATTGCAAAGTTCTCCGCATCAAGTTGGGCCATTCAGATTAAGGTTATCGATTGATTGAAGCCTGAATTCCTTTTACTTAGGATCTTTTACCTAAAACAATTAAATTCACGATTGCAAGAAAGTTAAAGGGGTTAAAAGTGTACGACAACCAAATTAGAAGTTTTGCGCTGATGATTACATTTTTATTCATCAAAAGCGTACAATTACGTTTGAGAAACGTGGAAAGCTATACTCCCCAGTCCTTCCACTTTAGGAAAGTGGTATCAAAATGCGGACGGTTCCCCGGCGTTTACGCAACAAGCGTTCGATGCAATTTCGGCTCGTACTAAGGGCTCGAATAACTGGTTATTGTCAATCTGGTTTTGGATGAGATGGCAATAAGAGAGCAGCGCGTATACGACCGAAACGGTTTTGAAGGTGCGATTAATTTCGGTGTCGGTCAAGAATTTTCTCAAAATGACACTGTTCCATCTGGAAAAAACGCGCTATCTATATATGTAGATAAGGTCGTGCAGTATGTCGCTGGTTTGTTTGTTGGAAAGTGTCTTCAAAATTGAAATGTTTAACATGTAAAGATCAGTTGTTTGGAGATGAGTTGTCAAAATTATCACAGTTAAAAAATAGAGGTCTATTTTTAGCACCTGCAGAAGATGTTAACAAAATTTGTTTGATATCTGAAAGAATTATTCGGCAGCACAGTACTAAATTAATTCAAAAAAATGTTAAACCATTCCTAATTACCAAAATTTTACCATGCCTTGGAGCTGTATTTTCAAATAAGTTTATGGATGACCACGTACAGATTGACAATTTAAACGATACAGACTTTTTTAAGGATCACAACTAATAAGACACAACTAATAAAATCTATAATAAATGGTTATATAGATACTCGGTTATTTCACGAGAGCACAACATTTGAAGACACAAAATCTGTATACGTAAGAAATAAGTTTTCAAAATTAATATTGTTTGCACATCAATAAGTTTTTCCAATGTTTCCTTAAATAATAAAAACCAAATCAATTCCATATTTCGTTTTATTCCAAACTGTTTTTTAATACTTGTTGCAGGTACTTTGTTTTACGAAAAAAAACAGAATTTCTTCAAAATAAGTTAAACTTTCAATTTGTAAAAATTTTTTCGATTCGGCCTACCTTTTTCTTCAACCGCCCCTGGAGCAGTTTGGCAGTTGTTCATGTGTACATACATTCACAAAATTTCGTGTTTTCTGTTTCATCGCTTGTCTCCCTTTGATTTCTGAATGAAAACTTATTGTGAAGATAGGTTGCTACCAATATAGAAGTACTGCATATATGGGTAAAACAAATAACTAATCTTTTTCCCTTGGGGCCCGAAAACTTTCAAACTCCAATTAAAGATTTCTCGAAAACGCGATCTACAGTCTGTTCACTAAAAAACGATCATCTGTTACACCCTGTATAACGATGATACATGACGGTAAATACATCAGCTGATTTTGTTTAACCGTTGTGAAGTTTGAGAATTCAATTTTATACAAATTTTGCGAAAATGATTAGTTATTTGAGCTGTTTTTGCAATGAGTGCCATTTACAAAAGACGGTTTGAAGCGTACTTCTTGACAAAGCATCCGTAGGGGCCAAAATGGACCGCAGAGCAAGTCGCCAAGTATATGGTGGCGACGCGTACGTTTGTTACGAGATGGTCTAACCGCTGCGAGTTGACTGGAAATTTTGACGATGAACTAGGCAGAGGTCCGAAACGGAAGACTTCGCCGCGGGACGATAAGGCAGTGGCCAATGTTTTTTTTGAAATATCCTTTAATTACTTTAGGAGCGCAAAAAAAACTTACCGATCGTGGAATAGATATATCACTCAATGCGATAAGAAACAAACTTAAGGAAAAAAGCATCGTATACAAAAGTGTACGGAACAAACCTCTATTATCACAAAAACATATAGAAAAACGCTTGCACTGGGCAAAGGAAAATATGAATCGGGACTGGACTAAAATAATTGTCGCCAATGAATCTTATTTTTGGTTAAACAAGGGCATGAAACGTGTTTGGTCAGAAAAAGGTGTCAAAATTGTGCAAAGAACGGTTAAGCATCCAGCAAAGGTCAATGTTTATGGCGGTTTTCCAACAAAAGGGTTTTGAAGTTTTGACTTGTTTTAGTCTCAGTCCGCCGATGCAAACCCAATCGAAAATGTTTGGGCTCTAATGAGGCAGAAAATTAACAAAAAAATTTGACAACAAAACAGTTAAAAGCTGCACTGAAAAAAATATGGAGAAGTTTTTCATTGACGTATGCACAGAATTTAGCAGCAAGTTGTGAGCGAAGATGTCAGGCTTAGATAGTAATGGTGATTGGATGAACTATTAATTTATATTCCAAATAAACGTCCGATAAAATTTTTAAGAAAATAATAAATTAAAAACAAAAATATTATTTATTTTCTTTTTATGGGTGATCGTTAGTTAGTGAACAGACTGTAGCTTTAAAAAACGACCAAACGCGTTTGACCAAAACTCTGTTTTTTTAAGGATGTTGTCCTTATTTCTGATTTTTTGAAATATATATATTCACACATATATATATGAATCTACCCACCGTTTATAGTTGAAATAGTCCTCGCACATTGTCTGTGCGGCCAAAAAGAATAAGATTATCCAAAAAATATTATATACAGTTCGAAAATGCTCACTAGACTGCAGCTCAGTTAGATACGAATCGGATATTTTAAACACTTTACTGCGAAATTTTTGCTTTTTTGTGATTGTTTTGGACGTCTGCGGTTTGTCGATTTCATTTGAATTTATTTGTATGATTTCGTTGGTGTTTTGAGTTTCTGAGTGCATGATGAAAAGTTGATTTTATCTAACTACCACTTTTTAAGGTAACTTTTGTAAGTATGAAAACTTTAGTTTGCTTGAGATAAACCGTTTGTACTGGCTTTTCAAATGATACTAACCGCCTGAGTGCAGCATCAACTGGTGCTGCTGTGTTATTTATAAACGCGCAAGTTGTCAGCAATTAGTTTTATAATTGTTTTTGCTATAAAAGACCATTTTCATATCTGTAATACAAAGGTGTCATTGTTTTCTTCTGAGCTATGGAATGCTGTAATTAGAACTAGAGTTATAAAAGTGTTATAGTTCTGTATACATACATATATAAGTGCGTACATAGTTAATGTTTTGCATATTCAAGTATAAGTTGGGGGACAATGAATTTGAAACGATTTGACGTCCAAGCAAAGTTCAATTGCTCGGGCCACGCAAGTATGCAAATGGCAAACACGCAAAATTGTTGAATTAGTTTAGAACTAATGTCGATTGAGCGTCAACAAATATTTAATTTTATATATGTTTACTGTATACAAATCGAGTCGAATGCCGTATGCGTTCTTCAACCGACCGCATACATTCATTTTGTCAATCACAAATTAAGAACTGAAATGTAGACTGCAAAAAATAAAACGTACACTTCTTTCTGTATATTTAGAAAAGTCTTCTTTTGCTCTTTTCATCGTATTGTTTTATTCAAATAGTTCCGTATCGTTAGACTATTACAATTTTACATTTCATCTTCGTTTTTCGCACACGCTTCACTCTTCTTCGTTATTTTACATGCAGTTTACCAACATTAGCGCATACACCCTCTGGTTTCGGTAGAAAAAGGTGTGTCAACAGTTGTCCAATTGAAATCAATTTAAAATTACAAAAATGAAACAAAATCAAAACGAGTAAGTCAAAGTAAAGATTGTTGTAATCGGTTTTGTATTGCTTGTTGTATTTGCATTTCTTTATTTGGATTATCAGAAATATGTTTTGTGTAATGCGTAAACTTAAAATGTATGAAAGAAAAATATAAGGACAAACCAAAGCTTAGAACCGGCTCAACTTAAACTTCGTTGCTTGAAGAGAAAATTAAAGTAATTCTGTATTAACTAATAGCTTCCGAGTATACGTTACTCTCGCGATTCAAATCGTATTGCATATACAAATGTTTACATATATTTAAACTATACAATAATAGCATTATTATTATTAATAATAATAGTAATAAAAATAAACAAGACCAAAGTGTGGAAATTTCATATGCAGATAGTGAAGAACTAAATGTAATGCAAAAAGAAAATCGTTTTTCCGCTTCATTAGCGAGCTTGCTATTGCCAATTTCTAGCGTTTACATTCTCTCTAAATACATGCTAGTGGGCGTGTGACGCCATCAAGTGATTCGCTCAATCAAATTACTACAAAAGAATCAAAGAGTTACTATGAAAAAATCATGTTAGTGAGGGCGAAAACAAAAGTTATTAGACAAAGGACAATTAATCATATTTTTTGCACAAGACACTGCACGACAAAGCCACCAGCGGCGTGGCCAATCTAAGCGCAGCCGAAGCTGCGTTTTGGCGCACACCGTCTGGCGTTCAAGAACAACAAGGAATATTTTAAAGCAAACATTAACAACAAAAGTCAGACGAAATTAATCATCAAGAACGTAAGCGAGCAAATTTATAAACACAAAATTAATCCAAACTGATTTGGTGTCTGTCTGTGTGTGTGTGTGAGTTTGAGTCTGTATTCCGTTTACTGTGTACGCGTTTGTGTATAAATTCCAGAAAAGAACCAATAAAAGAGACAAAAATATGCTATTGCAGTTCCAGTTTGAAATTTTTTTAAAATTGAAAACTGTTAAATTTTGTTCAGTGCTCAGTTTGGTTTGTTGTTGTTATTTTGTGGTTGCATTTACTCAATTGTGATAATTTGCGGTGGTTTTGCTACGTTTGTTGTTGTTGTTGTTGGTGCTGCTGCTGTTGCGGCGGCTGTTGTGCCCGCCACTGCGGCTGCGCCTATCAATGTTGCTGAAGATGTTGCGGCTGTTGCTGTTGCCGTTGTTGTTGCTGAATGTATCGACGTAATATCCATGGTCGATTTGTCGTTTGTTGTTTGCAGTGTCTGTGCGGCTAATTGTCACTTTGCAGTTTGCGACGACTCACCCACGCGCTGGTAACGCGGCTTATTGCGTGTGAACGGCAAATACTTGTACTTGATCATATGCTGCAAAATGCACACCGCAAGCGAGAAACAGAGATTGATGAGAAAATGAGAAACAATTAGAATTGAGAATTGTCGAATTAAAGTGCAGTCGTACCTTAATTTGCCGCTTCATTGTTATGCAAAACAGTGTTATGAAGTACATTACAAGTATGGGCCAAAAGACGGGCACATTGAACACCTCGAAGAATGTACATATCAGTCCGATCAGTGTACTTTTCGTCATTGACAGCCAAAATTTGAATTCTGGCAGGCGTCGTATGAACGGTCGGAACTCCTCATTGTTGCGTGTTGGCAAATTGGGACCATCTTCTGCAAAATTGTTGCAATGTTGGGTAGAAATTGTTAATGACAAAAACTAGTGACTAGTGATGATGATTTAATCAGTTGAATAAGTTTAAAAAAGTTTAAATTTAAATGAATAAATACATTTTTTAATCAGTTGAATAAGTTAGTTGACTGTATCTAAATTTTAAACTCAGTAGGTGTAAATTGTCATCTAAATGTCAATGAATGTCATCTAAATGTAAATGTTATCACTTTATGTCTAAATTGGCTTATTGTCGATACTTATAAACGGTCAATGAACTGATTAGAACTATGAACAATAGTAAGTGATTGTGTCGCTACGGAATCAATAACTAATGAAAGATGGCAATTGGTTATATGCTACGCAAATAATATTAATAATAATTATAATAAAATATACGACTATCATTATTATTATATCCATAGGTCAGACTAATTGTTTAAGACTAAGGAATGCATTTGAACAAATCAAAAATGATTGAATTGATTGATTATTTATACCGAATTGAAGTGTGTTATTGCACAATACAACCGAAGCTTAATCTAACAAAACAATGCTTAATCGGTTCAAATAATTAATTAATACATTAGAATGTGAATTAAAAATGGATCTTCACTTAATCATTTAAATGGCCAACACTATTAATTTACAAGTTTTATAATTAATTTAATTTGCAAAAAATTAATAAAATATTTAATTTAAAATCCAATTAATAGCTTTTATTGATTGACTCATATAGTTGATATAACTACTATTATAACTAGCAAACAAAATGTCATATTGCAACATTATTGATACTTGAATTCAAACAATGAACCGAATCGATTAAAAATTATAATAGTTTTTATTATGATTGATTAGGTCATTGTAGAAAGCAGTAATCGTGTTTGCAATAAATTATTCAATCAATCAAAATAGACTAATTGATTAAAACAATTGGCTAGTTGAGCATTAGAATCATCGTTACATTTTTAAATTTGAATTTAAATCTTTTGAGAAGCTGTTCACCCCAGTGTATTTTTTGTCTAAACATTAGTAAAGTTATTTGATGTTTTGAATAAATATTTGACAAATTATGTTATTATTTGTGAGTAGCAATACAAACCTATAAATTTAACAGGTCTAAGAAGTTGACTAGGAGAGCAAAGTTAAATACACAAAATGTTTGTTGCCCGATTACGAACATTGATAAGATAATGATTACACATACATACAAACATATTTAGAGGCCATATTATTTTATGAGTAATTTGATTACTGATTTCATTTAGTTCGTGCATACAATTATACAATAAATATTAATAAATGTCATAATTAGTACAAGTCATAATAAATAGTGACTCAAATTAAAATTGTTAATGGGCAACAGATTTGCTTAATTGATAAACTAAATAAGTTTGTACAATACAAAAATGCTCTGTGCACATTATAAAAAACTATCTGTTTTCCTCAAGGAGACAAAAGTTAATTTCTTGCTGTAATATTTTCATATAAGTTTTCAAATTGTTATACCAGCTAATTGTTCTGCCTAGTATGAAATGTTACGATTATGTAATTTCATAGTGAGTAATGTAGTCTAACATAAGCAAAGGCTAATCTAAACAATATGACAAACACAAACATTTACACACTTAAAGCCTAAATGCCTCCGCTGAGCGTCAACTCCTATCAGCCAATAAGCTATCATAATGTCGCTGGCTTTGCACTTCTACCGTTGTGAAGATGGTGTCGGTGAAAGTATGCAAGAGCAATGGAATTGGCGGGAAATTGCTGTCACACTAGTCGCCGCCTCAAATTTAACGCTTTCAGTTTGTTTTTGTTTAGTATGCAAAATGGAGGTCAGTGCTGCAACTGGGCGCGTAAATCATTAGTCTCAATACTTTATTGATTTTTATTGCCGCTGTTTTAGTTGTACACTTCAAGCAGCAATTCCCTTGAGCCATTGGCAACAATGTTTACTGACGGCTAATACAAAACTGCCTCAGCAGGCCAAACAAAAGGCAAGCAAAATATAGGAGCAATTTCGCTGCTTGTGTTGTTATGGGGAGGTAGAGGACATATGAGTGGCCGCAAATTGTTCAACAACTGAAGTAAACATGTTTAAATGGCGCTTTGAACGCAAACATTTGACTGAAACTAGAAAATAATCCGCTTTCTTAATGCATTTGCAACCCTCGACCCGCTTCCAATGAACTTAGAAATCCACACGGCCAGTCGGTAAACAAAACAAATAGTGAACAAAAAAATCAATAAAATTTATGGATCAAAGTGTGTCGCTGTCGCTGCTGCCGTGACGGCCGCTACTCGCATGCACATTGCCGCATAATTAATTAATTGCACTGCACTGATTCGCCAGACTATACTAGTCGTTGTTTTTGTGATTGCCGCTGCTGTCATTGCTTACCATCGTTTTCGTACGGATCGAATTCGGGATCGATTTTCGGCGTTAAAAATGCAATAAACAAATTTAAATGGTAAATGCCGAGCGCATAGCAGACAATGTACCAGCCCTGATAGATGAAGATGCGCAGCAGGAAGAGTGACATTAGCACGCCGGCGCCCACCCAGCGCAGTCTGGCGTGCGGTGTCCAGTGATCCAGCGTCGATTGGTACATCTGCAACAAGTGAGAAAATCAAATGGCCAACTTGAAAGCCGGGCAGCGCGATGCGTGACTCACTTGTGACAAGCGCAGGAAAAACTTTTTCACGCCCCCACTGGACGTGGCCGTTGTACTCGTGTCTTCATTCATCATAATGTCTTTGCGCTGCCTACTAGCACCACGTCTTTCGGGCTCGTGTCAATAGCAATGCTGTTGCCGCTGCAACGTTGTTGCTGCTGTTGTCGTCGGCGGCGTCTTGGTCGCACGCCTCACCACGCGCACAGTGTCAACGTTGAGCCGTGTGCTAGTGTCGTGGCCAGCCACTACTTTAATTGTAGTAAAAAAATATATGCAAACTCCAACGCTTTTGCTTTGCCTGCGCAAGCTGTTGAGCACAAAATTAAAGAAAAAAAAACCAACAACAAAAGCACTATGCTGCCAAGTGTAATAAACTAAAAGCACTGGTCAAAGTACAAGTATCCGTATCAGTGTCCTTCGCGTATGCACACAACCAGCGCGCATCAACGAAATTTATCCGCTCGAAATTAATTCATTTTTCACTGCTGTTCCACCGTTGCCGCCGCCACTGCTGCTGCTGACGTTTGCCTATGCCGTCCGTCCTACAGCAGACGTCGATGCGAGGTTCTGATACTTGCTATTTCCCTGCTCCGTAGCTCGACTGTCACTTTTCCCGTAGCAGTGCAAGTGAGAAGAAAAGATTGCAACGATTTTCAACAGTCTGCAGCGAGTGTTTCTTTGCACAAGTTTCGCCGACTGTTAATTTGGCTGCTTAATCACTTTGGCCAACTTGTTATGCACATAGTTCTTGCAGTGAATTTAATAAATTTATCTTCTAGAACTGCAAATTAAAAGGTGTGAAAAAATCGTCGGCAAAATCTACAATACACGTCATTACGGGAGAACTGACAGTGACAGTTGCCCAAGTGTGCTGGTGCTGCCAGATTGCCCGAGTGGAACTCGAGTGTTCGGACGATGTTGACATATTCAAATAAAATGCAAAAGCAAATTGATATGAACTTTTGATTGACAAAAAAAAAAATTTATATGAATATGTGCATATGTGTGAGTGAGATTAAGCAGTGCTGTTCTCAAACATGTATGCAGTGAGTATATCGTTGGAAGACACCAACCGATTTATGTCAATTGTGGTCTGCGGGCAACAATTTCATAATTACCAATTTAACTTTTATAAATAATAAAATATAAATGCAGGAACATTGACTGTAAAAGCATATATAATAATTTGGTTATCAACCAACTGGACTTAATAATTTTGTTTGCCTCTGAATGCCTCAAAAGCTATGAAAATACAGTTGTGTCTGGGTATAGTGAACCCCCTATATAGTGAACACCTCGATATAGTGAACACCCAAATTTTGCATCGAGCCTCTAAATATGGAACACAGTTTTCAAGCAAAAAACAAAAAATGTTTTTTGAGCCAATAAAACGAGTTTTTGAACAAAAATGTTAACCTTGATATAGTGAACAACCTCAATATTGTGAACAGGCCTTGCAATAATTAGTTCACTATATATACTGTATATAATGAAATTTTGAAATACACATTTCTGGTTTAAAGTCAAATATTTTGTGTTCACATATCGCACACCCACTTCAAAAGTGACACAACTTAAAATTTTTAATTTTCGGGCTTATTGGCTAATACTGTGCACAATGCATCGATCTACCAAAATGCAAAAACTCAGTATATTTTGTTGTTGCCTACTGTTGCCAATAGGTCTCTAGGTTAGGTCAAATTGTGACACTTTTACGAAATAAATCATTGTTGGAGTTAGTTTTAACTAAAGTTGTGGGAATTTTAGTTTATACTTTCAAATAAATAAATTAATTTCGTATTTTCAAAATTTTCCTTTCACCTTGTTATTGCCATTTATAATTTTTAAATTTACCGTATGTGACATAATTTACAATAATTCAGTAATTATTGAATTAAAATGTCATCAAAACAGTCACAACTCAAAATTTTGGATTTTCTAGTGTAAAATATAAAAGAAAAACAATCCTTGTAACTTATCCTAAAGCATAATCTGTAAGGATTTTCTATTAAATGGTATGTGACATAATTTACAATAATTCAGTAATTATTGAATTAAAATGTCATCAAAACAGTCACAACTCAAAATTTTGGATTTTCTAGTGTAAAATATAAAAGAAAAACAATCCTTGTAACTTATCCTAAAGCATAATCTGTAAGGATTTTCTATTAAATGGTCTATACGTTATTAAAAAAGAAATGTTTATTGTGCTCAAAACAGGTTTTTGCGTTTTCTGAAAAATTAAAAATTTTGAGTTGTGTCACTTTTGAAGTGGTAACTCTTTAACGTATATTTTTGACAAATGGCAATTAACGACAAGGGCTCATATATATCAAAGATGATGAACATATGAGAAATAGCGGGAGTGTGTCTCGGCTAAAACGCCGTAAAGCAAAAACAAAGCCAAATAGAAATAATTTGCAACTTCAACGTGCATCGACTAAGCAATAACAACATGTTGCGCAGTCCAAAATGAATAAAGTTGAGTCCCAACAAGAGCAACAATGTTTATATGACTTGCAACTGAAACATGCAGGAAACAGTCAAAATTTAAACATTTTTCTTTTAGATCTTTTGCACATTTTTGCTGATTACTGAGTGCAGCAAATTTCTTTGATTTTTTCCATGATAACAAGAATTTGCAGCATGCAATTTCAATTTATTTTACTATAAAATTAAATCCTATGTATATCTTTTAAAAACATTGTAAATCAAAACAAAAGCAGTTTGTAAATATTTTAGTTTTGCTTAATTTATTTAGAATTTTTTAGTTTCTGCTTAAGATTAACAAAAGCCTTATGCTAAATCTTTGGATTTATACTTAAAACACTAAACAAGTATCTACAGACTAAAAGAAAACGAATGCTATCTTATAATTAATAAGTACAAAAATAAATTATGTTACTTGCTTATATAAGAAAAATCAATTTGATAGCTGAAAACTTAAACAATATGACTGCAAATAATTTGTTTCTTTAAATTAAATAAAATCGTTGTTTTGTAGTTGACTCCCTCAAGTATACAAGAAGAATAGCAATTAAGAATTTGAAAAAAATTTTCATATATAATTAAATTTTGAAACAAATTTTTTTTAATTGAATTGGTAAATTTTTGTTTTGCTTTAATATCTGGTTGTGGTAATAAATTACTTCTTTACTTATTATGTTTTAAAAGTCAATAATTGGTATCCAAATCGTTAAGTGTTTCAAAACTGGTGCAAAAATTGTATATTTTCTTAATATTTTATGAATAAAATTTGAGTCTTTTGGGAGAGTTAAGGAAGGGAGTTGAATGCTTCAGCGCGGTAGTGCTTTTTGTTGTTACCAACATTATATAAAACTTTTATAAAAATAAATACTAAATGCGAGATAGTCAAATAAATAAGCTGAGGATTACTTTTCTTTTTTTTAAATAAAACTAAACTTGAAATTGTTTTAAACGTTTCTTCGCAGCATGCAAACTATCACCAGGACTTGAGCAACATTTCGCGTCAGTGATGACGTCAGCGTTGTGGGCGCTGTTGAGCTTAGCGGTGAGCTGTCCATCAATATGTGGTAGCGACAATTACTGGGATTCTTGACAAAATTGGTAAAATTAGGGTAGCGTATAATCTCCGAGGGCTACAAGGAAACAGAGTTCAATAATTAAGTGAGGTTAGATGCGAAGCAGCATTGCACCTACAATGGATATGGAATCGTTGGAGACGCGGCAGAAGGTCATGTGTTTGCCTGTAATCATGCTCTGCTCAACACGTTTTGTAAACAGCGGCTCTGTCCAGGGCAGCTGCTTGAGATGCGACAGAAAGGTGCGTCCATGGAACTCGACTGGTTCGGATATTAACAATTTATCTAAAATACAAAATTATAACAAATTTTTAATTATAAAAATTTTAATTAATTTTTGTAGAATAAAAGAAAAAAAATAGCAATTTTTTCTATGACGCACTTAGCAACGAATCCCTGTAGGGCATATCCTCTTCGGTCATGTTGACTGGTGGCTTCTCCGACTCGGCTGGCATGTTGCTGTTTTAAAGAAAATGTATTAAAAACATTCAAAAATTATTACAGATCACATTTGGCAACGCACCCATTATACAAGAAGAGATTCTCCACATCGGTCATGTTCAACGAATGAAACTGATAGACGCCAAACGTTTCGAAGAACTCGCGCACCGGCGTCATGCTGTAGCAGCCGGCCAGCTCGATGCGCGGATAGTAGGTGAGAAACGACAGACACATCTCCTGTTTGGTAGAATAGCCGCCAAAGGTGGGATGCTTTCGATTGGTGGTCTGTCAGCAAGAAAAACAAAAAAAAAACCATGAGTAATGTGCGCGCTACTTGCTTTGCTCACACACACACACACACCTCGTAGGCACAGTCGGTGATTATGTAGTCGCCTGGCAGGACCACTGTCTCCCGTTCCAGCTGGCGCACCTGCTGGTAATTGAAATCGTAATTGTCGTCCTCGATGATGCGTTCCAGCTCTTTGCCGGCGCGCACGTGGCGCAGCGCCATTTTGCGGCCGGCGCGGTGCGAGTGCAACGTGCCGGACACGATTTTGATGCCGTCCTCGGGAAACATCTGCACCGAAAAAAAATTGCATTATATTAGAAAAACCAAACTGCATTGTGCCGAGTTGCTGTGCAATTACCACATTCGAGCAGGATGGCCCACAAATGCCAACGTTGCGATAGAGCTTCTGCGCGGGCGGTATGAGTTGTGTTTCCGATACGGAAACGCCGGAAATCATAATGCCGCCATCGTTTTTGCGCAGATGGCGACTGTAGTGTATGCGAAAGCCCGAATGATCGGCCACTGTATGGGACAATCATAAAAAAAAAATTATTTATTTAACTTGTGTTGAGTTGACAAATGCTGCTTGCCACGCCCACCTTGCTGTGCATGCGGATTGTCGTAGTGTATTTCCAGCATGTAGTACTTTGCGCCGTTCTTGCCGCCCAACGGTATGCCGACGTGTGCGGGCAGAAATTGGCCTGTAAGAAGAAGAATATAAAAAATATGGATAAGGTTAGGTTAGGTTGAAATGGCTGACTCTAAGGTCTCGCATAGACTCCGTTTGAGACCTTAGCGTTTCCAGATGGACGTCTTTAAAAGTAAACGTAACGACTTATAAATATATATGAGTCCCCGTAGAGAACCTTAGCAGAGCACTGGCCTTCATTTTGTACGTCACCTCCAGTCTCTCAATAAGCGGAGTACCACGAAACCCGAAGTCACCCTACCCCCGGAATTGCAAGATGGTCAGCAATGAAATTTGATATAACGTCATCGTTTAGACGTGCTGTTTCATTGCCTAGTCAAGTCTAGTTTCATGGATGTTGAACAATAACGGTGGCATTTTCCTAGCGATCCAAATTTTCTATATGTAACTTTGAACTGAAGAATTTGTTGAATAAAATCTCAGTTTATCTAAGCCAGAAATTAATTCCTTATCACTCAAACTCATTTTTACTAACCAAGAAAGTTTTTAAAATCTCTCTCAAATATTTCCAGAGTCACATACTATTTAAAGCTATATTTTATACTTACAATTTACTATATATTTTATTGTTATCACATTTGTTTAATCTATTCTCTACTTTTCTGTTGCAGCTGCTACTGTCGTAAGTTGTTTCACTTCATTTATATTTTCTCATTTATTTAAACTTTTTTCTCATCATAAATTTTGCCACAGTCACACTAAATTCATTGCTCTGATGTCTGCCTCACATTCCCCCACGCACACTCACTCACTCACTCAGACTCACCTGTGGAGCCAATTGACCAGACGGCAACCGGTGTGATGCACGAGTCCCAGTCGTATGGCGTTAATAAATTACTGTTGCATTCGGCGCCTCTGCTCTTCACCCACACATCCCACGAGGCGGGATTCGAGCCCGGATACGATTTCGTCGAGCACTCGAAAAGTGTCATGTGGTGTACGAGTGGTTGATTTGTGGTGCTGCAACAAAAAAAAAAGTTTCATTATAAAAAATGTTTCAATTCATTTGTGCATGAAATAAAAAAATCGTGTATGAGCGCCTACTTTTAGGCGCTTTGAACCATTGCCGAGTGGCATAAAGTTATGTCATACGGCGCTGTGTTGCGTTGGCAGTAAATTTGCATTGTGTGTGTGTGTGTGTGTCGGCTGCAGCAATTTTCGGTTGCAATGCGGTAAAACAAAAAGTAACCACTGATTTTAGCTCATTGCCTGTCGCTGACAGCTGTCCGGGCGACTGTGTGCGTTGCTTGCTTTTTGGGTTAAATTTGTCACATGTTTGCATAATTGCATGCTGTGCCGCTACTCGCTGTTGTTGTTGTTGTTGATACTGTTAATGTTGCGGCTTGTGGTTGTTATGTGCTGTTAACTCCTTTGCAGCATAACTTGAGCATTAAATATAGATGCATACTTGCAGGCGACTTGAGATATTGCGAAGTTGACTTGCTCGTGTGGGTTTGTGAAAGGGAGTGGCGGGTTTGAGTGGATGAAAGCCGCATATAACAGCATTATTACGAGTCTAAGATATAATTTAATGCAATTACTTGTGGCTTGTGGGCGAATTTATAAACGAAATAATTTTTTTGTTTTTTGGAAAACCATTATAGAGAAATAAAAAGTCTTCAAAATAATTTAAAACAACTTTTTTAATGTGTTTTTTATGTCAACTTTGTCTAAACATGTAAAAAATCAATAAATTCTATTTTTCCATTATTTCCATTATTTTAATTGTATTTTATGTGTGGTTTGCCAGAAATGTAAATAATATTTCAATAAATTTATGGCATTCGAAAGTCAATTCGTCAATCTTCGGGAGCATTGTCCAAAATTTGTAGCATCTATAAAATATGTTGTTTCGTATATCTCAACTGAATATTCAAATTCCATGACTTCAGGTTCAGTTATCGCTTCTTAATTCAAGTCTTGGCCTATCTTGGCCAATCTTGGCCTTCAACAGAGCCACACGATTATAGTCCATTATACATTTTCTCCGCCAGATTGACTCTCTCAAATAATTCAAATTTCTATATATTTTGTTATTCTTGGGGGAATTATAAATGGAATTTAATGCTTTCTTAAAAATTGAATTTATATTGACCTCCATTTGTGCCGCTGAACGTTGTTGTATTAAAACAAATCAATGAAATCAACTTAAATTTCCATGAAAAAACAAAAATGTCAAAGTTAGCGAACTTTTGTTGGTTCCTCTATAAGAGATGATTCTAGATTTCCTGTTCAACCGGCCAAATTGAGCTTTCAAATCACGACATCAGAAAGATAGTGAGGTGATCTTTTTCAGGAGAAGTCTCCTTGGCCAACCTAACTTAATTTAAGACAGCGGGGTCTAAGAAAATAATTAACTGAGCCAAACTACTATAGGGTGTTTTTTTAGAGGTATAGAACTTCGAATTGAAATAAAACACAAGAAAATCTTTAATGTCCATCAATTTGGCTTTATTGGAACGATAATTTTATGCCATTAATGTTTAAATACGATTTCGGGCATGTGGCCGCCGCGGCTGGCTCGAATAAAGCCAATTCTACAGGTCCAATTTTTAAAGTTGATGGACAAAGCTCCAATTCCTGTGCACGGTGGCGAATCGATTCATTCGGGTCATCTTCAACATTTTGCTCTATAGCGGCAATTGTTTCTTCGGTGCGCACTGTTCGACGTCTCTGCGGATGCTTATTATCACATAGAGTAAACGTAGTGCGAAAACGACCCATGGTTAACCGATGGATGGACCGATTTTGCTCTGATGGACGATTATGTCGACCATAAAATAGACGGAGCTTGCGGTAAACTTCGCGAACTGAACCATTATTTTCGAAATAAATTTGCACGATTTGCAAGCGTTGTTCTTTTGTCAACCTGTTCAGATGAAATGGCAAACCAAACTGAACATAAATGATATTAGAGTTGCCAGATTTGACCACAAAATGCCAGTTTTATCTCTATTCGAAAAACAAACCTCTAAAAAAAACACCGTATACTAATGATAGCAACAACATAATTTTCGAAAAGACAACTTAAGGCGCAAAAGTCTGTGACTGATATAAAAAAAAAGCGCTCAACCACAGCCAACTCAATTTGATCAATCACAACTTGATGAGTTATCTGTGCTGTGGCTTAACCTTCACTCTGTGCTTGGGGTATACAGTTCCCCACGACGACATAAAACATGAAATTGTGAAGGTTTTTAATTCTAAACGATATATTTATACTTATATCATTGGAAAGGTATTGATGGGAGGAATCTAAAAACATAAACAAATATCTCAGTTCAAGTATGATTAGGCAGATATAGCCAAAAAATGCACACAAACTGTTTGTTGTGCTTTGGGGAATAAATGACCCCGTTACCTTTACCAATACATTTTGTATGGAAAACTTATCCAAGTTCTGAACCACTCAAGTTCTAAATCACGAGCACACTCACCGGTGGAATAACAGATTCAAAGACGGTGTGCAAGTAAATAACATAAAAATACTAATACAAAAAAACAAACAACAACAACATTAATAATATTTCATACTATAATGATAATATAATTATTTCCCAAAAAACTATTATTTTACTCATTCCCATACAAACTATACTGGCTCAAAAATGGGGAACTCAGTTCCCCATTGCACGGGATTAGGGTGTAAAAACCATGCACAGAGTGAAGGTTAACTAAAACAAAGCAAGAGCCAGCATGAGTCATCTAGTTGTTGTAATTCAGTCATCCGAATTTTGTGTTTATTGTAATTGAGCTAAAGAGGGCCACAATGTTGTTGTTGTGAGTCAAGTGAGTCAAATGAGCTTTAGACTGAGCATTCTTGAGCTCAGATTTCATTTACTGTGTGAAGTTTTGTAAAACACAAAAAAAAATAAAATAAAAAAAAACATTAAATATTATGTATTGCATTTTTTTGTTTTATTTTTTATTATAATTAATTATTTCACATGACTGCAGACGACATTGTATCGTGTTAAGGAGTTCAAAGATATTTATTTACATAGTTTTGTTATTATTTTACTGCACACTAAATCTTTATTTTATTATTTTATTTTTATCTTGAATTTCCTGCCAAACGCAAATCTTGAAATTTAATATAAAAATAACTATTTTTGGAGTTGTCACACATGCGGCGCTGTTTGTGACAGTTAATATAAATGATGTGTTGTCACACACATCCAGATAAATAACACAACTGCAGAATCACTCAAACGTGCAAATAACACTGAAGTCTGCACAACTCAAATAAAGTTGAAGTGTGTTTTAACCTTTTCTAAAAAATACACCAATACCGAGTTTTCTTTGTGTTGTCTTGAAAATATGCGCACAACATTGCAAACAATCCTTTTTAGTCAAATACAACCCTGCCGTTTGTCATTATGTCAAATGATGCAATCTTATTTAATGCGCTGTCAGGTGAAAACTGTCACAGTTGTGGTTTTCAAAAATCTGTGCATTGCCCAAATAACTGTAGAGACAACTAGACATTGGATAATCCTGACCACGAATAAACTTTTAAGTCTTGTTTAAGTGTGACAGTACAAAATTTATATGGGGTTCATATATGCCCATTGATCGTAAAAGAGTTAAGACAAGTGTTCACAAGTCTCAACTCCAACGTGAATCAATGGAATGTTCAGCATTTCATAGGGTATTGCACCCTACCCGTCGTTTTGTCTGAAATGTTTGTCACTGACAGCTGTAAGGGCACTCACCTTTCGCGCGTCAGCAATGCCTCATAGCCAATAATGTGATGTTTCTCGGTTAGAGTCGGCGCGCGTATGATTTTGCACCAGTACAGTGTGTCCATGTTGGCGTCAATGGTGACCTGGGAGCGTAAGGTTTTTTTCATATAATTTTCATAATTTTAAATTTAAATTATATTAAAATTAAATTAAGAAGCAATGGACTTAAATTTTAAATTTTTGTTTTCATTCAAATAAATTTAATTAAAAAACTAAAAAAAGAAAAAAGTTGAGGAAATTGAATTGAGTTTTATTTAAATTAATTTAAATAAATAAATAATTAAATTAAATTAATTTATAAATAATTAAATTAAAGTAATTTGTTTCTTTTTTACTTTAAATTAAATGAAAAAACAAAAGGATTTAGTTTATATTTTCCATTTAAATTAATTGAATCCAAAAACAAAAAAAAAGAAAAGACATTTCAGGAAATGTAAATTGTTTTTATTTTGAAGTAATTTAAATAAAATATTAAATTAATTTATAAATAATTAAATTAAAATAATTTATTTATTTTTTATTAACACTCACATTCTGCACAGTGACATCCCATTTGTGCGTCTCGCCACGACTGCGCTTGCGAAACATGGGCCCCAGCAGGTGTAAAGGCTTGTGGCCGCGATTCTTGCCGTGTCCCTTGAGATTGTCGTGTATGGGATCCGTATCGCCAAAGGACCAAAGCACTTTCACGGTATCCGGCTGTAAGAAGTGCATAGTTAGTGTGGTTTTACAAGTAGTTTTTACACAAAAATGCAACTCTGCGGTGTTACACTACCTTCCCTTTACAAGTTTTCTTACTACATGCAACGCTGCACTAACGGCTAACGGTTTGAAGTTAACAAAAAACGGCAGTATTTCAATAGTGGTTTTGCATTAAAGTTGAGTTTTGAGCAACAAAATGAATGGTAAAATTTGTTTTCTAATCGCTTAAAATTTGAATATTAAAAAATGGTTTTTCTGTCTTAGCGCTTCAAAACGGTCACATGGCTGCTCCACGCAATGTTCGTATGCAAGCTCCGAACAAACCACGCCCCCAGAACTTGGAGGAAACGGACGAGTATGGCAATACGAAGCTGCTGAAGGCATGTTATCAGGGCAAAACCGATCAGGTGGCGGCGCTCATACGTTCGGGCGCCAACATCAAAGCGGTGAACTTTTTTGGTGAGCTCGTATTTTGGTTGAAATAGTTTTTCATTTCTGAATTGATTGCAATATTTTTGTTTAGGTCAAAATGCCTTAACACTGGCCGCCTATTCGGGCAACTGTGAGCTGGTGCAGCTGCTGCTGCGTTATCGCTCCTATGCGGACTTCAACAGCTCGTCCATAGTGCCGGCCATTTGTGTGGCTGCACTGCGTCAAAATGGCCAAATGATGCAATATTTGAGAAGTCTGGATCGCCGCAACGACATAAAGACCTCACATGGTGAGTGTGGCGGGGCGTTAGTTTGAAGAGAGGTTAGCGTTAGAGCGGGTTCAAAGAGTTGCGAACATGGTTGCCATTTAGCTAAAATTTTTTATACCAAAATTATCATAAAAAAGGTCAAAAGTGGTAGATAACGAAAGAATCATTGAATTTTTTTTGACAAATTGTTTTCAAACACAACAAAACATAACTTTTGAATCGACATTTTTACCGATTGCTTTCAGTTTTTTTGTCTTTTTTCTTACACACTTTTGTAAAACAAAAGTCTAAATTACACAAAAACAGCCCAAAAACCCAAGTGATATAAAAAGGCCCAAAAAATGGGCCCAAAGTGGCAACCGTGGTTGAAAATATAGTGAGAGTCATTTAAGCTCTTCAAGCCGAAGACAAAAACAGCAGACTAACTAATTCAAAATAATGTTGGGTTGCATTATGTTAATTGTCCCGAAAAGCTGTAATGGCTCAACTAATGATGCAACATTTTTCGAGTTAAGTGTAACCTACAAAAAATGTCTTTGCAATTTCATAAAGAATTGTTATCCAAAGTGGAGTTATTGATCCGTTGAGACAAAAAGTATTGCTTCCAGAGGTGATAAATCAGGAATTAAACTATTATAAGTTACACGGATGAGTGAGCGGAGCAATCCAATATATGGCGACACTTGAATATTGAAGTATCTAAGTGTGTTAAAGTATCTAAATTTGCTTTTTTAATTATAGAAATGGTTGATGTCTTTCTCTCCTCAGGTTTTCTATCTTCTATAAAAATTGTCACTGAACATTTTAATATATAATATAACATTTTTTCAGGTTTGCGCCCAGATGACATTTACCGAATGTTTACTCCTCAACAACGTGGTTTCGCACCGAAACAGCAGTTTAGAATTTTATGATTTAGGAAAATGTTCAATGTAGGTTGTGATTGTCTGATGTTAAGTGATGTTTTGTCAATTGATTTGATGTAAAATTTAATATAATTTGTAAGCATGATTTTATTTTTAAAATAATACATTCTTTTTTAAGTATGAGATAAAAATATTAATTAAAAAAATGAACATATCTTAACTAAAAAATAAAATAAAAATCGGTATATTGTATGTATGTTTTTTTAAATCTGTTGGTAGTAAATTTAATGTGAAAGCAATTTATGTTTATTTTTGTTTCATTTAAATTAGAAAAGTATCAGATAAAAATATTGATTACAAAAATTACTTAACTAACTAAAAAATAAAATAAAAATATTTATATGGTATGTATGACTTCTTAAATCTGTTGGTAAAATAAATAATGTAGAAGCAATGTATGTTTATTTTTGTTTCATTTAAAATATAAAAGCATCATAGAATGTTACTAAAACTTTATAGGATTGGTGCAGAGCTGCCAGTTTCTACTATTTTGATCTGTTTTATTATAAACAACACATACTTCAGTGTAACGAGAGCTGCTCTGTTAAATTTTTAAAGAAGGATACTTCAATAGCCGTCGTACCTCCACTCCCACGCTACCTACTTCAAATTTTTCTCTTGTCACTCCAACTTGTATTCTCTTTTCTTTTAATACTTGTGCGCATTATTTCGTTGCCTCCGAAAAAGAAAGACGTAAGCTCCATAGAGCCTAGTCACACATACGCCATTTGTTTTCTCAGACGACGATTTATCTACCCATGTGTAATATTTGTATACTCACTCCCAATGGCAGATCGTACGGATCACAGGTCTCGATTTCGCGCCAAAATTCAACTTGTGTGTGCGTTTGATTTTGAAATCCATTGACAACGTTATAGTTCTGGGTGTCATCCTGTATGGGCGCAGCATTTGGCTGGCTTGGAGAACCATGACAGTCCTGTAAAAAAATAAAAAGGTAAAATGAAATATTACCATTTTCTATTAAAATAATATAATAATTTAATACTTTTTTAAATAATTAATTTTAAACTTTTATTATATTGTAAGGATGAGGCAAAATTTGTAAATAAAGTGATTACTGGTTTTTGACTGCGTCTGCGCTGAATAATTGAAGTGGTTTAATTTTTCAAGCACAATCCAGAGACGAACTTAGAGAAGTCATTTTTGTGACAATATTTATTTGTAGTTGAAAACGATTATTGAAATACATATGTATATAATACATATATTTATGTATAGCTAGAAACAAATTATTGGATTATAGAAAACATTTAAAGAAAAGCATTTCGGCTGTTCATGCCAGTGTCTGAATGCTAGTACATATATTAGATATTTTGAAACATTTTATTGTAAACTTTGTCTCTAAAATATGCGTGGTTGAAGTTGCCTAGACGAGTTCAGTACCCAAAAATTTGGTTCTAAGGTTAAGTCAATCACTTGGAGAGGACGTCAAAGTGGAACTATAATTGAGTCAATCAGCAAAACATAGGTAATTTATACATAATTAAATCAACATATATATAATTGGCACAAAAGCTCTTAAGAAAGACTAAAACTTTGCGCATTAACTAACATTCATTCTGCATTTTTGGGCAATTATTCGATTCTCATTTGGCTGCCAAGTAATCTCAATAAATCTAAGCCACTTGTTCAATCTTCACACTGTGCACATCCACTTGACACACAGTGGCAATAAATCTCATTAACGTAATACAAAAGAACAGATAACAAGAAAATATTACACCCAAAGTCAAAGTGCAGCTAGTTTAATTAAATTAGCACACTCGATGTTGCTTATTGATTTTTGCTTATAAGTATGCTTGATTTTTATTGTTGCAAATTGCGGCCCAACGCCGCTTAAGTGCTTAATTACCATTTTTCTCTTGCCACTTCCTTGACGGATGTGTCTTCTTTTCACAGATCTTGCAATGATGGCAACAATGAGATGATGAGCACCGCTACAACAAGTCGGTTGAGTGCAAATCGAGTGCGCGCATAGCATGGAAAATGTTAATGGCATCGAGTGGTTGAAATTTGCGCGATGAGCACAACTATTGAACATGCGTGTTGCTAATGAATTATTTATTAATATTTTTATTCAAGCCAAACGAAGATAATATTTAATCCTACAGCGCTAATCTACTTAGCTAGGTATGATAATTATAATTGTTAATAACTTTTTGAAACATTTCTGTAGGAATAGATAAATCAATTTAAATTTTCATTTAATTTCATGCTAATTTATTGAAATCCGACAATGACTAATTTAACACTAGAAAGACCGCAAGTTTTCCATAGCTACGAAAGCTACATATTATATGCGCTGATATCTCAAAAACTAAACATCAGATTTGGCTAATAGTAGTTGTAGAACCCTAATTTTAGAACTAATTGTAGAGCCCAGTAAAAAAATAAAAGTCATCAAAGCAAAAGTTGATGGAAATACTAAAGAAAATGCAGGTAACTATTTAAACAATGAAAACCATAAAAATGTCCACAATACACAGTGATTCGACTCTATACAACCGCGGGACAAAATTAGAAGGAGTGGTCCGTTCTTCATAAATTTGGTATACTAGTTAAACATGGTCTGCTGAATTGAAATCTCCATTTAGTTTTTCTTAAACTGTTATAGTTTAGCAATGCCCGAGACTTAAATTTGCAATTTTCGTCGTTTTTGTTGAGCTATAGCAACGAGCGTGTTGGCTAGATTTTTCAGATTTTACATTTAATCGGTAACGTCAACATTGATTATTCCAAAGAGTAACAGAAATTGTCTTAGGACCCTCTGGTTTGGCAATAAAAACGATAATAATAGATGTATGTTTTGCATTTATGCAGATTTTATCATTTTTCGTGCTGATTGCATAGTTTTAGGCATAAATAAAATACATTTTGTCGAAAAATACGTGTTTAGACCACTTTTCAAATTGAATTATTTTCTGAGATCGGAAGATCTCGGAGGATATAATTACATTATCCGACAAAGAAAGAATGCTTTTTAAAATAAAAAAATTCCAGGAACATACTTTCACATACTTTTTAGATATTTTCCTCTAAGTTTTGCCAATTTTCAGATTTTTAATTTGGAAAAATATTTTGAATTAAAAGTGAAGTAAAAGCCTACGCTTTGCAAATTTTGAGAAAACGTTGAAAGCGGAAATGGCCACATCATTTTTTATACTATATTGAAAGTTTAAGCAACTTGTTGGTAACCATGTATTTTAAAAATTTTTTGTACTCAATAGACCAAAACACAGAAAATATGTGTTTACATTTTTTGGAGAAAAAAGTTTCAACTTTGAGCCGGTTTTGCACAGACACTAATTAATTTTTTGCACAGAGGTTTAGGGGTTCCTTAGTTGGAGTTTTACCTTTCAAATGACATCAAAATCGTTAAATTCTGAGACCATAAATTTTTAGAATTTTGTCTATGAAACGAATCACTGTGCAATGGTCTTTTTAGTGTTAAAATATGTTTTTTTAGTTAGTTCATTAAGCCAATGGATGGCAGTAGATCCTTACAGACTAACAAGACAATGAATTAGAACATAAAAATTACTAGCGGCAATACATACAATGAAAACAAAAGATCCTTCTAGAGTAAAATGCCAAAGTACAATGAATTTGAACATAAAAACGTTTAAAGAGCTCGTCTAAGGCGATTTCTCACTGGTCCACCTTTACAAAGAAAAGAAGAACGGCAAATTTTTACGATGGATCACAATTTTATGGACTCTCATATAAGGTCATAAAAAAACATTAGAACAACAGAGGCTTTCCTATTCTCAAGCGTCATTAGGTTTATGAAGGGACATCGAGCATTGCACGAAGACAAAGGTCCTCAAAGACGAAATAGACCGAAACGAAGGAAATGTTCGTTGAACCCTTTCAACTCAACTCAACTGCTGAGTGCGATTTTTAAGTAGGATCCTAGACTATGGAGACGTATTCTAGTTTCGAACATACAAAAGAACAATACAACGTCTTCCAGGTATATGGGTCCTTAAAGTCCACTTCACACCTGCGCCTACAGCTGAGGTTGGCGTAGACTTTCGATATGATATATGAGGGTAAGATGATTAACAAAGGTGTAGGATGAATTAAGGTCAATAAAATCACTGAGGATAGTCAATTGACAGTTGGAGATCGAGAAATTGGAGGCAATTATGATATATTGTTAGTCTTAGCGAAGGTAATATGAAAGAATTTTCTGATACTAAGGAAATTCGCTTTACTTCGGTCAACAAGGTTGTTCAGGCAGACATGTAACACTACGAAAACGCTTTAATTCGTCAGCGTAAAGTAGGAACATGGAATGATTAAAGCACGAGGTTTCAGCTTTCCTCATAATCGGTTTCTTCAGAAATGTTAAACAGTTTTCAATTACTTGTTACTTGTGTTATGTTTTGCACATTTGCTACTCCATCATCAGCCAGCGAAATATTTTCTCTTTTTTCTCTTTAAGAAACACGTTAAAACTCTGAATAAGTTGCGAAATGTAACGAGAATTAATTATTATGCCATAAAACGCAGCATGAATAATGGATTTTAAGAGTGTTGGAACCAGTTTTGCAATCTGCCACTGACACTGTGTGGCAGCCGTGGCAGCAACAACCATCAGCCAACAGACAGTGCGAGCGGCAATGTTGTTGACGAGCCTGGCGGCAACGGCGGCACTAGAGGCGCTTACTGACAGCACAATGCGAAGTGGCAGCGAAAAAGGAAGAAATTTGCGTTCTCAAATGAATTACGACCAGCTCTCGCTCGTTGTACGTCCACGTCTGCTGAACTTTTCTCGCCTCGCAAGTCATCGAACAGACCTGAAGCGTTTCGAGTGGCACTGCCGAGTCGCCTATTGTAATAAATTCTCAGCTATGGCTTCAAAGGTTACAAAGTGTGGCAATCATATTGTTTTGTTTTGCGTTTGCGTTTATGTTTATATTTTTATTTATGATACTCTGCGAGCGTTTAAGTACTTTTTAAGTACGTTTGTTGTAAAAAAAAGTGAGGTTAATTAGGTAAATAGGGCGAGATGTTGTTGGAAATATGTTGTGCAGTATTTAAAGGTACATAAGCATTTGTTTGGTAGGTATTTGAAGACTAATTTGAATGTTTGCAGTAAATTTTGGTCTTAAGAGGAAATGGCGAAAGATTATTGCCACTTGTAAAGAAAAAAGCAAAATCGGGGTTACTTGCAAGTTCTTGTAGACTAATTCGCTTCGGTATAGATTATTCCGGACTTCTTGTTTTATTTGTTCGATTTTTAAATTAAAATTCAATATAAAGGGTTGCCAGATAACTCAAATGAATTTTCCCTAAGTCCTAAAAAAATGAAATTTCCTCCCTAAAAATTAGAAAATCTCCTACAAATGTTTTTGAAAATAATGTTTGTCATTATAAACTGAGCAATTAAATTTATCATAAAAAGATATTTAGTTTTTTTTGCACACAACAACAACATCTTAAATAGATGAAATAAATTAATGCTTTTAACCCATTCGACTCCAAAGTTGCCTAAGAGCAACTTCCCCTATTTGTCATCTTATATCAAACGCTACAATTGATTTATGGGTTTAATTTAAGTAGGCAACAACAATTTAATATTTTTAGAAGTGAATTCAAAGCAAATTACAAAAATTTTATTTTGTTATCCCCAAAATAATTTCCAATAATTTGCAACGATATCACGGAAAGTTTGTGTTCTAATTGAAGTCCACGAATTAGGTGCGTTTGATCAAAACCCTGTTTCTAGTTGAATAAAATCAAAAATTGATAATTTTGTATATTTCCATAAATATTAAATCATTTTTCTGTAATTAAAAAATGTTGATGCAAAATTTATTTGACCCGTTCTAAGCTCAAATTGTTCAAAAGTAAACTAGCTCTAGAAATCTAACAAACAGGCGAGCCGACTTAAAATGTCGTGTGCACACTTCGTAGGAAAATGTTTAATGATTTCAATACCAAAAACTAATATCGAGACATAAGGTAAAATTCAGGGTCGAAAGGTTAAAGTTTTTGTAAGTTTTTAGTTGCAATGTCTGTTTTACTTTTTCAAAGATTCGTATTATAGAACAGCTTACAAATGTTTTTAAGCTCTTTAACAGAACCTTTCTTCAAAGATCTCATTGGCTACTTGCAAGTGGAGCTTCCTTATTGAACCAGTTGAGACTTTTAAAGGATTATATTACTTTATACATTACTATACGGTTTTATTAAAAACACCATCACGAACTTCAGGTACTTCTAGGCTGTCTAGTTTTAAAAGAATCTTCCGCATTTTCGTTGAAATTCGCTTATGGGTGTTCAATACTGATACCGGTTGGACTTAGTGCTCGAGGAAAATAATTTTTCAAGGACCAGAACGCACACAAGCAAGCTGAGCGTTGTAAAAGTCTTTAATGTTCAAATAAAAGAATCAAGAATCAAATCAATTAAAGAGCAAGAATTCACATTTTAGTTAAAAAAGCCCAAAGCGTGATTATTGAAAGTCATATCTGGCTATTTAGATGAAATTTATACTTTATCGGCTAAACTATTTGTACCAAGTTAAGAGTGTTTATTAGGTCCAGTCATCTGTCACCTACATATGACAGCTTTTGGTCTTTGCTCATGTTGCATTAGCCATGTAAGGATATGGATTTAGCTCACGTAATTAATATTCCATGGCTATGCTGCTGTTGTCTAAACAATCTAAATAGTTCCAGCGAAAGAGATAAAGCTTTACAACCAGAAGGAAGAATGCCTCAGCATGAGAACCACAAAATCGCTCTCGCTTAGTTTGAGAAACCAAATAAGGAACACAAGAAAGCTGCTCGGTGCAAAAGGACATGCGGCAGGATGAGCGTCGCCAGCCGACTATTGTTGTTGTGTCCAATTAAGTAAGAACGTAACACTATTTCGCAGACAATCCACCGAGGCCGTCAGCCATCCTTGACTGTAACTCGTTATACTTAAGTGCGCGCAAGTCTCAAATTAATATGATTCCGTATGGCAGACGACATTTTGTGGAACTTGTCAGTAATTCAAAGCCACGGCGCGTCGTTTTGTCATGAGAATCTGTGCGGTGATTGTTTGTTTTGTATTTGTTGTCACCTTTTTATGTTCTTTTTCTTTTCTGCTGTTGTTGCACATTGTTTTTGCGCTGAAGTGTTGACGGTTTTTTGCTTTTTTTCGAGTCGATGACATACGAGAGGCGACAACTTGAATTATGATTTTATTGCGCTCGCGTCTCGCTGGCAAATGGCGCTCATGTTTGCTTTGTACAAACGCTGGAACTGTAATTGCGTTTACGGGTGTTGACTACGGCGCTGGAGGGCCATAAATTGCTGGTGCGACTTGGTCTGCTCGCGCGGACAATTGGCGAACTGTTTGGCTGTTTGGCTGTCTGGTAGTCTGGCCGCATGTCTGTTCGCTTAACTGGGCTGGAAGGCGTGTACCGCTTCTGCATGTACATTTTCAAGATTTATAAGCTGATAGTTGTTTGTGCTGTTGTTTGTTGTTGTCCTTAATGTTTTGATTATATTCTGTAATGCGAAGGCCAGGAAAAACGTACACATGTGCGATTTAAATGAAACCCAAGTCGGCGAATTAGTATGCGAAACAATGCGAAAGACTTTAAAAGTTTTTAAAAGGCTATAAATTAGGCCGGCAAATGCTTGAGGCTGATATCGGGGCGCTGACTTTTCAGCTAATGTGATGTTTTTCAAATGCGCATTAGTCATCTGGGCAGATTTATTCAACACTTAACAGCTTCGAACATACGATCAAAGTTGTAAATTGCCATTGCAAATGGAATCATTGAAAGAAATTAAGAGAAGTCATTGGTTGCTGATGGATTTATTAGCACTTGAATGACCGAAAAGAAAGAGAGAGGTTAGATTTTTAAATGTCCGTATGGAATCATGAAACAAGAAAAAATAGATTTAATTTATTTATTTTATTTGGTTTGAAAAAGCAAATGTGAAGTAAGAGTTTACTAAAAGCAGCTACTGAACAGAAAAGAAAGCTAATCAATTGCTTCGCAGTCAGAATACTTCTAGTTCATGTCCTAAATGGACAATTGAAAATGATGGCAAACGGTTCGAGCCAAAACAACTTCTGGCCTCAGTGAAATGGAAAGTAAGGAGGAAGCAACAATGATCTGTTCTTCATTTGCAGATTAGTTATAAGTGTGACCCAATTAGCTCACACCTGACTAACCGCAGCTGTCTTCAGCACTTGGCACATAATTGTGTCCATGAGTGCACTTGCACTTGGAACGAGTTTCTTGTTGATTGGTAGATGTTTCTCTGAGATATTTTCATCAATGTGCCCTTTCAACCCTTCATTTGGCACAATCACAGTCTAGTGGTGTCCTTGAAAATTCGTATAAATTCATTACGCCGTAATTTAATAAAGTACGCAATTTCAATTTTCTGGAAATAATTTTACGTATCCGTTGCGCTGCTGCGTAAAATATGAGAAGGAATAAGCCATCATTTGCAATCATTAAAATTTAAGAAGCCATGCCGGCGGTCAACGCGAAAACCGGAGAAAAATATATAAAAACGTTGAGCGACAGCGCAACATTCATTGTTGTCTGTCATTTTGTGCGCCTCATGCTGAAGTGTCATAAAATAGCAGCAGCTGCTGCTGCTGAACGGCAAAGGATAAAAGGATCCAAATGTTAAAATGAAACAAACTTAAAAAAACAGCCCGTGATGGTCAATTTGAGAAATGTGAAAAGTGTGAAAAAGCAACAGGGGGCGGGGAGGGGGGATCGTCGAAGTGGTCGCTTTAGCAGAGTAGAAAATAAAGTGACAACAACAGACGCACAGACACAGAGGAAATAAAAAGCGCGGCGCAGAAAATGCGACTGTCATTTCAAATTGTGTTTTATATTTATTTTTTTGGTAGCTTTTTCAGAACAACAAAAGTGAGAATAAAAAACAAAAAACACTCAAATGTTGGCCAAATGTTGAACAAGAAGGTTGCTGGTAATGGTGTAATTTATGAGCTTTTTTTGTTGTTGTTGTGTTAGTTTACAGTAAAAAAATAAATGCGAGAGATAGCAATTTGAAGCTGAAGCAAATCTTGGGGTGTGCCATAAAATCGAAAATTCTAAAAACGTTGGCACTTCAAATAAAACAACGTGGCCAACGAACCGCAACTAAAAAGGTAAAAGTTCACAGAAGACACGAAACGACGTGGCAATCAAAAAGCGCTTAATCAAAAAATTTGGGTTGCTAAATCTTTAATTTTTATTAGTAATAACTTTTAGATTGTCTAACAGAGTTGGGCATTTGAACCTCGAAGGCATTGGCCAATAATTTGTCAATGAAACTGGACGAAACAAATAAAAAGGATCTGCTCAGCTCAGTCCAATTTAGTTTAGTTCATTCTTTTTTGAACCTGAAAAGCTGTTAAAAGTGCCGTGTGAAGGTTTTCACTTTGGGCTGTTAGCCTTGCAGTGCCTAAAGGCCTTTTCACAGCACAATTTTACTTATTTTTGTTGTATTTTTTTACTCAATTAAATTGTTCTTTGCACTTTGCCAGACGAATTGTTCAAGTTGAAGTTTTTGTTTTTAGTGACAATACTGCACATCATTTTGCTTTAGGGTTGTTATTTAGTTGCACAATAAAATTTTGCTGACTGCGCGCATTCATGTTAAGTGCGGTTGAAGTTCGTCCTTCGTCCTGCTTGGAGGCGTCTGTAAAGTCTTCGTTTACGTTGTCAAAGTGCCGGCGCGACATAGAGCGAGTGTGCTGCCAATTGAGCGCAATAAACCGGCGAGCTACTTGTCAAGCGGTTTCTCAGACACTAAAGACATGTTGATCCCATAAAGATTTCCGCCTTATTAAGTGGTTCAACGAAATTGCGGTCGCATTTAAACGTATTTATGTCTGTGCGGTGATGTAAATAAGTGTGGCAAGTTTGCAATAGTGGCAATGCAAACTGATTGTAGAGGAAGGTTGAGCGGCGGTTTGTGTTTATACAAAACTGTTGAGTTTAGTTTAAGGTGCTTGGCTGCAAATCTTTAATGGGCGAATGTATTGGAAATCATTTATAATCTTCTTTAAAAAGATGAGCGGTTGTTTTATCAATTTTGAATTTAGTTTCATTTAAAATTTTTTTTCAATTTCTCTTCTTGAAAAGGCTTAAAAGGTTGTTTCTTCAATTTCGAGTTTATTTTAATTTTTAATTCTTCAGTATACTTTAATCTCTTTTATACAATTACTAAAATTTTCTTAATTAATTTTTAATTTTAAACTTTAGCAAATATTCATTACGCTCTCCAATACAATTACTAAAATTTTTTTGCTGGATGGCTTTTCCTTCAATTTTGAATTAATTTAAATTTTTAAATTTAAATTTCAGCAAATATTCTTTACTCTCTTTTATACAATTATTACAATTTTCTAGCAAAATTGTTTTCTTTAGAAAGCTGCACTGTTGTTCTTTCAACTCTGAATTTATTTTAATTTTAAAAATTTAATTTTTCCAAAATGCTTTACCCTCTTTAATACAATTTCTACAATTTTCTTGCAAAATTTTCAAATTCAAATGAAAGATCAAAACAACAAAAAAGAAAGCAGCAATCAAGCGTCAATTTTATAAAATATTTTCTCCTCTCCTCCAATAAATCACAGTAACTTTCTGTTAATTAAAATTTGTGCCCTTGAAAGCTTCTGTCGATTTACCACAATTTATCAAAAAGTTTCTTACTGGCATTTGTTACGAATGCTTCAAGTGTGAAAATTATTTGTAGAATTTTGTGGTAGAGTTCCGTGCAACTAAAATTCGATTCGCCGAAAAGCAGAAATTGAGGAATTGATTGATTAAAGAGTTTACTGAAAGAAAAGGCAAGCCATATTTTTCAGTTTTAATTGATATGGTTTAATGTCTAAACGAAAGTAGTCGAGTTGTGTATCCACAACAACAAGGCAACAAAAAACAAAAACAGTAAAATATTGCTTTACGTTTCTATGTAGAGCAGCTTGTGCCTTGTACCTTTTCAATTTAGCCTTCTTTCTTTATTTTTTTGCACAAATACATAAGTGCGACTTATTCACATTTTTGCCCACTGCTCCATAGGAATCCTTTGGATTTTCGGCAAAAGGCGTTAAGCGCTACTTTTTCTTTTTTTTTTTGTAAAATGTTCCTTGTAGCGTTTCAATACCCTCGACACCATTGAATGGTGCACATTATTTTTTACGATTTTATGCGCATCTATCTGCGAATTTTTTTCATATTCGTGCAAGACAATTTTGCTCACTTCCTCTTTTGAAGCCATTTGTAGCGCAACTAGAAATTATGTTCCAATGAAACTTTAAGGCTTTAAAGTTCAAGCCATTGCCATTACTATTGCTAGGAATACCGGCATTTTTTAAATTATATTCTGTTCCAGCTGTTAACTTAAGACTTTGAAAGCACAAAATCTTAGTGAAAAATTCTCAAACATATTGTTACGAAAGTTAGTTCTGCGGGCTTGTTCGTCTCTCTGGATTGTGCAGAGGCAGCACTTCCACTCGGAGGCCAAAATGGACCATTGTGAATCCCTTCTTAGAAGATCCTGGAGCTAGCCAGTGGCTCTCAGTTCGGGGCAAACCAATTCGACCTCTTGATGAAGGAGAGTAGATCCGAAATTTCAACTATTGCTGCGCAGGCCAGGTCTGCCAGGAACTTTGGCTCCAAGATACGGAGACGGCGTTCCTGCAGAGCCGGACAGTGGCACAAGTAGTGTTGGATCGTTTTCACTTCTTCTTCATCTCCACAGCTTCTGCACACATCACTGGACGAGAGGCACCATTTGACAAGCATGGATCCAATGGCGCAGTGTCCAGTAATGACTCCAACAAGTTGCCTAATAGAGGTTCGACCCAGGGATAGTACATATCGTGTTTTCCTCACGGAAAGGGAAGGCCATATTGCCCGGCAGGTACTGTAATCAGTTCTGCTTCGCCATGAGGACTCGATGTAAGTTTTGCTCAACCTGCCAATATGAAAATACAGGGCAGATATTGGAGGGAACACTGAGTTATCCACTTCGGTAAGAGGCAGGGCGACCCGTTTCTTGCCATCTCATCCGCTGCCTCGTGTCCTGCCACTCCAGAGTGGCCCGGAACCCAGCAAAGAGTGACTCGGTGATGTCCGATGCCTCGAAGTGCAGTGCGACAACTCTGCACTACCTTCGATTTCACAGTGGATGATTCCAGTGCTTTAAGAGCTGCCTGACTATCCCACAGATTGTGATATCCGTGGGTGATAATCCGCTGTCGTGGATAAGTTCAGCAGCTTTCCAGATTGCAAAATTCTCCGCCTGAAACATGCTACAGAGGTCCGAGAGTCTGAAAGACCGTTGTGCTCGCAGTACATCTGAGTGGAGACCAGCTCCTGTACCTTCCTCCATCTTAGAACCGTCTGTGAAGATGCATCTCTTGTCACACTTGTAAATGCCCTTGAGACAAAGGAGGTGAGTGCTAATTGCTGTTCTGTACCTGGCCTCGTAAATGACCTTAAAATCCCAGAGTGATGGGATTTGGATCAAGCTAAAGCATGACTTAAATCTCTAGGGAAACTTAAGCTTAAACAGACATTTAATGCAAATGGTTCGTTGGGCTCAATCTGGGATTCTTCCCTTTCAGCTGCAGCAAGTAAAACTGAACAAGACGGTTGTGGTTCAGCAGATTTACGATTGCAAAATTTCCTTGCTGGTTCTATTTGCCTTCAAATGTTTGCAAAAATTATTTGCCTTTGCAGTTCGGTCATATGTTTTTCTTGTTCTTCTTCTAACTCGCTTAAAGTTACTGTGTACCAAGTTTCAAATGAATCGGTTAAGAAGTTTTTAAATGACAGTGAATACGGACTTTGAAAAAATAGTTTTGAGACCAGAACAATAGAAGAGAATAAGCTGTATACCTGCACTAAAGGACAGGGGACTATAGACCATAACTTCAAGAGTTTTGCTCCGGTCGACTTAAAATTTTGAGAATATATTCTTGAAATGTTTAACAATAAGATATAAGTGTAAACCCTTACCCCCCTTAAAGTTACTCGCAATATAAATATATATAATTCTAATCTATATTCACTACTTCCTCCAAAAAAAAAATCACTATATGCCATTAATTTTCATCACTCCTCGCTCGCATAGTTGTCACTGAAGTCGGCACATCCCAATCACCGCAAAACAGGCGGAGATTAATTACGCACAGAAGCCACATCCCACATGTCATTAACCGAAAAATGCTCACCCACACACACAACCACACATTAACATGGCCGGTGATTACATTTAATTGACATTATGTGGTACTTTATTCGCAATTTGCGTTGCCATGGCGATGGGTTGCAATCTGGATTTGATTTCGCATGTCGATGACTTTCCAAGGGACATTGCTTTCATGTGCATTGAGACATTAACGATTTTGACAACAATGTACGCAATGGATTTCGGGCATTAGTCCCACCAAAGAAATGCTCAAATTGTTGGATTCAGTTGTACTTGAAGTTTTATTACTTATTGGCCATTTATTTTTATTTGACGTCAACTCGTAGTTTGTGTGCTGTGTTTGTCTTTTCTTTTCGGAAATTGTATTCGACTTGATGTCGGTTGTTTTAGGTAAACTTTCGTGTTTGTACGCAAAGTTGCCGAAGCGCATAATTTGGGTTGAAATGTGGGCTTAACGATTGTTGCTCGGGTTGTGGGCCGTTCACCAGAGGCGCTAATTACGCACAGAAACTGTTGCATTCAGCTGGGCTATGGAAATGCGCGATTGGTTGTTCTGTGTTTGGTTGGCTTCGAGCCGTTTTGGTGTGAATGGAGTGCTGGGAAGATTGATAAGCGGTTGCCATCTTAATTAAAACTTTTGCCAAATGGTATAAAGCATTAATTAGCGAAATGCGCTCTTCATTGTTTGTATTAACGGCCCTTGTCCTTTGTCCTTTTTGACAGTTTAAATTGAAATGCAAGTGTTTTTTATTTTGAATAGACTTTTGTGTTTTCGGATATGATTTGAGTGAAAACATTTAATGGATGCGCAATTTGTCTTGTTGGAAAAGGGTATTTACACACTTTATTACATTATTATAAATGGGTTAAAAAGATTACATTTCAGTAACAAAGAGGTAAATGAGTTTATGGCTGAAACAAATGAGATATTAATCCGAATTTTGCGGATATTTTTTTATCGTTTTTTGCGAAAACATGTTTTGTTCGATTTGATATGAAGATATTAATTGAAGATATTGAATTGAAGATATTGAATTAAAGATATTGAATTGAAGACATAATTTTCTTTTACTGCAGGTGCTACCCGGTTAAATCTGAATTCATGTTGTAAAATTTTTTTTGTAATTTTCGGTTTAGTGATTTTTAACTTTCAAACATTTCACTCGAAAAATCTGTATCAAGGAAAATGGGTACAGTTTGGCTGTAAAGTTTTCTTTTGGTACTTACGGCTAAAGTTTATTAGACATCGTAGGTTCCACAATTAGTAATCGAAGTGTTTTATATAGATTACAAGAACTTGGGTGCCTCGAGGACGCATTTTGTTCTATAAATATTTTTTTATTAAAGGGGTTTTATGACAAAATGTAGACTCATTTTCTTCAATAAATAATTTCACTCCAAAAACATCTATAAAAAAAATGGAAATAATAATTTTCGCTTTAAAGTTTTCTTTTCAATGATTGCTAAAGTTCATTAGTAGTGTCCGACCGAATATTCACTTTTGGCTTCGGTTTTCGGCTTATTCGGCCAATTTTGAATCTCATGTTCGGCTTCGGCCAAAATTGCCGAATACCTAAGCCGAACTTTTTGAATTACGATTTGCTCTGTTTAGAAGTATTTTATAAAATATCGGTTTTTATATATATTTCGGACATCGCGATTGCGATTTATGTCAATGGGATTGTCAAGTTTTTTGTTTTTGTTAGAAAGTGAACTCAAAGACTGTTTTTAGTTTGTTGTTAGTTTGTAGTTTATTGTACTAAAATACATATCTGTGGAATTTTGACAAAAGCACTTAAGTCGGCTTAAGTCAAATTTCATCATAACAATTTAAAGACGCTTTTATTGGTGTAATCGGTTTGTTTCTATGGCATTTAGTTACAGAGATATGACGTGTATAATTTCAACTTTTCTCGAGTTTTGTATGAGATTTGGTCTGCATCTCATCAGTTTTTTCGCTCTCCTGAACATTTTGAAAATTAGACTTAGGTTGTTTTGTCAAAATGCCACAGATATATATATTCTTTTATTAATTCTTAAGTTTAATAAAGAAATAAATAAAGAAAGAACGGCTTAGTTTGGATCTTTTTTCTCCTTAAAATAATTTTTAGTTATGCCGAATATTCTGCTTTGGCTTCGGCCAAAAATCCACCTTCGATCGGACACTATTCATTAGACAGCATAGGTCTCAGAATCTTTGCCGTGAGACGCCTTGGTTCGACCTCTACAATTACTAATCGAAGTGCTTTAGTTTATAAGATTAAGGGTGTCAATTCTCAAGGACGTCTTTTTTGAAAATATAGGGAAATTATCTTTTATTGATAATTTTTGTAGTTCTAGAACATTCTTTAATAAAGTGAAGTCATATTTTCTTCAATAAATCATTTTTAACTTCGAATAATTTCACTCGAAAAAACTCTATCAAAGAAAATAAAAATTATCCTTTTTGCTATGAAGCTTTCTTTTAAATGATTACTTAAATTCATGAGCTTCTACAAATCACTTGTTCTTAGTTCAAGAACTTTGTTTGATATAGTGAAGTCATATTTTCTTCAATAAAAAATTTTAAACTTCAAATAATTTCACTCTAAAAATCTTTAGCAAAGAAAATGGAAGTAATCCTTTTTGCTTTGAACTTTTCTCTTAAATGATTACTAAAATTTATTAGCTTCTATAAGTAATTTTTTGTTTGTTTAAGAACGTTCTTTGAAAAAATGAAGTCATAACTATTTTCTTCAATAAATAATTTTTAATTTCAAATAATTTCACTCGAAAAATATTTAACAATGAAAATGAAAGCAATTCTATGAATTTTTCTTTTAAATGATTACTAAAGTTTACTAAAATCGTAAGTCCTAGGATCCTTGCAGTGGCATCGTAAAGAATCAACTGAAGATTACAAGATTACCCAGTCAATTCTCGCGAATGTCCTTTGAAAAACTATAGTCACATTTTCTTCTATAAATATTTTTTTAATTGAATTGCACTCTTTGACAAACTGTTGTCCCAGTTTCTTCTATAAATATGTTTTAACTTAAAAAAATGTTACTCAAAAAATGTATGTAAAAGAAGTGCAAATAATCCTTTTGCTATGAAGTTTTATTTTCTATAAAGAATGAATATTTTAAAAATATTGAGTGTGTTTTAATGTTTTAAGATTTTGTATAATTTAGATTTTAAATATTTATGACTGAGATACTGAAGTCGAAATTTTATATGTGTTGATTGGGTATTTGTGTATTTTGTGAAGCTCGAGATCAATAGTTACCCTCGGATCTTTGAAGACATTACACACATACATAAGTCTTTAAATTCTCCGTTAAGTTATTTTTCATTAAATTCCTTGAATCTCTGGCAACCTTAAGCCTACTCCACTTTGTTACTTTCAAGAGGAACAGCAGCATTTGATATAATTTAATGTGGACCACATTTTTAACAATTTTGGCGCCTATATTCTACATTAAAAGGCGCTTACAACGTACTCTTTATACATTTAAGTTCAGCAAAGTGATTTGCTTGGCTAGCTTCGCATGCGGAACACAAAAACACTTATGACAATAATAATAAAAACAACAACAATACAAAATGAAGAAATAACGACAAAATTGATGGGCGTTGCGGCGCTCAAAGCGAAATTGATGGCGATTTTTCATTGCCAGCTGACAATTTGGGAATTGTCGTTGTTGTCAATTCGCTTCTCTGCCCATTCATATACAGCCACGTGCATAGAAATACAACATTTTTATAGTTGTACATGTGTGTGTGTTTCTCTACACATACCCGAAACATCTTGCGTCACAATGCTGTCAGTTATGTGTTTCTTGTTGCATGTTAACACGGCCTATTACAGACACTTTTGTATGTGTGTTGGTTAACAAATGTTTACTGCCACATCAACACATAAATATATATACACACACACACACATACAATGTTCACCGCCATCAAAATTGGCATGAGCAGCGACATAATCATTGCCAGCAACAGAAACAGCAACAGCGCCAGCGACGACGTTGGCAGCGTTTGCTTTAAGGATATGGATGGCCTTGAGTGTGCGTTCACTCGCTTCGACAGCTAACAAATTATGACATATGCGTCCATGCTGCACTGGAGGCTGTTTGAAAACCAAGCGAGGCGCTAAGGCGCAGAAAGATGCTTTGCAGAACACAGCGTGAATGAAGTAGCGTGAAGGAACTTGTGATGTTGGCCTACAAAGTTTGTAGAGCGTTTGAGATTCTGAACCACAATAAAAAACATATGAACAGCAACACGTGCCCATACACACACACACACACACACACACACTTACAAACTTATCATAGCAATAGACACAAGTAACACTCTGGGCCACACATCGGTCTTGTGGCTGCGATGGTTTGCTAGTTCGTTGCCACTTGGTTTGCGCTTTTGTTTTGGCATTGATTTGGCCATTTTTTGATAACTTTAACCCATTTTTCGATAGTGATAGGAAAACGCTTTAATTGATGATTTGAAAAGATTGAGTGGGAACATTAGAGAGTTTATGGGAATTGAAGTGAAATCAGTATTGAGCGGTTTTGAAATATTTTGTTTTGTACGGCAATGGAGTAACGAAAACGTGAAACTTTCTTAACCTTTGGAGTACACACCTATGTTTTCTATCGTCGGCGGCAGTTTGGTTCAATTAGATTGTGCACACTTACTGTTCACTTTGACTAAAACAAAAATCTGGAGTATACTTCGCACATTTAGATACCTCTGAAGTTTGAAATTTACTTAAAAAAGTTCGTGGAAACAAGAGGTTTTGGTTTGGTCTGCACGACAAAAAATGTTTTGCAAAGGCCAAACACTGCTTGGCGTTTCAGGAACTTCGTTTCGACCTCTGGGGTCATGGTTTCTAGTTTAACCAAGAGGAACAACACTGATTTTCGGGCCAAGGACTAGTTGGATTCATCTCTATAACTATAAAAGAACTCTCAAAGGGCCGAATGGGCCTACGAATGGAAATGGAAATGAATGGAAATGGAAACAGTAAAATCGAGCAACAAATAGATTGTAGGTTATTTTCATACTTTTTTTTCGTACTTTTTGTTATTTTTGTACATTTTTCTTACTCCAGTGGTGGATTCGGGGGGTGTTTTGGGGGTTGAAAACCCCCCGAAATATTTGGATCGCCTATAAAACTGCATACAAATTAAAAGACATTTTACAAATATTAAAGAATTACTTTTTGAAACCCTCCCCCAAATATTTTTCTGAATCCGCGAATTTTGTAAGAATTTAAATTATTTTACTCATAAACTATAAATTTTATGATAATTTTTGTGATGATGAACGACTTTGTATAAATTTATAAAATATGAATAAATAATTAAATAAGTAAAAAACTAAAGAAATAAATGAATAATTAAATAAATATTAAACAAAATAAATAAATGAATGAATAAAAATAAATAAATAAATAAATAAAACAATAAAAAAAGAAATAAATAAACAAAATTAATAAATAAAATAAATGAAATAAATAAAATAATTAAATGAAATAAAAAAAAATTAAATTATGTAAATGAAATAATTAAATGAAATAAAAAAATAAATAAATAAATTAATTAATTAATAAATAAAGAAAAAATAAATAAATAAATACAAATACAAATGAATAAATTAACAAATAAATAGATAAATTAAAGAATGAATAAATAAATAAATGAATAAATATATAAATAAATAAATAATTAAATAAAAAATAAATAAATAAGAAAATAAAAAAATAAAAAATAAAAGAATAAATAAATAAATAAATGAAAAAAATAAATTAATTAATTAATTAAAAAAAATAGTGAAAAAAATAAATAAATAAATAAAAAAAATGAATAAATAAATACAACAATAAATGAATAAATAAATAAAAAGTTGATTAAATAATTAATTAATAAATAAACAAATAAATAAATAAAAATAAAAAATTGAATAAGTAAAGAAAAACTGAATAAATAAATACAAAAATAAATGAATAAATAAATAAAGAAAAAATGAATAAATAAATACAACAATAAATGAATGAATAAATAAATAAAAAGTTGATTGAATAATTAATTAATAAATAAATTAAAAAATAAATACAAAAATAAATGAATAAATAAATAAAGAAAAAATTAATAAATAAATACAACAATAAATGAATAAATAAATAAAAAAATTGATTAAATAATTAATTAATAAATAAACAAATAAATAAATAAAAAAATAAATAAATAAAAAAATAAATAAAAATAAAAAATTAAATAAGTAAAGAAAAACTGAATAAATAAATACAAAAATAAATGAATAAATAAATAAAGAAAAAATGAATAAATAAAAATATTGATTAAATAATTAATTAATAAATCAACAAATAAATAAAAAATAAATAAAAAATTAAATAAGTAAAGAAAAACTGAATAAATAAACACAAAAATAAATGAATAAATAAATAAATGAAAAGAGGGAAATAAATAAATATATAAAAAATTAATTAAATAAATAAATAAATTAGTTTATTAATTAATAAATAAAATACTTTAATAAATAATTGAATGAAATGAACATTTATTTGAATGTTGATTGCGAATAGTGGGTTTTGTGCTTATAGGTCCATCTATTGCTGGGACTAAGGCACAAATAAAACTTTTTTGAGTTGTTAATGGTCAAGTGGGGTCCTGGACAGACAATCTTTTGACTTGACAATCTTCTGTCTTGACTTGACAATCTTCTGTCTTGACTTACTAACTAAATCATACATGGTTCAGTGGCTTTCACGTTGAGTTCTGAAAGGAAAATGTCTCGAATCCGTACATCGTGAATCCCTGCTAGTCTTACAACGGTACCCTAGACCCACTGTACCATGTTATTCTTATTATGAATACAAAACAAAAATTCCAAAAACCACGCCCACAATGAACCCGTTTAATGACACAAATATACCACTTAGAAACAAAACAATCCATTCACCTCTCTCGTTGATCTCTTGAAATCAAATTTTCAATAATCAATTTAAATATTCCAATTCAAACAATCAAACAATTAGTGGGTTAAGGCCCAAAGCCCATTTAGACATACAACAATTTGTCTATTTTACCCTCATAATTTTATTATTTTTGTTGTTGTAACTTTTCTTAAGAACTTATTTTGCATAGAATTTATTTTGTTTTGCGACTCGGTTTTATACTTTTCTACTTATTTACGGCATACGGCCGAAGTTATTCGAGCATGGTCCGAAATTATTGTCAATTTGTCATAATCAAATTTTGTGCGGCAGCACACAAGTTGTCCCAAAAGTCACCCACAACACGATCCTAAAAGTGAAACCAAAAAAAAAAAATGCCCCATTGAGTGATTTATGTGCGTCACTACTCGTATGTGTTGGTGTGTGAGTGTGAGTATGGATGTGTGTTGTGTGAGTTATTTTAATACAATTTAAAAGAAATTTTCACGTTTCACGTTCTCGATGTGACGAAATTAGGTGACAATAGTCAAACAGCGCTGGCGGCATAAGGAAAAAAGGCGGGGAAAGCCATTTCAAGCATTGTGGCTTGAGGGCCTCTTAAAAGTTTGGGAAGAATGTTTGGGAAGGGAATTCGTTCTTGATGTAACATATGAGGGGAAAATGATTTAAAGTTTCATATTATGCAGACAATTTTTTTTTTGGATAATGTCTTAGGTTCTTTGCAATGCTGTGATGTTGAAGAAGTTGTGAGGAAAATGACTTCAAACTGTGCTGAAGCTCTTGGTCTTTGTAAACCAATGTTTCATGGACGGACATAACTGATTGCTTAGAAATATTTTGCATGGGCTTCAAACAATAATATTATATGTATATCTTTCACATATTTTTAACTTAAAATTATATTCAAGTTATAAACAAAATCTTATATGAAACAGTTCAAGTTTTTCAAGTGTTTTTACTTTTGAAGGTTTTATTAGAATTTATTAATCCATAACAAATAGGTCGATACTAAAATATATATAAACATGTATATATGGACAATTTCATGCAAATTTTTAAATCCGAAATCACACACTTTAGGTTCTTTTACTCTTCCATTCACCACTTTCAGCTCGCCTCCGTGTTGCCTTGCATTGACTTTTAACATTTCACTGCATAAATTTCACACTGCTTATGTGATCTACAAAACGTCACATGGGAAATAGAAAATATTTTAAAATATATTTTCCATCAAAGCACTTTAAGTTAAATAAGAATTTACCAATACAAAAGAGGCAAATTTACTCGGTGTTTGCTGCCACCAGTACCAACCACATGTTACAGCCAACGGCGGCGCCCACGTGGTATGTCAAATAAAAATGTCTTTGACTACGTGAAAAAATTTTACAAAAACAATACATAAAGAATCCAAGCAGAATATTTTGCATGCTGGGTGGCAGTCAAAGTAGCTTAAATATGAATTTGCACAACGTAAAAACAAATGTATGGAAATCACACTCGCCTACACAGACACACACACACACACACGCACACATAAAAAGTTGCATGAAAATCCTCAAAACATGAAATGTTAATATGTGTGCCCAACTGTTGTTTAGCTTTGGTATTTCTTTTTACGTTCTGCTATGAAGTCAACAAACTTTTTCAAGCGTATTTGTTTGTATGCAAATTTTCTCAGCTTGCAAATTTCCCTTTGGCAGCGTTGGTTGGTGATAAATATTTTTAAGTGGTTGACACTTTTTGGTGTGTCGAGTTAAATTACCTAACTTTTTATTTGAAATGTGAAAACAATGCACTTTAACTACGACGTGAAAGAAGTAAAGCTTAGCTAATACCAAAGTTATAGTGTGAGCTGCTTTTTCATGGGGCCAGATTATGTTTTGAGAGCATTTGGTCAAACTAAGTGTTTTGCTTAAGTTTTTTTTTTTTAATTTCAGGGCCAACATACAACACCTGTTGTAATGAAAAGACGTAGGTTTTTTTTATTTATTTGGTATGAAAACAAAGACAAAAAGTAAAGCTTGAAGCATTCATACCTTCTTTTATCTTTGCTTCGCTTAGTTTTGATAAGAAGCTCTTCAGAAAATTTAATACCGATCCTATTATATCCAAATACAGTCGTGTCTGGATATAGTGAACTAATTGTTGCAAGGCCTGTTCACAGTATTGAGGTTGTTCACTATATCAAGGTTAACATTTTTGTTCAAAAACTCGTTTTATTTGCTCAAAATACACTTTTTGTTTTTTGCTTGAAATTGTTTTTTTTTTAATTTTGTTCAATATTTAGAGGTCCATGTCAAATTTGGGTGTTCACTATATCGAGGTGTTCACTATATAGGGTGTTCACTATACCTATACTATATGTAATTAATTTAACTGCGGTGAATTGCTTTAAGTAATTTGAGTGTCTTTTATTTTGGCACATTTCAGCGATACGAACCCGAAGCAGTGGGTCGGTAGAAATAATTTTCGTAACAATTTTTTCAGTAAAATTTCATTGAATCATAAGTTTCCTTCAAGTCGATTCCATGCACAATTGGAACAGGAATTTTGGAATAAAGGAATAGAGCTTTTAGCTTCTAGACTTCTTGAATGAATCTACTAGGATACGTCAGTGCTTGGGCTTATATTCGATACTCAATTCAGTCAGTAAGCATTCAATATCATTGCAATCATCAAACGTGTTGGATCCGTTAACTTAAAAGTATGATAGACAAGTTTCTTGGCAAGTTAAATTCTGAGCTTTGGTATGTTGAGAGACCTATAGTTGAATTTTATAGAAAATATTTTCGTGGTACATTTCTTTCATAACCCTTTCGGCCCCGAATTTTACCCTGTTTCTCGATATTACTTTTTGGTATTTAAATCATGAAACGCTTGACTAAGAAGTGTGCACACGACATTTGAAGTCTTTCTTAGAGTTCTACACCTAGTTTACTTTTGAACAATTTTTGCTTAAAAAGGGTTAAATAAATTTTCTACCAATATTTTTCAATCACAAAAAAATTATCTAATATTTATGGAAAAATACAAAATTATAACTTTTTCATTTTAATTAACCATTATTAAAAAACAGGGTTTTGATCAAACGAGCCCATTTCGTAGGCTTCCATTGGAACACAAACTTTCCCTGATATCGCTGCAAATTATTGGAAATTATTTCCATTACTTTAGGAAGTGCACTACGACCTAAAAGATATATTTGATTTCAACATTTTTCCCATACACACTAACCCTCAAAAATGAAATTTTGAATAAGTACACCTAATTCTTTTTTACACGGTCTTTTTTACACGGTTTAAAAATAAAAACAATTTTTAAAATTTCGTGCTAAATGGAATAAAATCGTGTAAAAAATAAAAAATTTTTTTATTTTTAAACCCTGTTAAATCTAAAACATGTAAAAGAAGACCGTGTAAAAACAGAATTAGGTGTACGAAATAAACACTTAAACACATTTTCAGTTTTGGCTT